>VTFQ01000007.1:7500-285000 GCA_036281575.1 Ancherythroculter nigrocauda
GACTTCATGCTTTCACTTGAAGTTTTCACATCTCTCAATAGCCGGTGTGATGCATTACACATGTTTATACCCGCTTCATCACCACCACCATAGTCACTGTCAATGATTTCATGATCAAAGTCAGAGCAGTGATTTATTTGTGCAACACAATTAGTCATTTGATCCATGCCAGATTATAGTAGTTGTTTTCAACAGAATGCAACAGTCTGGTTCCTGAAATTGTCTTTCATTTCCTTACATAGAAACTGATTTTAAGTGATAATGTATAAAGCTTTCAATATCAACTAACCATGACCTCTGAGGTTACGCAATAGTATACACTTCTGGAGAAGTTTATGATTTAAAGTCATCAATGAACTGGCAGTATTTAGAAAACAGAGTGACCCTGTTACTCAGCCGGAAATATTGATTCCCAGACAAAACACAAAATTAATACCTTAAAAGCACGGTAAGCCACTTTGAATAAGTGTTTGCCAAATACGTGCTTGATCCATCCTCATCTTAAATTGTAGACTTGAGCTGATGGTTAATTGCATGGTTGTTAAATATTTTGAGCGTTTGAATTCTTCAGACACATTAGACGCATTACCTTAATCCATATGACGCTGTGTCTGTCAGTTTCTCACACCTAATCTGACAACTGAACTGTTTAGAAAAGGTCAGGCATTGTTATTCCCACACAAGAGGAACCACTCCAAACTATAAATAGATGAATTTCTATAGAACTATTTTACGGCTTTAGAAACATTTCATTGTTCTTTAGCATTTTAGTTGTGTTATATATAGTATCATAATGTTGCCGTGGTTGAATCTGACTAAAACCTGTCTAGATGTCTATCGCCACAAAATAAACCAAAAAGAACTATATATGAAATAATATTTTGTATCTAATATAAAAGTTTGTTACATAAACATATATATATATATATATATATATATATATAAAACATGTATATATTTTTATATTTATATACATATATTATGTGTGTGTGTGTGTGTGTGTGTGTGTGTGCTTTTGTTTATATTACATTGTGGGGACCAAATGTCCCCATGATGTAATATAAACCTGAGTTCACCTACATCGTGGGGACCAGCCAGCGGTCCCCACAATGTAAATGGGTTTATAAATCATATAGAATGAGTTTTTGTGAAAAAGTAAAAGTTTGCACAGTTTCCTGTGAGGGTTAGGTTTAGGGGTAGGGGCAGGGTAGGGGGATAGAATGTACAGTTTGTTCAGTGTAAAATGCATTGAAGTCTATGGAAAGTCCCCACAATTCACAAAAACAAACATGTGTGTGTGTGTGTGTGTGTGTGTGTGTGTGTGTGTGTGTGTGTGAAAACATTTATCATTACACTTTTTTTCTTTTGATTTTGGGGTGAAAAGGATTTTTTTTTTTAACTATTCAACTCTAAACTATTTCCATGCAGTGCACTAATAAAATGAATCCACTTTAAATCTGCTTGCATTAAATCCTCTGCCAATTCAATAAATTTCCTGTAGGCTAAATGTCAAATTTAGTTGAAGCACACTGTAAAATCAAGTACTGTGTGTAGATGAAAGTGAGACAGTCCGCCCCCTGTCTTTAATTAGCGGCACTGCAACATAAATGACGTTAAACTGTCATGATAATCAGCACGTAGACACTTGGCATGAATGAGGCACTATAATGAGAATTACCCACAAACAATGACCCACATCTCGCTAACAACCCAAGAACTCAGATCCACGCTGTTCTGCCTGTCAAGTTGCATCTGTTGCCGTTGCAAAAACACAAGCTCAGTCAAACATGGTCATGAGAACTGTTCCCTTCTGCTACTGAGAATCTACTCTCTACAGTCAGACCAGATTAACCCCTTTAAAGCCTGACATATGTGTTTTTTGGTGAGTATCGCATTTGATAGATCAGGCTTTTGTGGCTCATGATATACAGTAGTAGAATATGAAGCTCAGACTCGAGGAGGAAAAAAACACCAGTTTTATTCAGAGGCCCAAATGTTGTAATGTACCTTTTACTATTTACATAAAATGCACATAAATATCAGTTGTCACTCTATATCTCCCAATAATGTATCTTAGTAAGATGATATTTAAATGCTTAGTTTTTCACAGTAAATGCTTAGAGGCAAAACATAATGCAATGCACTACAATGAAGATTGAAAGAGGAACAAATAAATGTTCCTCAAAAACCTGATCATATTTGCTACTCATATTTTAACATGGTTAATCAAGTACTTCATTACAGTAAGTGTTCATATTACCATATAAGATGTATTCTTACATTTACTTTAAAAAATGTGTAAAATTTTACAGCAAAATGACACATGTACCACAACCTGAAGGGGGACATTTTTAAGAATATGCTAAAAGGTCTTTTGCTTGCTAAAAAAGTGTAAACTTTCAATTCGGCATCAATCAAATATGATACGGTACGCAATATAAACTCCATCCATCAGAGCTCCAGATGAGTCTGCATTAGTTCACAGTGCCGTAATGCCGTTGACCTCCTATTTAGCGATAACAAAATTGATCTAATCTACTTTAGTAATAAAATTCATGCTTTAATATCAGACAAGTTTAGCTTGAAGGAACAAGAACAATGTTAAAGTCACCACATACCAAGCTGCATTGCTTCACACACCACTGAAACCATAAGTCATACTCAAAGTTCACACCCACGAGAGCATTCACTGTGTGCTTGAGTGTTAATTTTAGTAGGTTACGCAAAGTCTGTGCAGCCCTTCCTAATGTAAACATGCCGGGCCTGAGGCAGGGATTCCAGGCCTGAGGCTTCACCCGCGGCAGACATTCCACCGCTCGTGCTCATGGAGAAACCCCATAAACCACAGAGGGTGAGAAATGCAGGTGCTGCCATTTGATTGGAAGGAAGCGCTTGTTCATATCATGAAGAAGCTGATGACAGACACGGGGGGATGAGTCTGTTTGAGGTCACAACCTCATTCCTCCTAAAAGTTCACGGCATTTAGATAGTGCACCTCAAGTGACCCAAATACTAACCAACTAGCCATCAGCTGCAAGTAAAAAAAAATAAAAAATACCACAAACTATTGCATGAGTTTCACCAACAGCAGGCTTTCACGCAGCAGAAATGAACGCGACAACAGCCAGTCAAAGCACGCCGCTTTATAGTCTGCGTGTTTTGCGTGTCTCTGTGTGAATTAATGGCATAATTTCATCTACTACACAAACTCAAACACACGTGACGCTTTTCAACATCCGTCTTCTCAATATATGAGGACATGAACACATGAACTTTATCTCCAGAGCTGCTCTGAGGCACTTTCACCCTTTCATTAGGAAAAACTTCATGAGAAAATTTGCTTTAACTTGGAAGAAATTTTAACAGAAATATATTACTATGAGATACTGCTCAGAGTAATAATAATATTACATTGTTTGTAAGGAATATCATACAACCAAGATATTTTTCATCCATGTTTTATTATCAAACATAGTTCTGTTGTGCAGCATCTTATTTGACAAAAAATAAAAATGCAATGGTTTGTTGTACATTTCATTACATTTTAAGATTGATTAATTGATCCTTAATTGTTAAAGTTTTATTAATTAATCTCATTAAACACTATTGTTGAATATAAATTTGTATTAAATCATAAAACATCGACTAAATAAAATGGAAAACAGAATTTAGGGCGAAATAAAATAGATTTAATGAGGCCCTAAATTAAAATTGGGCTTAATGCAGTTTAATTGTGAGCAAACAAGTTATGTTTACATTCATTCTCAAGGTCTAACAAACATGTGGAGAGCATATCCTTCCCTGTTAATGGTAAATTAATATCCTGATAAATATCTATATATCATATGATATGGGAAAAATAATATTGTCATAATATTTCTAAAATTTTAATAATTTAAAATTTATCATGAAAATGCTGAAAATGAAAAAAGAAATTAGTAAATGAAGAGGAATAAAATACAGATAAAATAATGTGCATGTGCTAGACAAGTCTAGCTAAAATGATCCAAATAAAATTTAAAACAAAATAAATAAAATAAAAATGGTTTACTAAGATGCATTATGGGAATAACACAGCTGTCAGCTATGATTAGATGGGGCAGGGGGAAATTAGGCTACTTTTCATTCCTTTTCGGGTGGGTTTTGAGTAAGCTTTGCGCTGGAAATTTTTCTATGACCTGGCAACCCTGATGGTGTGAGTACTACCAACCCTTAAAGTTTCAAGTCTCTATGACTTACGGTTTGGTCTGCCCGATCACTTTTAGGGGAGAATGCTGATCCGTGGAAAATTTTAACAATTACAACAGAGTATCAGCGCTTCATGCTTGAATCCCCAAAAAAACTGTAAGTCTGGACTAGGCTAGCTCGGGGTTTCCTGAGGTCCCAAAAGGAAGGCAAGTTCAAGACCAAATTCTGCCAGTATATGTGCTTAACCAAAAGACCAAAAAAAAAAAAAAAAAAAAAGTCTTGAGAAATCTTACAATGCATTACATGCCGTGACCAGTACACAGGAAACAAGACAAAAGTGAAAATTAGTTGAAGCAAGTTTGATCAAAAAAGATTTGGCACTTTTGATTGCTGTGTAAAGTATTGACTCATAATTACGTCAGACATATTACTGTTAAAGTATGCATTCAAGTTGTGGTGAATATTCCTAGGAACACTATATATTATATTTAGAAAACAGTGAGTATAAATGCACTCTTGTGCATACTTGAGTCACTCGTGTGATTCTACACTGAAAAAATGGTGTAGGATTTACTTTGTAATAATTCTTTATAATAATTACAAAGAAACAGCAAGTGACACATTAACTTAAAGGGATAGTTCACCCATTAATCTAAATTCTGTCATCATTACTCACCCTCAAGTTTTTCCAAACCTGCATGAATTTCTTTCTTCAGTTAAACACAAAAGAAGATATTTTAAAAAATATCAAAATAGGACCAGTTTCTGGTCCCCATTGACTTCCATAGTATGAAGAAAAAAAAAAATACCAGAGTGGGGATCAGAAACTGTTCGCTTACCGACATTCTTCAAAATATCTTCTTTTGTGTACAACAGAACAAAGAAACTCATACAGGTTTGGAATAACTTGAGAGTGAATAAATAATGACAGAATTTAGATTTATGGGTGAACTATCCCTTTAAATGTGAAGTTTTGTAGTAGAAAGATTGAATTTGTATTTTCTTGTAAAACAATTTTTTAAAAACATTTTTTTACAGTGTACATGCTGTACAAGAAACAACTCATTTATTAATGTGAAGAGCCGCTCTCTAGATGAACCTTATTAGTACTGTGTGAGTTGTTTCTTTCTGCCTGTGTTTTTCAGACTATGTTGACATTTCAAAAATGCACTAATATGCTTTTGGACATGCTGCTTTTATATTAATTATACTGAATGAGAGGTTATTACAAGAAATTATTTCAATCATCATCTACAACTGTTAAAAGACTAATTAATCAGGTGAACTGAATGATTCAATAAAATTGCATTTAATTTATGTTGAATTAAATACAATAATGCCAAATTAAATAGATGGATCAATTTAAATATGAATATTTTGACATCACAACTGTTCGTATTAAACTGTGTGCGTATGTGGCTGAATGATGCGATTCTGTTTAGTCGTTCAAAAAATGCAATTTGTACAAATTAATTTAATACACCTCTTCTATGATTAACATGTTTTCAAATTAAAACTCATTTTGATGTTCTTTATGGAGCCTAGAAGTCAAGGTGTTGTAACTGTACAGGCAAAAAATGAAAGAAGAGGAAAGGCTGAAATAAGCTTAACTAGAAACTAGAAAAAGTCTTGTTCTAAAAAAAAATATTATATTATTTATTTATTTAGCTAGCTCTTGGTACTTATTTTGAAAAAGTAATTACTTCGCAACCGCTTATATTTTCTATGTATGTGAATGTAATCGGGATGTCCTATTTGCTATGTTGCCACTGTCATGTGACCTATCAGTATCAGCCTCAGTTGTGTGGCTTCACTGCCCTTCACAAGTCCTCTCCCGTGGCCTCATGGGATAGTAAAGTAAAGACCGCATCCGAAATAGCATAGTAAGCTATAGGCGAAAAACAGTATGTGACAAAATAATTGTACTCCGAATTCACAGTACTCATAAAAGAGTAAACAAAAAGTCCCTGGATGACCAACTACTTCTGGCCAGATTCTGAAGTGTGCATATGGATACTTCAGGCCACATTTGTGAATGGCAGTGAAGCGATGCAACTAACACTGGTAGGTATAATTGATAATGACAGCATTTGGATTGCATTCATACTACACACATATGGAACATACTTCTTTAGCGGTTGTGAAGTAATTACTTACTCAAAATAAGTGCCTACTCAACAGAGTATGTGATTTCGGACGCAGCCAATGTGTCCATCCAATGTACCCTGAGTAGTAGCCGGGTACTTTTTACCTGCTCTTTTATGAGTACTACTGTACATTCTACTTTTGTCACACACTGTTTTTCGCCTTTTATATAGCGGAGAAGTACGATTTCGGATGCAGCCAATGTTGTCATTTGACGAGAAATGGCTTCCTTCCCCTGAAATGAACCAATTTAAATTAAAAAAATAAAAATACATATTTATTCATGCAGATAAGCTATAGATTTCAACTGGTTTTTAAATGTCTCAGTTACTATAAAGATTCGATTAGAAGTCCGATCGGAATTTTCACTCAAAAAGTGTTCGCCTGATGAGGTAACTTTTCCCGCTTAATGTTCCCGCTATTTCTTCCCGCTTAGTCGAAAAAAAAAAAAAAACATTACAAAACTGTCATTATTTTTGAATCACTTAGATTTAGATACCACACATATAGCCTATAGAATAATTTTAAAAAACTAAGTAGCTAGTATATTGTCTTAAGTATGGTGTTAAATGACAGTTTTCACTACAGACGATTGTCAAAAGATTGCATGAAATGTAGCCTACCTATACATTACATATTTAACAGATGCTTATAAATAAACAAATAAATAAATATAACGTATTAAAAGTCGACACTCATTGTATAATTCACACATTTAAAGAATAGGGGTTTTAAATAAATAAATCAAATTACTTTGTGGAACAAATGATCCTATGATTTCTGTTTTTTTTTTTTTTATTTTATTTAAAATATAATTTGAAAAGTGCAGCTATCTTGTTTTTTTTACTGAACTATAATTTTTTACTGAAGTAATCTGAAGTCAAGCATACTTGGCTCCCCCGAGAAGCTGTTGTCATATGCTGAGCTCATATCTTAAGCTAAAACCTGGGAATTTTTGGTTAAAAGCATGTATTTTCCGTCTCGAGTGAAGGGTGTGGCCATTTCTATGGGCGTCTCTTAAAAGCAAAATATATAAACCTCACGCTGAAGTTAGAGAAGTCACTTTTGAGAACCAGAGACACAGAGCGAGTAACGCTTACTGGAACTGACCTGAACTAACAATGTACACCAGATCAGACAGCCTGGTCCTCTCATTACCGACAAACACTTTCTTCCAGCCGCAGTCGCAGTTCGATTTCAGACCGGCGACGATGCAGCGCAACACCGAGCCGGAGATCTTCACTTTCGAGCGGATCCCGGAGCCGCAGTCATTCCCTCACCGCGGAGCTCCGCTGCGCCCGCGCAAGAGAAACACCCGCGTCATGTATCCCTCCAAAGTGCGCAAATATCTGCCACCGGCCGAGAAGAGCCCAGCCAAACGCTGGCTGATCGCACTGTGCCTGGTGGTTTTCCTGCAGATCTACACGGAGGAGGGATCCGTTGAGACGACGCAGAGTGAAGGACCAACCTTCACCGATGCCACAGCGTACAATGTTCTCCCTTTCCAGTCTGCTGAGGAGCAAGCCAGACAAATGATGGGCAATTGTCCTGAGGTCTTCGGCCAGTCTAGCAGCGAGGAGAAGGAGAAGAAGGAGAACTCTTGGTTCCTGAACACTACATGCCCGAGCTCAAGCCTGGAGGAGGACTTCACTACTCTCTACCAGCAGAGCCGGAGGAACGGATACGTGGTGGCCCTTCTCTACCCTGTATATCATAGACTCGGCACAGAGAACTGAATGAACTCCGAATCAAGTTTGTGGACTAACCAAGACGAGTTAAAGACTTTGAACCTTCTCGGAGAAGAAGAAAAAAAGGCTCCTGTGGTTCCTAGTGGTGCCTGGAGAACTCATCTGCTCCAGCTGGGCGAAGTGATGAAAAACACAATCTGAGGAGACATTTGATGGACTTGAATGATGAACAAACTTATAATGGAATGAAACTTGAATGGCTCATTTAGATTTACTTGAAAATGTTTCACTTGAAGTGTATAGATTTACATAGTAGCCTCACAAGTAGACCTGTTATATGTCTAAACTAATGAGAGTGTCACAATGACCATTTGTGTTACTGAACGCTGCGCCTGCAGAAATACTTGAATCTCACATTGATCATTTTATTTTATCATGTTATATATGAAGAACTATTTGTTGTAGCTATTTATTTAATGTTATTTATTTATTGTTATTGATTTATTTATGTCCTATTGCCTTGTGAAAATAAATTGACATTTGCATCTTCAATTCTTATTTACTTTATTCATTGTCTTCTCGTAATATTATTAATTCATAAACTTGCTTCAAAATGCAGTTGTTTCTCTGTGCCACCTCTAAGAGTACAATACTCAAACAAGAGATATAGAACAAAATATATGATTTATGACATGTGTTGTACATTACACTTATAAGTGCATGAACACTAATGCTGATATGGCTCTTTAAAAAAAAAAAATATGTTTGATTGAAATATTAGAACAGATATACTTTGCTAATTACTCTACAATTTTGAGTTTATTGTTCAAGTCCTAGAGATAATCATTGTAATATTAACACCAGTAATGAATAATAAGATCATTTATGAGCAGTATAAAGATTCAAATGTATGATGTTCATATAATGAATAAAGTTACAATGATCACAATAATATTTTGTGTTGTTCTTCAGTTTCATTATGTTTCATGAATATTTAATATGATTGAACTACTCTAGCTTCATTAGGTTACACTATTGAATGTGATTTTAAAGGGACCAGATCATTCATAAATAGCTCCTTAAACTGAATGTTACATTTTTAGAATGTGTTTTTAACAAAACCTCACTGGCACGTTCTAAAATATTATGTAATGAGTCTAATGCATCACCTCAATATGGAGATGGATAATAGAGTGGAAATAAATAAAGGAAATGACCAGATTAGTCCTGCAAAAAGAGGTCAGCAGTTAATAAAAGAATCATTGTTTTGCTTTTTCCATCAGCATTACTATTACAATCTTTACTGCAAAATTAATATTAAATGTCGTACACTGTAAAAAAATATTTGTCAGCTGTGGTTGCCAGAACTTTTATGTTTCAGGCATCATATCACTTCATTTAAATGGCTTATTATAAATATACTGTTAGATTCTATATATATACAGTAGATATATAGTATATTATATTCTCTCTCTCTCTCTCTCTATAGTGCTTGAGAGAGTGCTTGTCACTGGGGCCCTACGGTACAAAAATGAAACGGTGCATATTAGTACATATTAATACTTTAAAAGTACATATTAGTACCTTTTTATCTTTGTACCATACGATACTGCCCAAGTGACAAGCACTGTACCTTTTTTATATATAATATGTTAAAATTTCACCATATTTTAAGGTAACAATATATACCAATTTACCAGTTTTACAATTTTTTTCTAGTAAAAGTACTACATTTTTACAGTGTATTTAATATCATTATGAGAAAAGACCTGGTTTCACAGACAGGGCTTAGATTAAGCCATGATCATAGGCCTTAGTTCAATTAGGACTTTTAAGTATCTTTTATAAACTTACACTAGAAAAAAAAACATTACTGCACTCTAAAAAATGCTGGGTTGTTTTAACCCAAATTTGGGTCAAATATGGACAAACCCAACCGTTGGGTTAAAAAATGCATTTAAAAATTTAACGCAATGGTTGGGTTTGTCCATTTTTGACCCAAACTTGGGTTGAAACAACCCAGCATTTTTTAGAGTGTGGTGTGCATCTTGAGACAAAACAATGGCTCTGACATATTTTAAGATATGTCAGTACACGTTGCTTTCAGTTAAAACAGCTCAAACATGCATTTTAATCTGGGACTAGCTTTGAGCCTTATCTGTGAAACTGGGGGTATATATTTTATTATTTAAATCTTTGCATGCTTTCAAGACTAAATTATGTTGAAAATCTGCGGGCCTTGCATGTTTCTGCGAATGCAATAATTCTTTGAATTGTTATAAATGGACTCACAAACACATATATGACAGCAAGTATCATCAGACATATTTTTGTTTACTAATATGTGACTTGTCGGAAGTTGTGGCCAGCAGCCCATGAGGAAACCTTGTGGGAGATTCCCCGATACACTTCCTCTCCCATTTACTTTCCACAGCCACAAATTTAAATACACGATATGGTTTACATTTGAACTCCCCCGGACAAAACACACACTCTCCCTGTGCACGCAAACCTCCTGGTTTTCCTTGTTTTGTCCTTTCACCCTTTCTCTCTCTCTCTCACTGTATGCCTCTGTGAGCTAGCATTCCAGAGCCGTGAGTCAGATGACACCACATGCTCTGAATGAATCCCGCCTACTGCTCTGAAACCAGAGAGCTAAGCTACTGTATGAGAAAAAATACTGTGAAGAAAAAAGAGAATTCCTCTCACATCTCCAAGGTGTGTTCAGCCTGTTGGGGCTTGATCAAAGAGAGAGTGCACAAAAAGTCTTTATCCTGACAAGCACCTGTTTGCTCACGCAAGAACACACACTGGCTGTAGAGAGGCCAGAGGTGTTCTTCCAGAAGAATGAGCATGAAAATTAATAAGTGCACATGTTTGGCTTCAACTTTGTGCCAAATTGTCATTTCCTGTTTGTCCGATCTGACCGCAGTGTGAACTTGAGAGAGTGTAGAGATACTTTAAAGTGCATAAACAAACTCTGGCAAAAGAAATCATGATCTTTACCATGAAAGTTTAGGAGTTTTTTCTCTTTATAAAATACATCTCATCTCATTCATCCATCCATTATTCAAACTGTTTTCCCCTAGGGTCACAGGGGGCTGGAGCCTAACCCAGCACAGGTGGGGAAACACCCTCAATAGAAGGCCAGTATATTCCAGGGCTCACACACAGACACATTCACACCTACGGACAATCTAGTATTCCCAACTGATCTGTGCTGCATGGATTGTGGGGGAAACTACACGCAGCAAAATCCCCAGACTTAAATCAGCTCTGATCAGAGAATATATGGTCCCTCTCTACATAGAGTTAAAATAATAGTGAAACAGAGTTGAAGTTAATGAGATAATATGCTGTTTATGTCTTTTATCTTCAGTTGATTTCATCTAAGGCTGTGGCTGGAAGTCATTTGTAGTTGTGTTTCTCTTCAGTGATTCTGCTTGTTAACAGCAGGTGTTCATCAGTCATAACTTAATCACTTAATTATTTCATTAACTTTAACTCTGCTTCAGTGTTACTTTAGCACTATATAGAGAGGGACCATATGTAATCTGAGCAGAGTTGATTTAATTCTGGGGATTTTGCTGTGCAGCAGCTGGAAGAAACAGAAAGATTGAGCTGGGACTTGAACCAGGGACCTTCTTGCTATAAGACAACAGTCCACTGAGCCACTGTGACTAGAGCTTAGATTCTCTGCCCGAGCCCGAGCCCGGACTCGACATTTCCGATATTTCCCGCCACCGTCCTCGGGCCGGGTCGGGTCGGGCCCGGCCCTTGATAAAGTACGTCTCGCACACGTGACGCATCACACCTGCTGTGCATGCTATTCAGTAGCTTAAGTGCAACATGGAGCTTGAAGAAGCAAAAAAAAAAAAAAATTAAAAGGAGAATTAACTTTGATTAAGTTTGGAGGAAAATCGGAGGTATGGAAACATTTTAAACTAGTCATGGGGAGTGACAACATATGTGTTGGCTTTGTCTCCTGCATTAAATGCAGCACGCTGCTCGCCTATGACAGCAAAAAAACGGGGCTTCTGAATAAACAAGCAACGCAAGTTTACATGCTTCTTCCTTGTCGTATTATTCATTAAGAAAATAATTAATAAATGCACGCACAATTATGAACTTGATAAATGTTACAGTTTTACTATGCACAAACAAATGCCCTTCAACTTACATGTGCAAAATTCAGAATTAAATGAATGTGCTGCAATTTGTACAAAAAGAGAGTCTGTAGTAGCCTACGTGTTTTAGCCATTAAATAAGCACATATAGTTTCAAGTTTGTTAAGTTTTGTTTTGAAGAAAGATTTTCTTTAAAGTGAATTTCGTTTAGTATAAATTGTATCTTAATTTTAATACATTTTTCATCAACCAGTTGCCTGGATTTAATACATAAAAAGCAATAAGACAATATAATAATGACATGGAGGCGCCGGCGCGCCGCGGTCATATTTACACCATTTGAAACTCGTAACACACGCTGTCACCGAATTTACAAATGCTTGCTGGTTGAATCTTGCTTGTTGCTCACACACATATTATGTTGAAATAACAATATGTTGAAGTAACATTAATAATAATTAATCTTTAAGAATATTTGGTTGAATGCTGAATGTTGTGCTTGTTCAATTTAATAAAATTAAAACTTTAATTAAAATAATTGAATATTTAAAATTGAGTGACCAATTTTTGCTCATTTATTAATAGTTTTTATATAAACCGCCCGTGGTTATAACGGCCCACATATTAAAAATGGTCGGGTTTAAATCGGGCTCGGGCTCATAATTACAGTGAACGTGTCGGGCCGGGCCGGGCTCGGACACAACGTGCTCGGGTTCGGGTAGGGTCGGGCTTGATTTGTTGGGCCCGAGCTCTAACTGTGACACATTACAAGTAAAGAAAGTTACGTAATCAGATTACTTTTTTAAGTTACTAAAGTAAAGCATTACTTTTCAATTTACAAAAAAATATCTGATTTATTTTTTCAAATAAGTAATTTAAGTTACTTTGTTTTCCCATTTATCAACTGACAGCTCTCCTGTCCCCATGTTGAGAGAAATCAGGAGTAAGGTTCAGAGGTGTTGTGTGAGCTGTGTGAACACGATGGTTATTGTAGTTCTAGGCTAATGAGAGCATGCATTCACTCATCTCACTTGCACAAAAACAGATTCAGTATTCCTCAAAATGAATAAAACAGTGACAGTGAAATGCAAACTCATTAAATATGCTAAATAACAACAACAAAAAAAACGAGTGCAGCGTTTGTTCAGTCAGGCCACAAAGGCATAGTGCTGCAACCAACTGACGCGGTCAGCTGTCAAATCGCTCCAATCACTACCATTCTCCTATTAGACACGGGACATATATACGTGGCATTACTGCTCGGTAAGTATGCTCAAACTGCTTCCTCCCTCCTTCCCTCCCTATTATAAGCATGAGCACATTACTGTGCACCTTCTGGTTGTCGTCTTCTTTAGTTTCAGATTACTAAGGCTTTCAAGTCCGGGCTGGCATGAACCTCACTGCTGAGTAGTGTTAATTTCGTCAGACGAGACGAGACGAAATATGTTCGTCAACGACCTTTTTTTTCATGACTAAGACGAGACGATGACAAGACTGCACCACTGTCCAAAAACGCTAACTAAGACTAAATTAACATGCATTATTGTTGACGAAAAAAGACGAGAGGAAAATGTTTTGTATAAAATAAAAACTAAGAAAAAATCTCTCTTCATTTTCGTCTACAATCGTCTCTGCTTTTTCATCAGCTGTTACGCCTTTAAAATATTCGGAACGAGTTCGCGGCTTCGCGCTGTTGCTCAAGTTAAGCCTCGTTGAAGCCTTGTTTACACTGCATGCGTGTGCGGCTCGTTACGGCTCCGGCAAGGTGTTGTTCCGTCCTCTGCGCGATGTCAAATCAAACAAAGAAATTTCACGTTTTTCAACTTCGAATCTCTTGTCGTCAGTTTCTAGTGATGTAAAATATGAGCGGGAGTTTACACAGGGTGATTATTTTGACTTTGTTTTGTATTTGAGCTGCGCGTCTTGGAGGCGAGGCGCCTATCTTTAGCGAAGCGGCGCGTCGAGCCGCTTCTGGGACGCTTCTCAAACGCACCGCGGCGCGGCTGGTGTAAACACAAGCATTGACTAGAGTGGCCGTGTATCAGCTCCGGTAGCCGCGTCGCAGCCGTAACGAGCCGCACACGCGTGCAGTGTAAACGAGGCTTTACAGGTCTCATACGCCTGTGGCTGCAACACGAAACTGCTGAACCATAGACCGTAAAAAAAGAACACTGAACACACAACACCCAAAGCGAACACGAGTGACGAGCGACGACGACATGCTAGCTTTTGAATTGTGTTGGTTAAAATAAAATACTCTTCAGAACAGGTTAATCATTTGTGAATGTGTCTCCTAAATCAGAAATTGAAAACCAGACACGTTTAACATTTGCATTCAACAAAAATCTTTCAACAAGTGTATTTTTTCAGGTAATTATGACATTTAGGCCTAACCAATGTTTGAGATATTTGAAACACTTTTTTTACTGAAATGTTTATCTGTAATAATCTCAGTAATAATGTGTTGTTATTTTTTTTTTTAAAAACTACAATTTTTTTTGACTAAAACTAGACTAAAATTAAAAGACTTTTAGTCGACTAAAACTTGACTAAGATACCTTGAGTTTTCTTTTGACTAAAACTAGACTAAAATGACGAGACGTTTAGTCGACTAAAACTTGACTAACAAAAAAAGATATGTGAATGACTAAATATGACTAAAACTAACAAGGACATTTGGCACAAGACTAAGACTAAGACTAAATTAAAAATAGGTGACGAAATTAACACTACTGCTGAGAGACACTCATCCTCATAACCAAGCTACGGTATAGACATCCCACTGCCACATCTACACGATTACCACTGTTCGCTTTTAAAGACATTACTAAGTGTCTTAATTGTCTATGTATTTCCAAGCTGATGGTTCCGGGAGGGTTAATGTTAAAGCTCTTGTATGTTCAATTAATTTTGGAGCAAGGAACCATACCGCCAAAGATAAATTGTGTTTCAATAAACCCGAGTAACTTGCCAAAGTGGTCCTGTCTGAACTACACGTTATGTATTTAATCTCAATTTATTAACCAAATTCTTTGCTGCTGATGTTCAATGATCCAATTCAACCATACTAATAAGCAAAAATGACTTTAGTTAAACATCACATTTGTGTTTCTTTTTTTTTTCATTGCTGAAGAAAGAGTGTTTAACTTTCTTCTCCTTCATTCGATTCTTCTGCAACACAACTGAAAGGTTTGTTTGATTAAATTTGCATTTCCTTGACCCTGGGGCTTATTCATTTCACTTCTGGTGTGAAAGAGCCTTTACATTGCCAAAAATAGAATTTTTTTTTATTATTAAAACAATAAAGTAAGCACAGCCCAGCTGGGGAAAAGTAACGCAAAAGTAATGTAATGCATTACGTCCAAAAAATGTAACTAACACAATTGGTTACTTTTTAAGGGAGAAACATTGTACCACATTACTTTTAAAAGTAACTTTCCCTAAAACTGTTCATTAGAGTACAGTAATATTATTAAATGTGTGGCACAATCATTGTAGACTTTTAAGTCAAAACAAATTGTCATGATGGACTCTGCTGTTACTTAATTTATTTCTTATACAAATCAGATAAGAATCTGTTCAAAAAGGAGGTTGAGAGGAATCTGAGTAAGCTGTGAACCAAATGAGTGAAATTAGAATTTTAAGTCAAAACAGTTTATCATGATGGACTCTGCAGTGACTTAATTTTTGCTAAATTTCTGTCATTAATTACTCACCCTCATGTTGTTCCAAACCCGCAAGACCTTAATTCGTCTTCTGAAAACAAATTAAGATCTTTTTGATGAAATCCTAGAGGCTTTTTTTTATCTACCATAGAAAGCAACATAATTACTGTCATTCAAGGTTTGGAAAATTAGTAAAGACATTGTTAAAATAGTCCATGTGACTACAGTGGTTCAACCTTAATGTTGCGAAGCGACAAGAATACTTTTTGTGTGCAAAAACAAAACAAAAATAATGACTTTATTCAAGACTTGGAGTAATGATGCTGAAAATTCAACTTTTTAACATTTTATAACAAATATACAATATATTACATTTTGTTACAAATATATTCAAATAGAAAATGTTTTTTAAAATTGTACTAATATTTCACAGAATTACTGTTTTACTGCATTTTTGGTCAAATAAATGCAGCCTTGATGAGCATAAAAGACTTATTTAAAAAACGGTAACATTTGAAGGCTTTTTATATAGACTTTATGTCTATAAAATTATAATTAAGTATGAGTAATTTTGATTGACTATAATTTAGGTTTTATGAATGTTACCAACTATTGTTCTAGAAATATTACAAAAATGATAAGAATCTGTTCAAAAGGGAGGTTGAGAGGAGTCTGAGTAACAACAATCATTCCAGATGAATGACAATTATTTCATGACAAACTTCTGTGAAAGGTGTGAGAGAATTTCTGTCATTCATTTGCCACTCTCACTCACTCAATCTCTCTCTCTTTCTCTTCCACACACAGAGGTTTTGAATATTAAAAAAATGAGCACATACATGTGCATCTCTGTATGTGAGAGAACACTCTTGTAAGTCATAATTATGACATAAAAGTAATTGATTTAAATGATTTGAAATTGAAATAAAAGTCGAAAATTATGACATTAAAAGACACAATTCTAAGTTGAAAAGATGAAAAGAACCTTAAAAGTTGATATTATACCAGCAAAATTATGATGATTACACCTGTCAAAATTATAAAGTCGAAATAGTGACATAGTGTCATAATTTCGATTTATAATCTCATAATTATGTCAGAGCATGATTTGTTTTCTTATATAGTGTTAATTTCGTCACCTATTTTTAATTTAGTCTTAGTCTTAGTCTTGTGCCAAATGTCCTTGTTAGTTTTAGTCATATTAAGTCATTCACATATCTTTTTTTGTTAGTCAAGTTTTAGTCGACTAAACGTCTCGTCATTTTAGTCTAGTTTTAGTCAAAAGAAAACTCAAGGTATCTTAGTCAAGTTTTAGTCGACTAAAAGTCTTTTAATTTTAGTCTAGTTTTAGTCAAAAAAAATTGTAGTCTTTTTTTAAAAAATAACACATTATTACTGAGATTATTACTGATAAACATTTCAGTAAAAAAAGTGTTTCACATATCTCAAACATTGGTTAGGCCTAAATGTCATAATTACCTGACAAAATACACTTGTTGAAAGATTTTTGTTGAATGCAAATGTTAAACGTGTCTGGTTTTCAATTTCTGATTTAGGAGACACATTCACAAATGATTAACCTGTTCTGAAGAGTATTTTATTTTAACCAACACAATTCAAAAGCTAGCATGTCGTCGTCGCTCGTCACTCGTGTTCGCTTTGGGTGTTGTGTGTTCAGCAGTTTGGTGTTGCAGCCACAGGCGTATGAGACCTGTAAAGCCTCGTTTACACTGCACGCGTGTGCGGCTCGTTACGGCTGCGACGCGGCTACCGGAGCTGATACACGGCCACTCTAATCAATGCTTGTGTTTACACCAGCCGCGCCGCGGTGCGTTTGAGAAGCGTCCCAGAAGCGGCTCGACGCGCCGCTTCGCTAAAGATAGGCGCCTCGCCTCCAAGACGCGCAGCTCAAATACAAAACAAAGTCAAAATAATCACCCTGTGTAAACTCCCGCTCATATTTTACATCACTAGAAACTGACGACAAGAGATTCGAAGTTGAAAAACGTGAAATTTCTTTGTTTGATTTGACATCGCGCAGAGGACGGAACAACACCTTGCCGGAGCCGTAACGAGCCGCACACGCATGCAGTGTAAACAAGGCTTCAACGAGGCTTAACTTGAGCAACAGCGCGAAGCCGCGAACTCGTTCTGAATATTTTAAAGGCGTAACAGCTGATGAAAAAGCAGAGACGATTGTAGACGAAAATGAAGAGAGATTTTATCTTAGTTTTTATTTTATACAAAACATTTTCGTCAACAATAATGCATGTTAATTTAGTCTTAGTTAGCGTTTTTGGACAGTGGTGCAGTCTTGTCATCGTCTCGTCTTAGTCATGAAAAAAATGGTCGTTGACGAACATATTTCGTCTCGTCTCGTCTGACGAAATTAACACTATTCTTATATGGTGGAAATTGGCTTCCATACAAAATATATTTGAGGTTTTGAGTAATTCTGATTGACTATTATTTCTGATTGATGTTCTGCTGCTTGTCCTGAAGTCGCTGCCATGTGAATTGTGCTGTTAATGCACGATTTGTTGTCATTTGTACCTGCATACTCATGGTAGTTTCAGATGCATGAAGTATGGCATTATTGAAATGACTCTGAGGCTCTGAGGTCTGAAGATGGCCGCTTAAGGAGAAGGATGAGAATACTGTTTCATGCTGAAGGAATGGTAAATATGCAGTGAACGGTTTCTGTATACTGGAGCAACAGTGTGAACTGATACAACACAGCTTTTATGAATGTAACTACTGTGCTATAGAAATGTAAAGAATTAGAAAACTTTAGGAAATGATAAGAATCTGTGAGTTGAGTCTGAATAAGCTGTGAACTGAATGAGTGAAATCATTCCGGATGAGCGCCAATTATGACATGACAAACTTAACCAAGAATGGGGCGAGTCCTGTGATTGCATTTAATAAGTTTCATTTTAATCAATCAAGGGAGCCCATAGGAAGGAACTGATGTAATCATGACTTTTCATTGTTACACTGCGTTTCATAATTTCTTGCGTCATCATTCTGTACAGTTGTAAAACCACTGAGGCTAAATGTACAACCACAACCTGAGTTTCAGGTGTAGCATAAAGGCCTGAAATCATCCGTGAAAGGTGTGTGTAAGAATGTCTGTTATGCTTTCATTCACCGCTGTCTCTCTCTCTCCCACACACAAGGTACAGAGGTTACTGTAGGAACGATTTTTGTTGCTGTTGAGCTGCTGCTGTTCAGCTGAAACAAACTGCATAATTTTCCTGTTATCACTAGAGCTACTTTGAAACAATCTGCACTGTAAAAAGCACTATATAAATGAAGGTGTCTTGACTTGACTTGTAATATATACAGGGAAATGAGCAGACAGGCCTACATTTGCATCTGTGTGGGAATGTGAGAGAACAATGAAGCACATTTGGTCTCAGGTGACCCGAGCTTGACTTCCTCCTCAGGTAACTTTCCCGATCTCGTCCCTCTCACTTCTCTTCCTGTCAGTTCTCTATATATCTTATATCAAGGATACTGGCAAAACGTCAAAAAATAAATAGGTCAAGTTATAAGAAAGAGAGAGAGAACAAGAAAAAGATTTAAACAGGAAAATAAGGAAAAGAGGTATAAGAAAATATGAAAGCTGTTTGTCTATGCAAAATTCACAGCCACGATTTCCAGGGTGTTCTAGGTGGTTGCTAGGATGTTCAATAATTAGAAATGGCCAAATTGTCCCCTAATAGGCTATTTGCTATTCTTAAAAATGCTGATCTGCTGTGCCTTTTTAAGCACAGCTCCATTTGTTGTTTAGGATGACAAAAAGTTTTAAAAGTGCAATGTGTAAATTTGAGAGAATCTATTGACAGAAATGCAATATAATATTTGTTTTCAGTAGAGTATAAAGGGTCACCTGGAACAAGATTCCAATCAACCAATCAGATTTGAGGGACAAGTTTACCGTTGATGTCAAGTTTAGGCTTACAACCAGGGTTAGGTGCTTCTATATCAGTGTTACTCACCTATCTTTCCCCTCTGATTTTAGGGATAAATTATGGGTAGGGTTAGGTTTAGGGGTAGGAATAGGGTTAAGACTAAATTTTCAGACTGGAATGTTGTTCCAGGATCAACAAAATCCGGGAACATGTCTTACTTTGCAAAATCACAGTGACCTAAATGTTACGTGATGAACCACTGTATTTACATGAATGTTTTAAATATGTCTTTAGTTAGTACCTTTCTGGGCATGTGAAAGTCTAAATTAACTTGCTGGAAATGGAGGCCTCACTCAGCCATCGGATTTGATCAAAAATATCTTAAAGGGATAGTTCACCCAAAAATGAAAATGTGATGTTTATCTGCTTACCCCCAGGGCATCCAAGATGTAGGCGACTTTGTTTCTTCAGTAGAACAAAAATAATGATTTTTAACTCCAACTGTTGCCATCTTTCAGTCGTATAATGCATGTCAATGGGAACTCCATCTATAAGAGTAAAAAAAAACATGCACAGACAAATCCAAATTAAACCCTGCGGCTCGTGACGACACATTGTTGTCCTAAGACACGAAATGATCGGTTTGTGCGAGAAACTGAACAGTATTTATATCATTTTTTTACCTCTAATACACCACTATGTCCAAATGCCTTGAGTATCCGGTGTGTGTGAGGTCTGAATGCACTCTGATGCCGGAAGTGATCTCTTGCGCGTATCCATCAATGAGTGCGTAAAAGGTAAAAAATTATATAAATTATATAAAAGTTTTAAATATGGATATTTTTCTTACACAAAAGCATCGTTTTGCTTCAGAAGGCATTTATTATCCCCTGGAGCTGTGTGGATTACTGATATGATGGATGGTTGCACTTTTTTGAGCTTCAAAAGCCCCCCACCCCACCCATGATTCTGGCATTGCTCTACAGTACACTCATGGCATATATATCCAGACAATCTACTTCATCAGCTGGAGGCAGAGCAGGAATAAACTGGTTTGGCAGATGTATTTCCTGTCGGGATGTTTCCATGTGCAGGCACGAACCAGCAGGGATTAAATGAGGGTGAATGTGTCTTCTTGGGCATGTCGGAACCCGGAATCGTTGTTTCTGGGTAGGAGAGGCCGATCTAGAAAGAGGGAATGGCATCTAGGAGTGGGTGGCAAAGAGGAAACCTCCTTACATCATACACCCATAACATACTGTATATCTGATAACAGATGCTGGTGGGCCCGTTAGGATTGTTGCCATGGGACACAAAACACTGAACCAAGACATATCAGATCTCTGTCATTATGGTGTCATAGTGATCACTTTGTTGAGTAAAAAAGAATTTTATTTGTCATATTAGTCAGATGGAACCATTATATATATATATATATATATATATATATATATATGTCTGAGATGTCTGAGTTGTAAAGATTCTTACAGCTGTATTGGATTGTGATGTAATTTCCTGTATGATACATTACATGATATTGTATCACCACATTGACATCATCACATTGACTTTGACCATTTATAGTCTTTTAATTTGTTGCTTATTAGCATGCATATTGCTAGAATATTAGCTTTTTATAAGTAATTATTAAGCACATATTAATGCCTACATTCTTAATCCTACCCAATACCTAAACTTAACAACTACCTTACTAACTATTAATAAGCAGTAAATTAGGAGTTTATTGAGGGAAAAATCATAGTCAATACATGTTCCCTATACTAAAGTGTTACCAATTATTATTATTCTCTTTACACCAACTTGTCAGTCTTAACTGTAGGCCTCATATCATAATTCAAAATATACATTTTAATGTACTATTAAACATAATGTTTATCATAGAACGTTTATTCAAGTCATTGTCTGTATAAATTGCATTTGTATTTTTGTATACACTTAAAGATCCAGACAACTAAAAATATCATCAATCCATAAATAATCAGCAGTTCTCTTCACTTAAATATTTTTATTTAAATATTAATACTTTTCATTTAAATATTAAACCTTCTGTTATGAGCAAACCAGTGGAAACAGATCATCTAAGAGAAGCCTGTAAATGTTTTTTTTTTATTATTCTTTTTAGTGAAAACTAGTTTTACCTTGAGCTTGTTGCACATTTATGCACATTTTATAATCATCACATCTACTGTATTATATCTAATCTTGGTCTTAAAAAAAACACAATCTTGTACCTAGAATAGAGTAACGATCACACTCCAGGAACTAGATCACTGTCTGGTGGCAGATATCTGGCAGCAGACCCAAAATTTCAGGCTAAATATAGAATGATAGCGATCTTGTTTTATTCGTTTCTTTAGAACAATGAATAACCGAAGGGAGTTTACCGGTAAATGGTGTAAATTGAACTGTAGAAAGGAGAATCTTTGTTGCTTATAGCATATCTGCAGGGAAATCTAATGTGCATCTCCACCCATCTTTTGTATCAGTGCGGATGGAGAAACAGTTTCTGAAGAAAGTTTTTGAATTGTGATTATCATGGAATGTTTGACTCCTATAAGATTGCATTGAAATGAGTGTAGTGTGTATTTAAATATCATTAATAAACAATAAAAACAATTCCATTTCATTCATTTAGCTAGACTAAGAAACCAAAATAAAATTTTTAAAGGGTTAGTTCACCCAAAAATGAAATTTCTGTCATTAATTACTCACCCTCATGTCGTTCCACACCTGTAAGACCTTCGTTCATCTTCGGAACAAAAAATTAAGATATTTTTGATCAAATCCGATGGCTCAGTGAGGCCTGCATCACCAGCAATAACACTCCCTTTTTCAATGCCCAGAAAGCTACTAAAAACATTTTTAAAACAGGTCATGTGACTACAGTGGTTCTTAATATTATAAAGCGACGAGAATACTTTTTGTGCGCCAAAAAAAACAAAATAACGACTTTATTCAACAATATCTAGTGATGGGCGATTTCAAAACACTGCTTCATGAAGCTTCGAAGCTTTACGAATCTTCTGTTTCGATTCAGTGGTTCAGAGCGCGTATCAAACTGCCAAAGTCACGTGAACTATTGAAGTTTCACTTATGATGTAACGAAGCCTCGTTTACTGAAATCATGTGACTTTGGCATTCTGAACCACTGATTCGAAACAAATGATTCTTAAAGCTTCGAAGCTTCATGAAGCAGTGTTTTGAAATCGCTCATCACTAGATATTGTTGAATAAAGTCGTCATTTTGTTATTTTTGGTGCACAAAAAGTATTCTCGTCGCTTTATAATATTAAAGTTGAACCACTGTAGTCACATGAACTGTTTTAATGTCTTTAGTGGCCTTCTGGGCATTTGAAAGTGTTAATTATCTTGCTGGCAATACAGGCCTCGCTGAGCCATCAGATTTCATCAAAAATATCTTAATTTGTGTTCAGAAGATGAACGAAGGTCTTACGGGTGTGGAACGACATGAGGGTGAGTAATTAATGACATAAATTAAATTTTTGGATGAAACAACTCTTTAAGTTTAATTTTTGTAAACAAAAACCAAATGAACAAACAAACAAAATCATATTTTGCTGAATAATTGTATTATTATTCATTTTGTCATGAATAGTTTTGGGTTCTATAACTGTTTAGCCATTATGACAATTTACCTTATAGGCTACAGTGTGACAACATGCCCCACAAGTGGGTTATTTTCCTGTGCAATAAAGTCCTGTTCACACCAAGAGCAATAACTATAACAATAACGATAAAGCTGTAACTGCACAGAGAAATGAAATCAGAGTAACTTTCAGAACGATTTTTCCCATTTCCAGTTGATGAACGGTAAAAACAAAGTGTCAGCCAATCAGAATCCATTCTTGAGCATTTAAAGCAGCAGATGACAAAACTGCAGCACGCATTTAATAAACAGAAATCGTCCGTTGGTGTGGATGCTAATATAGCTAGTTATTGTTATCTTTATAGTTAACATTTTTAGGATATGTGTCAATACAAACATTAACATTTACTTTAAAAAAGTAATTGAAAACTCACAAATCTTTTGTGAATCAATTTAAATATTACAGAAAAGTGAACAATCCCTGCTCAACCCTTAATGTGTTTTCCAAACTTTCTCTCCAAGATCACTCCCTCCGTATTTCCTGTGTTTATCACATGGCTTCTCAGCTCTGCCCAAGGGTTCACTTCCTCTGCTTCTCTCTCTCCGGCCAACAGAGGAGAGGAAAATGTTACATCACAGTGTTGTTTAATGGAGGCCTTTCCCAAATACTTCATCACTTTCACGTGTCACAGTAATGGTCATCCAGCCAAGCCACTCATGACCGGTTGCTTTGAGGATGAAGAGGTCAATATGCCATAATGACAAAGCACTTCCTGTCAGTTGTGATGTTTCATAAGTGTGTTTTAAAATTAATTTCCACATAACCATAATTTTAACCATAATGGTTAAATATATATATATATATATATATATATATATATATATATATATATTAAAGTAGCCTATATATATTGAAGTACTTTAATATATTTACTTTTAATATATTAAAGTACAAAATACAGCATTACAGAATGGAAAACCGTTTTAATAATAAAAAACATAATAATGAAAAACACTTAATAATGAAACTCAATAATGAAATGTTTTGAATAATGAAACTGTTTTAAGGATGAAACATTTATTAAAGTATCCTGTATATATTGAAGTATTTTAATATATTTACTTTTAATATATTAAAGTACAAAATACGCATTACAGAATGGAAAACCATTTTAATAATGAAACATTTTGTTGACATTAATTGGAGTCTTCTTGGCACGTCCCATGAACTCATATTTCCCCAGAATGCCAGTAAGCCATGCTGTATCTCTCCTTAAATGCAAATAATGAAGACAACTTTTCAGGAATTTGCCAAAAGAGCCGAGGCACCACCGCTGTCAGAGAGGCCGAAAAATGAGTCTGTGCTGTCCTCTGATGGACCAAATGTGCAACTACGGTATCTGCCTGAAATAAAGGATCTTTAAGTAGCCTATTGCAGACATAAATAAATTAAATAATAATAAAATAAATAATAAAATATAAAATAGAATAAAAAGATAGGCCCTCATATCTAATACTCAGAGTAAAGTAAAATATTTATGAAACATTTTCATCAATTTCATCAGAACTTTCTTTCTCAACCCATAAAGCATGTCTTGTCTAGCTTTACTCTCACCAGCCCATCGTCTAATTGCACAACTACGCTCTAAAAAATAATGTGCTGGCTCAAAAAAATGCATCAATTTTTTTTAATTATGACAACTTTGAGTGAATTTACATTCAACCAACAAGCTACATTGAGTTAGAGGAACTTAATCATTTGTAGCATAAACACAAATTTTTAAGTTGATTACTCAAAAAAGTCGCTACAACTACCAGAGTTGTAGATGGAACCAATTAATCTTATCTATTTCAGTTTAAATCCACAGCTATCATCGCACGTAACTTATTTAATATGTATATTTAAGGAACAAGTAAGATACTTGTCACTGGCATCAGCACAGTCATTGCTACCTTCATGATCAACATTATTATGTCAACAGAGATCTACAAAATAATGTTTGCAACTTAAAAGGTTTAAATAAATCAATAATTTTGAATTTTTAACTTGCAACCATGCATTTATATAAGGTGTGGTAACAATACCCCTGAATTATTTTTTAGAGTGTACTTGTCAGTCAGATCCAGAACCTACCTCACTTCTTAAACCTGATCAGCTGCTCTATTTACTTTGGGTCTGTCCCTCTATCATTAAAAATGGCTGCTTTTACTCCTATTTTGAAGAAATCAGGACTAGTTTCTTCTGCTATGAATAATTTCAGACCTATATCCAATCTACCTTTCATTTCTAACCTGCTCGAAAAAGTTGTTGCCTCTCAGCTACAATCTCATCTTTCTGTTAACAATCTTCTTGATCCCTATATCAATCTGGTTTTTGATCAGACCATATCACTGAAATTGCACTGCTAAAAAATGACCAATGACCTTCTCCTATCTGCTGATTCTGGCTGTCTTTCTTATCATACTTGATTTACAGCCGCTTTTAACACTGTATCCCATCATGTACTTATCTCTCGTCTTTCAGCTATAGGAATCACTGTTAGTGCTCTTTCTTGCCTTGGTTTACATCCTATCACACTGACAGACAATTATTCATCGCTGTCCATAACTTCAATTCTTCCATTGTTCTCTCTCTCAAGGTGTTCCTCAAGGCTCTGTTCTTGGACCTTTTCTTTTCAGTATTTATTTGTTACATCTTGATCATATTATCAAATGTCATGTTTTTGCCATCGTTGTTATGCTGATGACCTGCAGATTTACATATCTGCTTGCTCCATTTCTGCTCATTAAATGCCGACTTTAAATTGCTGACATTAACATTTTGTGGCATTGCAACTTTCTGAAATTTAATAATGATAAAACCGAGGTTATTGTATTTGGTCCAACATCCCCTTTAAAAAAGTCTGAACTGAGTTTTTCGATTGATGGGGCTCTATTAATTCCATCTCAAACTACCAATCTCATATAAACTCTATTCCAAGCTTTTTGGCCCCAAAGGCTTTGATAGTCTCACATAACTTGCTTCTTATTGGACTGCCCACTAAAAAAATTGCTAGATTACAATGTTCAAAATTCTGCTGCCAGAGTCATTTCTCAAGTCAAGAAGTCTAAACACATTACGCCTTTGCTCTGTAATCTACATTGGTTGCCTGTTTCTCTCCCTATTCGTTATTAAATTCTCCTTTCAACTTTTGATCTTGCTCCCCATTATCTGTCTGAACTGTTATTATTCACCCCCTCACTCTCTTCGGTCATCTGACTCAAAACTGTTTACTGTACCTCACTTTCGTCTCTCATCAATGGGTGGTATCAGTTCTATGGCACCGAAACTCTGAAATTCACTTTCTAACTCTTTGAGACCCCTCTACTATATCCTCATTCAAATCACAACCAAATCTATCTTTTCTCAGCCCACCTCCATCTAGTGTTTTACTGTGTTTAGTTACTGTGTGTATACTGTATATATGTATATATGCTTGTAGATGTCTTTATCTTGTTGATGCCATGTTTACTTCATTATCTCCCTGTAGCGACCTTGAGCTTGGGAAAGGAGCTTTATAAATAAAGCTCATTATTTTTATTCATATTTAAGTATTATTTAAATGCTATCATAGTTTATATTAAAGGGTTAGTTCACCCAAAAATATGTCATTAATTACTCACCCTCATGTTGTTCCACACCTTCGTTCATCTTCTGAACACAAATTAAGATATTTTTGATGAAATCCGATGGCTCCGTGAGGCCTCTATTGAGAGCAAAGCCATTCAAACTCTCAAGATCCATAAAGGTACTAAAAACATATTTGAAACAGTTCATGTGAGTTCAGTGGTTCTATCTTAATACTATAAAGCGACAAGAATACTTTTTGTGCGCCAAAAAAAAAAAAAAAAAAAGTTTTCAACTATATCTATATGGGCCAATTTCAAAACACTGCTTCATGAAGCTTTATGAATCTTTTGTTTCGAATCAGTGATTCGGATCTCCTATCAAACAGCTAAACTGCTGAAATCACGTGACTTTGATGCTCCGATTCACTGATTCGATTCGTAAAGCTCTGAAGCAGTGTTTTAAAATCGCCCCATCACTAGATATTGTTGAATATCTAGTATGAATATTGTTGAATTTTTTTGGCGCACAAAAAGTATTCTCGTCGCTTTATAATATTAAGATAGAACCACTGAACTCACGTGAACTGTTTCAAATATGTTTTTAGTACCTTTATGGATCTTGAGAGTTTGAATGGCTTTGCTCTCAATAGAGGCCTCACTGAGCCATCGGATTTCATCAAAAATATCTTAATTTGTGTTCCGAAGATGAACGAAGGTCTTACGGGTGTAGAACGACATGAAGGTGAGTAATAAATGACATTATTTTCATTTTTGGGTGAACTAACCCTTTAAAGCTGTAGTCTGCAGATGCTTTGTCGCCATCTCTGTTTGAAACCTGCAATTGCAGTTATTTGCGGAATTATCATCTTTATGTGGGTTGTGCATCGGCACGGCTCCTCAGTGCAGATGAATCTAATGTTTGCTGTCAGTCATCGCACCGGTGTGGATACTGACCTTCAGAATAATGTGAAAATGTCATCTGAACAAGTAAGTAAAATGTCTGGCACTTTTGTTCTGACCAACTGAGAAAAAAACATTACAATATTTTGCGCTGCCAATGGTGATTAAATCTAATGATCGCTTAGCTCAGATCACGTCAAACTGTGCAAATTATTATTATTGTTATACTTTGTTCTCAAATTGTTAATGTTAATAACATCAGCATTGCATGACTGGTGTGTATTAGCGTTACATGTAGATTTCAATTTCTGTAGCCACTTCACAGTCTGAAGTCTTTTGCTTTTGACTACGGGTGAATCTCCAGTTGTCACTGATGATTGTTATTTGGACCTTTCTGGATTACAATACGCCATCAAAATGATAAGTTTAATTATTCCAGCTGCTGTGAGAAAAGGCTGTAAATGATCTGCTACCAGCAGCATCCTCACATATAGCCAGCTGGAACTATATCTTTCTGTTTACAGATGAGACGCAAAGACGAACGGCGGCGTGCTCGAATTTCCCGCAGAAACCCACAGTACCGATTTTATTATAAAACATTATTACAAGCTTACCTTAAGTTAAGGAGAAAGTTTTGAACACCGGCTGGTTATATATTGCTCAAAAATAGATTTTGGATAATTTTCAACCAAAAAAAGTTACAGACTGCAGCTTTAATGTTGAATTTGCTTTCATTTTTATATTTTTAGTTTATTTTTTTGTATTTTTGCCGTGTGCTTTTTCCATTTTTATAAGTTTTGTTTTTATATTACTATTTAGGTTTATTTTATTACTTAATATTAGCCTAATCTTTTATTTTTATATTTAAAATTAATATTTTTATTTTTAATATTTTTATTTTGCGTTAACACATTTTAGTTTACTTTAAGTTTTAATGTTAATTAACAAAAAAAGTTTTAATAGTTTTAGTTTTACTTAGCAATAATAACCCTAATTTGGACTTAAAAAAGAGTTAGTGAGATATAACCCTTGGGAAAACTTGCCTGTGTGAAAGCCAGTGTTTTACAGCATATTTTAGTTATAATATAATATAATATAATATAATATAATATAATATAATATAATATAATATAATATAATATAATATAATATAATATCTCTCTCTTAAGTGTATTCCTTCAGTTGTTCAGTGTTACATTCATTGCTCTCCTTCTTCAAGTGGCCGGAAGAGGGATGTGATGTAAAAATCACATTGAACCGTTTTTTTTTCTTCCCCTGTGCAGCAGATCTTCCGATGCATTGTAACAGTGTTGAAGAACATAAACTCTTGAACACAATGCCTCGACATCTGTAATGGCGTGCTGATTTCGGATGTGACTTCGGAGAAACGATTGTCAGGATCCCGAAAACAGGTAATTTGTCAGTTTAAAGCGAAAGATGGAAGACTTTCTGAAGACAAACTGAAGTTGTTGATTTTTCTGGACTCTTTTGTTGCGATTGAGAAACACTCTTGCGTTCAGACAGATGAAGTCGAGGTGATTCATAGATGCTTGAAACGTTGTTTTGTCAACTTTGGACGCTTTTTTAGACGTCAGCACAGGTTTATCCTCTTTCATTTACAGTCGATTGTGTGAAAAGTTTTGACAGTATCATCCACATGGTCCTTTTCGTTGTTTGATGGGTATATCAGTAGAATGGTGAAATGTTTTGTGGCTGTTATTTCACTTTATTGTCTTGATGAGTTCGTTTCTGTATGTAGAAGTTGCTGCTTTGTGTTTTCATTTGTCTCCTTGACGATCAGCTTTATTAACCAGGCCACAGTGCGCATGTCCAACTTTTACCTATAATAACTGATCGCCGTTACCATGACTACCCCTAAAAGATCTGTTAAATGTTTTACCTTACGGATTCTGCACGAGGGATGTTCGATTCGTGAACGAATCGTTTTTCCGAGTCGGTTCACAAACAAACCGGTCTGAACGATTCGTGAACGAATTGGACTGAATCAGTCCGAGCGGTTAACGTTATATGGAGCGCAACAGTGCCCGCCTTCTTTTTCAGCGGCGCTGGATCCTGAAGTTTTTTTTTTTTTTTTTCCATTGGGATTTTAAAGTTTTTTTTTTATTATTATGCAACAATAACAATAACAAAGACATAATAAACCGTAATAAACAATATTTAACAACACTAAACGAATCAATTTTGAGGGTTACAACATAAAAACAAACAAAAAAGCATATTAAACTAGCTTAAATTCCTCAAACAGTTTAAATATAAATCAAAATCTTTCTTAAAAATAAAAAAGTTTTCTTTGAGAGTTTACATTTGTGAATATAAATTTTGGCAAGAAAGAGTAATAAATTAAGTACAAAATTAAAATTAGAAGGGTCTAAATTCAGAGAAACACAAAAAAAAAAACCCCACAATTTTTGGGCTTATACAAAAGTTAGAAGATAGATATCTTTTAACAAAGTTTGTTAAAAGATTGTTAAAGAGAGCTTGTTATCAAGCTCTTACAGTGATTTTCTAGAATGAAAACGGATGCTTCATCTTTTGTGTGAAGTACAATAAACGTCATAAAACTCAACGGTAAAGTCGAATGGGGTCCGGTACAACAGGCTTGTACTAATATAGTGGATAAAAACAAGAAGACAATATAAGTTATAACCATAATTGAACTAAACTATACCTGTTCTATCTCCATGGCGCATATATTTGCAGTTTCTCCTGACTGAATCCTGACACCGGAGAATCGGCTCTTGAAGCTCCGCCCTCATAGGCCGAGCGCAGCAGCTCATTTGCATTTAAAGGGCACACACTGAAACAGCGCGTTTTTGCTCAACCCCAAAAAGTGGCACTTTTAACATGCTATAAAAAATTATCTGTGGGGTATTTTGAGCTAAAACTTCAAATACACACTCTGGGGACATCAGAAACTTATTTTATTTTTATCAAAACATACAAAATATATTGTAGTAGAGAAATGAATTACTTCATGCAGTAAAAGAATCACAGATTTATTTATTTTTTATCCAGTTCTTTGACTCAAAGCTTCAAACTATTTGAAATCCATCAATATCAATATCACACCGGGGCACGTTGTCACATTTTAATTGGGTCATGTGTCATTTTCATAGGTTGTAATTTTATACAATTTAATTTATTAATTACAACTCTTTTGTTAAAAACAGTGGTTTCGTGTTTTTATTTTCAAGTTAGTAGTTACATTTTCAATGTTTGATGTTTCATGAAATCTTTTGTTTTTAAATGTTTTACTGTTTAAATTGTGCAAAAAAGCATAAAATAGGCTATTTAACTTCTTAGTATTTAACTTACTCCTTAAAATGTACCCTGCTATTGAATTGATTTTAAGAAGTATGCTAAACTTCACTTACTCTAAATATTCACTAGATGTGACGACTAGCCCCAGTGTATTAATAGGAGCGTATATCAGAAACTTTCATAAAAGAAGTACAAGAACAACACAGCTCAATGGATTGCTCTCAGTGTCTATTGATTATTAGGAATTGGTGATGGATTGATATGTTGCTGCATTGAAAAGTGAAAAGTCATCATCAAGTTCAACTGATGCATGTGAGTTAACAGGTTATTGATATTTATTAAAGATAAAGCATTTGTAACCGAGAATCCGAGGCATTTCATCTCTGAGTTTAATCTTCATAAAGCCGGTTATAACAGCGATTTCCTCTGTGTTTTTTATTAAGTGCCTCATGTGCTGTTTTTCTTTCTCCTGTGATGCAAGAAAGTGTTGTGTGCCAGAGCAGAGGTCAGATGTTGCCTAACAAATGAAAAATGCCTCAAGCGTAAATTCTCATAAATTCACTCATACGACAGCTCTTGTTTCTGTCTGTGTCTGATTATCAGTCTGTTCAACGTTTATCTGTGAAAGTTACTGCAGACCTTAACGCTTGGCACTATCAGCAATAACCCGATTGCTGAAGCCATTTTGGGGTTGATGAAGAAAGGGTTTTGGTTATGTCATAATGGGGATGCAAGAGAGGATGTGTTTGTTATAGACAGGGGTGCACATTAGAGGTACGCAGGTACGCATGCGCGGTAAAAATAAACTATGAGTACCAGAAAACATGGAGGGAAGCGCTTTTGAGTACCGGTTCACAGGGATACGTTTACTTACTGCAGTAGGATTTTTCTCCATATCTGGTAAGATAGCAATCATGATAATATGTGTGTTCTTTAATTATTAGGTGTGCAACGGATCGCAGTTAATCCGTGATCCATACGGATAAGGTCCAACGGTTCGGCACGCATGTGATTCGCGGATTAACTGCTATATTTAACCATCATAGAGTGAAAGTTTGTAATTTGGACGTGTTTTGTCTCGCCAATTAACACATTCAAACGACTTTAAAAGCGGAAGAAGAGGCGAAAATCGGGACTCGCGAACTGTAATCTGTGCGCACAGCCCCCCGAAACGCGCGCATGATGAGAGTCAGACAGCGCTCGAACACCGAATTAATTCCGCTTTCGCGTTTACTTGCGCTTGAAAGGAAACATACACACAAAATTATGTCAAAATACCTGTCTCGGCAAGTATTCTCTCGGTTATGTCATAAGTGAAGTGTTGAGAAAAAAACCGGATGTGTGTCAGTTATTCGGTCCGTGCTTTCCTTCTTAAAGTGACAGTCATTAATGTTAGTAAAAAAATAATAAAAATCATTATCATCATCTACCATGTTCGAGAGAAAAGAAGATAGTGAGGAGAGCAGTCAGGAGGAAAGTGATTAGGACGGCTTTTAGGATGTGTCGTGTAAAGTGTGAGTACCAAGCAACATCTCCAGGTACTCCCTTGAGAACCAGACCAAAAAAGTTATGTGCACCCCTGTTTATAGAGCCAGTATGAATTTGATGAGAGAGGTTGAGTGACATTTAAAGGGTTAGTTCACCCAAAAATGACATTTCTGTAATTACTCACCCTCATGTCAACACAAATGAAGATATTTTTGATGAAATCCAAGGGTTTCTGAACTACACATGGGTAGCAACGTCATTGCACCTTTTGAGGTCCAGAAAGGTATAAGACATCGTTAAAATAGTCCACATGACTACAGTGGTTCAAACTTAATGTTATGAAGCGACAAGAATACATTTGTGTGCAAAAACAAAACAAAAATAACTGCACTGCGTTCACTACGTCAACAGCGTAGGAGAATGACAGGAGAGAGAAGAAATTGTTGAATAAAGTCGTTATTTTTTTGTTTTTGCGCACAGAAAGTATTTTTGTCGCTTCATAACATTAAGGTTGAACCACTGTAGTCATATTAACTATTTTATCGATGTCTTTAGTACCTTCTGGATAGGGCTGTGTATTGTCAAGAATCTGGCGATACGATACATATCATGATACAGGGGTTACGATACGATATATTGTGACACTGTAAGAAAGACGATATATTGTGATATTTCTTGTTTTTTTAGAAAGAGGATCTAATTTTAGAAAAAAAAACTGTCATAAAGAACACACCACCATATGCATAAAACCTGACCAAAAAAACACTTTATTTTTTATTTAATCAAGACAGTATTATATGCATTTATATCACTAATCACTATTTTGTGCAATCTAAGTAAAGGGAAAATAGTCAAGTGACTGCAGGATTATTTAGGTGTATATGTTTTAAAGGTTCACAGAATAGCAGTCTTTAATTTCTAAAGTATTTAAAGGTGCCATCGAACGTTTTTTTACAAGATGTAATATAAGTCTAAGGTGTCCCCTGAATGTGTCTGTGAAGTTGCAGCTCAAAATACCCCATAGACTTTTTTTAAATTAATTTTTTTAACTGCCTATTTTGAGGCATAATTAGAAATGCACCAATTCAGGCTGCGGCCCCTTTAATTGCTCGCGCTCTCCGCCCCCTCCCGAGCTCTCGACTATATCATAGCATAAACAAAGTTTACACAGCTAATATAACCCTCAAAATGGATCTTTACAAAGTGTTCATCATGCAGCGTGTCTAATCACGTAAGTATGGTATTTATTTGGATGTTTACATTGATTCTGAATGAGTTTGATAGTGCTCCGTGGCTAATGGCTAATGCTACACTGTTGGAGAGATTTATAAAGAATGAAGTTGTGTTTATGCATTATACAGACTGCAAGTGTTTAATAATGAAAATAGTGACGGCTCTTGTCTCCGTGAATACAGTAAGAAACGATGGTAACTTTAACCACATTTAACAGTACATTAGCAACATGCTAACGAAACATTTAGAAAGACAATTTACAAATACCACTAAAAATATCATGTTATCATGGACCATGTCAGTTATTATCGCTCCATCTGCCATTTTTCGCTATTGTTCTTGCTTGCTTACCTAGTCTGATGATTCAGCTGTGCACATCCAGACGTTAATACTGTCTGCCCTTGTCTAATGCCTTGAACATGAGCTGGCATATGCAAATATTGGGGGCGTACATATTAATGATCCCGACTGTTACGTAACAGTCGGTGTTATGTTGAGATTTGCCTGTTCTTCGGAGGTCTTTTAAACAAATGAGATTTATATAAGAAGGAGGAAACAATGGAGTTTGAGACTCACTGTATGTCATTTCCATGTACTGAACTCTTGTTATTCAACTATGCCGAGGTAAATTCAATGTTCAATTAGATGGCACCTTTAACAACAGAAAGTCATAGTCCATTCCATGACTGCATGACTTTTTCATATTTGATATTGTAAAGCTGCTTGCTTTAAAGGAGTCTTTTGTATCAAGTGCTATTTAAGTAAATGTGCCTTCACTGAAGTGCTGAACAGAGCTGGTGCACTGCAAACATATCCACATCACTATGATCAGATGCTTTTTTTTGCTGTCATTTTTGTTGTGTGTTTATTTTGTTATTGAGAGGAAAGCGTGGATGGCGTCGGGATGTTAAGTGAGCTCTGAGATTAATTGCGTTTCCCGAGTATTGGATTTTAACATGGCTTATTTTGCAAACAACATGACTCTTATCGATCTCCTTGTGGTTTCTTTATAGTTGAAGCCAAAATGAGTCCACATGAGCTCTGTACACCATGGCTGGTTTTGCTAATGCTAACACTAGTAATGCTTGTGCTTCTCCGCGTCAGTTTACGTTCTGAGATAACACTGCCATCTAGTGACTAGCGGTTGGGATTAAACCGAACACCAAGCCACGAATCTTGGATCTAAATAAATAAATAAATATCGATACAGTGTTTTTGAGAATAGATACAGTATCGCCAAACATAATATTGTGATATTGACGTGTATCGATATTTTCTTACACCCCTACTTCCGGACCTCAAAGGTGCAATAACGTTGCTGCCTATTTCATCAAAATATCTTAATTTGTGTTCCAAAGATGATCAAAAATATCTTAATTTGTGTTCCAAAGATGATCAAAAATGTCTTAATTTGTGTTCCAAAGATGAACGAAGGTCTTACGGGTTTGGAACGACATGGGGGTTTGTAATTAATGACAGAAATTTCATTTTTGGGTGAACTAACCCTTTAAGTACCACAGTAGATGTAATGAAGCACAGAGAAGCCTTGTTCACTATTAGCTTGCATAAACTACTGTACATAGAGTGCAATAATAGCTCGTTATTTACATTATTGTAAATAATTGTTATTTTGTTCTTACCCAAGTGATTTTCCAGAAATAAGAACAAAATATATTCCCTGATGGACTGTAGGAGTCTAGGAGATGGATGGGCTTTGCAAGCTGATGTTTTTTTTTTTTTTTAATAAATTAATACTTTTATTTAGAAAATAATATGTATTAAATAAATTGATCAAAAGTGACAGTAAAGACATTTGCAAAATATTTCTATTTCAAATAAATGCTGTTCTTGTAAACTTTCTCTTCATCAAAGCATCCTGAAAAAAAGCTTTCAACATTGATAATAATAATAAATGTTTCTTGAGCAGCAAATCAGCATATCAGAATGATTTATGAAGGATCATGTGACACTGAAGAGTAAAGACTAATGATGTAATGATGCTGAAAATTCAGCTTTGCATATCAGGAATAAATTACATTTTAAAATATATTAAACTAGAAAACAGTTATTTTAAATTGTAATAATATTTCATAATTTTACAACATAAATGCAGCCTTAATTGAGCATAAGAGGGCTGCACAATCACGATTAATCGTTTGCAAAATAAAAGTCTGTGTTACGTAATATATGTGTGTGTTCTGTGTATAATAATTATGTATATATAAGTACATGCACATACATGTATATATTTAAGAAAAAAATTATATTTATATATATTTATTTTGCATGTATTTATATATACATAATTATTATACACAGAACACACACATATATTACGTAAACACAGACTTTTATTCTGCAAACGATTAATCGCGATTAATCGTTGTGCAGCCCTAGAGGTTTCTTTCAAAAACATTAAAAAAAAAAAACTTTAGTGTATATGTTAAAACTGCACACTTGTTAGCCCAAGTTACTCATTTATTAGCAGCAATAATAGTAGTGATACCACTATGGAAAAACATCAGTCCAAGCTATTAAAAAATTCTTTTGAATTGAAATGTGAGAAACTGCGACTGATTCATTGTTGTCGTGATAAGTTATCTTGAGTTTACCAATCCTCTCAGCTATTCTCAGTCTTGATAAGTGCAAGAACATGAAACAAAAGGCTGTTCAAGGTCAATATTGTGCATACTTATGTTTTGTTTGACTTGCTCCTTAACTGAATTCAGAATTAGTCTGGAAGAAGTTTGTATTGTAGCTCAGGAGATATAATTGCATTATCAATTTTTTGTTTAAATCAACTTTTTTCTCTGATGTTTTCTTCTTCATACTCTTTGAAATAACATTAGAAACAAATGAAATAACAATAGAAACAAATTTACATAGGCTAATACAATCTATATAAAAAATCAGAAGAGTTCAATGAGAAGTTCATATTGAGACCTCTGACTTTGGTTTATTCATTTGTTCATTTTATGCATTTGATTTGACAGATGCTTTTATCCAAAGCAACTTACATTGCATACAAGGTATACGTTTTACCGGTTCATGCATTCAGAATATTCCGAGTTAGAGAATTCTAAACATTAATATCTATATTTGCTTGCCATATTCAAAAGATCTCAGTTGTGTTTATTCCCATGGGTTCTTTTCATGCTCAGAAAATATATAGGTCTTAACATGAACTCCTGGATAGATTGAGGACTTGAAGTTTTCTTCAACTACAATTGTGTGGCCAGTGGCCACAGGAAGTTTGTCCTTGAGGCAACAGCATTTGGTTTTGGATACATTGAGACTCCTCAGTTTTTAGTATCCTGTTTTTTCCCCCTTGTGTGCTGTATCTGAAGTACATTTGAGGTCTATCTAACCTGACTAACTGACTGTTGAATGAGATTATTTACAACATTAATGTTGGTTCTGGCTGTGGTTTTGTTCAGTCTCTCTCTGTCTCTCTGGTGAGCTGCCAGCGACTCTTTCTTGGTTTTGCTCTGCACATTGTTTATTGTGTTGCATAATTTGAGATGTTTGGCAGTAAGACTCATCAGAGGCCGTTGAGTGAACTGTACTACAGTTCCCTAACACCAGGATGTAGGAATGTGAGTGTGATACATGTGTTTGTGTGTGCGAAACATGTGTAGATGAGAGTGAACAGAATGGGTTCATGTTCCTCTTGGTCCTTTAATTCTAGCTCAGTAGGGCAAACACGTTCCTGCATGCTTGCAAAGGGTTCACATGTTTGTCAGCATGCATGCATGTACATGCTAGTTGTAAGAGTCTGGAATTTGGGTAGTTAGACTTTCTATCATGAAACAGCCTGTTTGCTTTATCCTTTCTTTCTTTTTCAGGAAAGGTGCAATGCAAATGCAACGTAATGAAGCATAATTCACTGATTTACTGTATAGCTTACTGAAACAAATGGGTATACGGTGTGTGCAATGTGCAACAAGTATCTCCCCACTTTTGCTGTATCAGCACTCGCAGCTATTTCATTAGGATGAGATAAAATAATGTGAATTTAAGTGATCGAACGTAACTGTAACAAAGTTTAAGTTCAGGGAAGAAGGAGGCAGACAATAAGCGTGACTTTAATAGTACCTTTAATCGTGCAGCATATAAGCATAATAAAAACAGCAATGTAAAATGTCCCAGGCTCTCGGCGCCGCCCTGCTTCATACAACAGTAACGTTAATACATTAGCTCATCCATGCGCACAATTTCTGCCCAAGTAATGTCAGATTGCTTTCCATTGGCTGGATTTGTGGAGGTGAAGATGACAACTGCCATGATTCCATACTCATTCACTGCATCATCAAACTATGCCTTTGTTTTGCATAAGCGACCTCTAGTGGTGAAAATTACATTTTGTGCCGTTAAAGGATTAGTTCACTTTCAAATTAAAATTTCCTGATAATTTACTCACTCCCATGTCATCCAAGATGTTCATGTCTTTCTTTCTTCAGTCGAAAAGAAATTAAGGTTTTTGATGAAAACATTCCAGGATTTTTCTCCATATAGTGGACTTCAATGGCCTTCAGTCATATACAAAATGCTAGTGCAAGTATATAACAATTAGTTCAAACTTTGACCTGTGGAGGGCAGTAATACACTTAGCAGTGTCTACACTGCCGGAATTCTAATAGAGAAGAAGAAGAGAGCTAGTTCAAGATGAGCATTTATGGTTAAAACATATAAAATTTTAATATTTTTTAGAAAATGAGTGATGGTTTCTCTAGATAAGACCCTTATTTCTCGTCTGGGATCGTGTAGAGTCCTTTGAAGCTGCACTGAAACTGACATTTGGACCTTCAACCCATTGATCCCCAGTGAAGTCCACTATATGGAGAATAATCCTGGAATGTTTTCATCAAAAACCTTAATTTCTTTTCGACTGAAGAGAGAAGGACATGAACATCTTGGATGACATGGGGGTGAGTAAATTATCAGGAAAATTTTCATTTGAAAGTGAACTAATCCTTTAAATCTTATATTTAAGCTCATGCGTTATGTAGTTTCATCAATGTAAAAAAAAAAAAGAAAAAAGCGTAACGTGTTAGTGGGATTGTATGCTGCATTTTGGGTAATTTTCCTATATAAAAATTGGGTAATTTTGACATAAAGTGGTGTCAAAAGTACCGTTACTTTGGTTTCAAGTTGATACTAATTAAAGCAAATGACTTCGTCGACAAATACTATTTAATTTGCTATAATTTAGGGCTGCACAACGATTAATCGCGATTAATCGTTTGCAAAATAAAAGTCTGTGTTTACGTAATAAATGTGTGTGTTCTGTATATATAAATACACATACATGTATAAATTTAAGAAATATATGCATGTATAAATAAATATATATATTTAAATATATTTTATATTATATATAAATATAAATATTTTAAAATATTTAAATATATGTATGTGTGTGTATTTATATATACATAATTATTATACACAGAACACACATATTTATTACATAAACACAGACTTTTATTTTGCAACGATTAATCGCGATTAATCGTTGCGCAGCCCTACTATAATTATATTAATATTTAACCTAAATAAAGGAATATGTTCAGTAGCATATTAATTTTTGCTGTGGTATTAGAATTGTGAAATTTGGCTGATAATGGTTTTGACTACTGAAGTTTTGGGTAAAAGTAAATGTGCCAACCCTAATATATCATGTAAATCACTATTTACGCATCATGGTGGTTTTGTCACTTCCTTTAATTTATGCTGAATTTAAACAAAATAGATTTTTTTTTTTAGATTCTTCCTGTGAGCAAAGGGTCTGTTAGTGCTATTAATGTTTTGTTGCTTTGCTGTGTTTCCCAGTCGGTCACATGAGGCCCCTTAGAAAGATGAGCAAGAAGGCTGGAATCCCGGCACTGGACAGGCCTTTACATGAGCCAAACATTACATAAACCATCTGCAACCTCCATCCTCTCCCTCTACCTTTCTCTCTTCTTCCTTTAGTATGCACATTATATCTGCGGCCCCCTATCATGCAACAGCAATAAAGAATCACACAATTTTTTCTCAAAAAGTTTTATTTGCACTCCAGAAATTTTAGTTTGATTATGCGTGTGCATGTGTTTTTTTGTTCACTGTATCATACAAGTTGGGAGGAATATGTTCCGTTCTTGCAAATTATGTAATGGCAATGGGGTATTCTCATCAACACACTGAGAACATGCTGTATGATAAACACATGGGGCCTGTACCATGATGGTAAATGAACAAACTCAGGGTTATAGGATTAGTTCAGAGTTGACAAAACCAAACCACTCTAATCCGGCTTTGTTGGTACCATGATGCTGATCATCAACTTTCTCTGTCAACTCAGGCTTTGATCCTGAGTTTGTGGAGCGCGTGCACATGAATCCGTGACATCAGTGGCAAACGGCCAATCACATGCCTTGCAACAGAAATAAACTGTGATTCACTTCTCGCGAGAGAGCCAGCGCGATTCAAACTCTTTCGCTGAAAATGAAGAATTTAAACGCATTTACACTAATGGAAAATACTTGTCTGTGAAAGAGGACAAATAAAAGAAATGATCTTTCTCTATCAGTGCAAGTGAAAGTTGTGAAGTTAGTTTATATAGTAGATAATATATAGCGATTGAGACTTAAACATACAAGGTCACATGTAGTCATTTTTAAAGAGTATATTTACTCCTTATTTAGGCCTATATTACATATGATCTATATATTCATTAAGTGCTTAATAACTACTGTTACACTAAACTTGCGTGTGTGTAATGGATTAATAAAAATATAGATCATATAATTATACAAATCATATAAATTATATTATCATTAAAACCAGACAATTTCATTGCTAAATATGTTTTTACTATATAATACTATACTATAAATACTATAAAGAGAAACTGGGGGAGTGACTTTATTGTGTTGAGTGTGTCAGTGTGTCACTTAGCTTACATCTGATTGGTCCAATTTCAGTTTGAAATCTCTAACCCAAAACATAACCTGCCCCGGAGCAGGTTAGCCATGGAGCGTAAGTTACTATGGTGATGAACACTGCTAAAAGCCAAGTTATTTTCATGGTACCTAAAACCCAGGATTGGCGCAAACTAATCTGAAACTTACCTGGCTAGCCAGCTAATCCAGCTTCATGGTACAGGCCCCAGATCCTTCACAAATCATAATTGTGTTACCAGGCTGTAATAATCAAAAGCATGCTTTTTCTCTTAATACACTACCATTTGAAAGTTTCTTTGTGAGATTTGTTTAAAGTGCCCCTATTATTCTATTTTAAAAGTTCCTAATTTTGTTTTAGAGGTCTCCTATAAAAGGTTTACATGCATCCAAGGTCAAAAAACACTTTAAATTTCTCATAATAGCTTTACTTTGCATCATCACCGGTTTTCTTACAGTGTCAGAAACGGTTCGATACAGAATTCGGTCTCTCTAAACCCCTCCTTTCCGAGAGAGCACTCTGCTCTTATTGGTCAGATGGCCCAGTCTGTTTTGATTGCTCTACCCATTACAGTGCGTGTCGGAAACGAAAAGCACATTACCATATCTGAATTTCAGCTCTTCCTGAGAACTTGTATACACAGTGATACGACAGTATCAACGGTGCCAGTTTTACTGCATCAATTCCAGCGCGAATCCTCATCCTTTGGAAGTGTATTTGCTTTCGCATCGCAGAAAATGGCATCTTCTCGACATGTCGGCAACACAAACTAAACTCTTTCAGGCCTCAACTATAACAACTACAAGCGACTATGTGTAATTTTTAACATAAATGTTTTCATTTGATGCATTTTAACAGATTTAGCCAAAGGCTAATTTTCGTCTGCTGTCCCTTGTCATGTCACCACCAACAAACCTCCTTTGAATGATAAGATAAGTCAAATTCTACATAATACATAAAATAAAAACAATTCTAAATATTAGGGATGCACTGACACCATTTAAGGACCGAGTACGAGCATCGATACTTTTTTTCTAGTACTCGCCGATACCGATGCTTATACATTTATTAATTTCTCTCTCTCTCTTTTTTTTTTTTTTTTTTTTTTGGTGATGTTGCAGTTTTTCAAGCACAACACAGTGAGACTACTGAATATAGGACAGCATCTTTATTATTACTCTAATGAAAAAGTAATAATTTTTATGTGCTTGTCACAAACTTAAAGAACAAAAAATTCACAGTGACTAATAACTTTAAAAGGGCATAATTACCAATATATAAATTGTTGTTATATAAAAAGAAATTTACAAACAATTTACAAACAATACAACAAAATACTATAGAGATACAAATTAAATAAACTTGTTTTTCAGATACAGTAACAGATACAGTTATTTAACATATTTTGTTGTTTTATTAACATTAATGACAAATATAGGCTACGGTCCCTTTAAGACCGAATCCATGGATACTGACACACATCCTGTTTTCACCCAAATGTTTACGTCCACTTAAGCCATAATAACCGACTGTATTTACGTGAGATACTCCACGCGATGGACATTTTGACAAATATGTGTGCATTTGACCATTCAGGCGCGAGGAGAACTGATTGTGCGCTGTCTATCGTTGGACTTGGCAAGGATTCAGGAATCCAAGGAGATGACTGCCGTGAAAATAAGTTAACCACATCCAAAGTTATAAGCATGTAAATAATTTTTTCACCCCAAGGTGGTGCAGGTCTGAAACTTCTGGGCTCCTTCAGGGCATCGTGCTGATGACCCATACCGAATTTTGCAATGATATGTTCATGCATTCGTAAAATACAGCATTATACTACAAAATTCAAAATGGCTGATGCCAAAAATGACCGATATGGGAAAATTGGATATCATTCAACTTTGCATGATGCTCTAAATCTAATGAGACCACTTTTCTGATTTTTGGACAAACTGTTCAGTAGTTATAAGCAAAAATAGCCATTTTTCGTTTCTATGAACCAGTAGGTGGCGCTGATGTGATGACATGAACCAAGTTTGGTCTGAATACAATAAAGCATTGAGGAGATAGAGCCTTACGTCTATTTTTGCAAGAGCTACGTAAAATTCGTTCGCACGTTTTTGAAAATGGTTTGACAAACCTAACTTGAATTCCAATTTTCATAAAAATCGGAGCGAAGTGTAGGAGGAGTTCGAAAATTCAAAATAGCTGGAAAATTTTCATGACTGAAAACGATGTCATAGAAAATATTGTATATATTTGTATACAAGACATAAATTAAATAATAAAAAAAAAAAAATCTAAAATTGTTAAAACTCAAAAGATTGTTTCTCCAAAATTGAAGGCGAGTCATAGTAGATGTTCGCAGACAGCCAATGAAGATCATAGGCTGGGATTATGCAAATTTGTTACAAAGGTTTGTGCAAGACGTACATTACTGACGACTCGTTTCAGGCAGTTCAGAATTAGTTCTTTTTTTTAGGAGACAATAACTCCATTTGTCATGCACTTTGATCTCTGAAACTTTGCAGACCTTTTACATGCACAAACATGAAAGGTGATATCCGAAAAAGCATAATGGGGGCACTTTAAATCTGATCTCTCAGATAATCAACAGCACAAGCGAAATGATTTGAAGTAAAGTATCATTAAAGTCTGTTGCACAAATAATCTAAGTAATCAGCCGTGATCGGTTGTCTGTGATGTTGTTTTGTACCGATTAAACTCACTGAACTTGTCATAGTTGTAAGTAATGGCTGATGATGGTTTGTGTGTAATTGTCTCTGGGGTAATGGCTGGGGCGTGATGCAGTCATGAAATCAGACACATTCCTGTGGTCTGAGGTTTGGGGAAAAGAGAGAGACCCTCCACAGTAATCGCACTGCAGTCAACACAGTTTCAAACATGAAGTGCACACTGTCTGTCCTAACGACAACACTAACATTTATCTCAGTCTTTCCAGCGCTGATACTCACTGCTATCAGAGGGGCCCTCAGGATCCCGGCTCCAGAGAAGAGCGGTGAAGTCTGGCTCAGGCTTTTGATGAAAGATTTGTTAGGCTTTGGTTGGTCTGCAAAACACTGATTTGTCATAATATGTTCAGTTTCTTGGAAGTCTATTTGGTTATAATGTGTCTGCAGGCACATAAATACATGTAAACTAGATTCTGAGGAACGTGTGAGTGGTGTTTGCCCATGCAGAACGCTGCATCAATGCTAGGATGGTTGTTAGGATGTTGCCATGTACCATGTGCCATGCCATGGTAATATCTGATAAATACTGATTTTAAAATGTTTTTTTTATGCTCCAGGTTTGATGTGCCCTTTTGTAGGTTTGCACAATTTTGCCTAAAAGTTTGAGAATATATAATATGACTATAGAATGATTGTTATTATTATTACTAATAATAATATATAAAACTGTTGTAAATATTAAACTGTTGTACTATTTCATTGTAAAATTTAAAAAATTAGTATTTAAGAAAAATAATAATAATAATTATAAAAAAAAAGTATTATTATTATAACAAAAACAACAATAGTAGTTGTTGTAATTTTTATTACTACTACTACTACTACTAAATAAAAATATTAAACTATTGTACCATTTCACTGTTAAATAAAAAAATCAATATATACTCTGATATATAGCGGCATTGCACTTCGGGCGACCCGAGTTCGAGTCCTGGCTCACGGACCTTTCCTGATCCTGTCCCCCTCTAACTTTCCCACTTTGCTTCCTGTCTACATACTGTCCTATCATAATAAAAGGCAAAAATGCCAAAAAAAATTTATTTTATTATAAATCTGTGTGTGATATATATGCATATATTGTATATGCATGTATATATATGGATATGTATATATATATATGTGACATGACAGGTCATTTTTTTGTTCAAAGGCCTTAATAATAATAAAAAACAAAGATATGACATCCAAAGTATGTAAGGTAGTACAACTAGATCTCTTTAATTGAATCCAAAAGGTTTTAATTATATTTTGCTACATATAAAGGTATTTTAAAGATTTTGAAGTGTCAAAAGGTCATTCTGTTTAACCGTCCAAAGGCAAATACAGCCAATTCATTTGGGATTTAAAATATCTTAAAATGTAATAAATAAATATATTTTTTATTCTTGCATGATTTTATAACATCAAATATCAACATAGTGCAAAATGGTATTAAAATTATGTGTAGAAGTCGTTGCTTAGTTATGAGAAAGAATGTCCGGAAAAATGAATTTCATTGTCATTTGGAGTAACCAATATAAAGGGACCATTTTGGATCAAGTCATGCGGTCAGTATCATGTGACAGGACGTGACATCATTCAGACACCTGCAAAGGACCACATAGTCGTGAAGCAAAGTAACTAACTATTTGAAAAATTCATGTTTTCACTTGTACACTCATACGCATGTCCCGAAACATCAGGTCATTCGGTACAACCATTATAACATAGTTAGATATCTATGGCGCTATGAAATCTATTTTATTTTTTCCCAAATTCCGTTTTATATTTTTTCCCAAATTCCGTTTTTTCCGTTTTCATTTTTCTGGATTCCGTTTATTTCCGTTTTATTTATTTTTTGACTCCATTTTGATGGTTAAATTAAATTTTAGTAATCAAAAAGCATGTCTAATTAATTGAAATAATGAATCTTATCCAATTTACCAACAATTTAATAAAAGTTTAACAAAAAAAATAAAAATGTTTAGGACCAACAATAAAAACAACAATATTTATTAATTAAAAAATATATTTTTATAATTTTTTTTTTTTTTTCAGAAGTTCTGTTGTGTATTTAAATTTTTCTGGCAATCAAATGAACGCATACCATTTAATTTATCTTTTAATCATGAAATTAAACTTTTTTTGTCAAACAATGTGCTGCACAACAGAGCTTTACTGTTAAAATTAAAACATGGAAGAAACACTGAGATTATTGTTAAAAAATATATTTTAATAATTTATTGTTAAATTAATTTATCTAAATTCTACTGTACAACAGTAATATGTTTTCGTCAAGTTAAATCGAACTTTTATTTTGACGGTTTGCCTAGAGCTTTGAGTTTCTCTGTGTTTATGACGGTAGTTTTCTCAAACGAAGCGGTTAAATGCTGATGAAGTGACTTTCAGAGCAGCTCTGGAGATGAATTTGTGTGTTCATATAGTGAGGCGACAGAGGACGAAAACACCGCGAGCGTCGCATGTGCTTCAGCGCGAGTGTGTGTGAGGCGGTGTGAGGTAAATGAAACTGCGCTTCCTCATCATTCATTTCAATTCAGAGTCACACAGGCATGCAGGATTCATGTTTAAATAGTCTTTTGCGGTTTAATATTCACAGACACTAGTCTGTATCGTGATTTAATTTAAGTGTACTGACCTGCTTTTAATTCATTCATCAAAAATGTGACAAATTCCGTGACATTCCGCGTTATATACTAAATTCCATTTTTATGAATGGATTCCGCGATTCCGTGATCACAGAAATTATAGGGCCCTAGATATCAGCCTGTTAGCATTGTTCGAAAATATCGTCATTCAGTATAACCAAAAGTTTTGGTTAAACTGAATTACTTTTTTGGTGACAAATTTTGTCCATCTTGTAAAAAATGACTAAAGCAGTGTTAATTGATTATAAAAACCACATATCATTGTTAACACTTAATAAAACTTCAAAATTAATTATATCTCCATTTAGTTTTTTTATACTTTTAAAAACCTTATTTGTCAATTACCCATTTATTATTAATTGCTGTCCAAATTTCTTAAAAAAAAAAAAAAAAAACATTAAACCATCAAGATTTTATTTTGGTGGAAAACCACTGGGAGCACTTCTCATTACAAGTTTGGGAAGATTGCTGTTGCATGTTGCGTTCCCAAATGCACGTTTTAAGCCTCCCAATTTGATAATCGCACTAGGCATATTGTGATTTCAATTTTATTTTCCTTTAACGCAGGTCCAAGTGCTTAGAAAAGTAATAGGAAAACTCCTTTACTCAATAAGCTGCATGATTTGAGGAATCATTCATGTCTGGGACAAGTTTCAGAATGATTTTTTCCAGCTGATGAACAATAAAGACCTTGACATGCAGTCAAAATCCACCCTGCTTTAAAGAGCTCAAGCATTTAAAGCTGCAAACGACAAAACTGCAGCGCGTGCTTAGAATAAACAGAACAATATCGTCGACTAATATACAGTAGTTACCGTTATCTTTATAGTTCTCCATCTTGGTGTGAACAGGCCTTAAAGGTTAGTTTTCACAAATTAAGAATTTGTTCTCATGACTTATTAACTCGTGTTTTTTAGTTTTTTTACCGGCATGTCATGTGCGGGGCACAGTAAGAGAGCTTATTAGATGATCATGTCACAGAGTTTATGTTAATCAAACCAACTTTTATTCATAAAGTGCTCAATAATATGGCATGCATGAGCAACTGCTGGCAATAAAACGTTATTGTTCACATGCAATTAATGGCATGGTATTTTATGTAACGATACTTGTTTTTACATTTAGAGTCTCAATGAGACTGTGTGTTTTAAGAAAGAGCCTCTTTTATTCATCATTATTGAGAATCCCGCCCTGAATGAGCTGGAATTCTCAGTCATTCCCGGCCACATCTGCTCTGGCATAGTTTGCATAGCTAGCATAGAAGTGATGCTAATATGACCTGTGGGTTCCCACAGGACTCGGAAAACCCAGAGGATTGTGCAGCTGCGGCCTGCATGAAAGCATCAGGGTGCTGATTTATGTTGCATTTACAGTCGGTTCTCTGACACGTTTTCTTCAATGCTTGACAGTGAGAGCAAACTGTGTTTCAGTTAAAACGCAAGCATGCTTTTAAAAAAGCACAGAAAATCAGTGTCTTCTGCTCACCGAGGCTTTGTTTATTTGATTAAAAATACAGTAAAAACAGTAAAATTGTGAAATATTATTACGATTTAAAATAACTCTTTTCTATTTTATTATGTGTAAAAATGTAATTTATTCCTGTGATGCAAAGCTGAATTTTCAGCACCATTACTCCAGTTTTCAGTCACGTTATCCTTCAGAAATCATTCTAATATGCTGAATTGCTGCTCAAGAAACATTTCTTATTATTATCAATGTTCAAAACAGTTCATATTTTTAAGGAAACTATGATGCATTTTTTTTCAGGAGTCTTTGTGTAGGAAGTTCAAAAGAACAGCATTTATTTGAAATATATAATGTTGTAACATTATAAATAATTACAATTACAACAACAACAACAACAGATGTCTTTTCAATTAATCAACTGAATGTGTCCTTGCTGAATAAAAGTATTAATTTCTTTAAAATAAAAAAATGACCTTAAACTTTTGAATGGTAGTGTTTATTTAAAGAATAGAGTCTTGTAATTTATTTTTCATTTTTAAATATTTTGGTTTACAAAAGGCGTATCTGACTGGAAAATTAGTAGATGCTACATTACTAATGTTTCTTTGTGTTTTTCAGAGATGTAGTCTGCACTCTGGTCTGTTGGCAGACTCTGAGGTCTCACTATGCTGCTTTATCTGCTGCTGGCCATCTTACTAACGAACGTCAATGGCCAGATAGACCCAGGTAATGTTACATGCACATTGCACACCCACACAAAACATATGCATCCGTACAGACAGGGCCAAAACCATTCACTGTCTCATTGTTTCCTTCAGCTCACTGTCGTTATCCTCTCGGTATGGAGGACGGGAGGATCAAAAACGATGACATCACTGCCTCCAGCCAGTGGTATGAAACCACAGGCCCTCAGTATGCAAGGTAACATACATATGACAGACTACACTGACGTGCAGAAGTGTAGTAGATAGGGCTGCACGATATATATCAAAATAAAATCGATATGGCTTAGCCTTAGTGTGATTGTCAGGCTGCAATTTAATTAAGTGAAGCGCATCATTTACACGCGTGTAATTCAGCGTTTCAGAGTCTCAGAACAGCTTGTTTCAGCTTCCTGTGAATCAAGTCGTTCTGAGATGCTGTGAGCTGAACGCGTGTAAATGAAAATACTGTACAGTGCCTTCACTGTGAAACTTTGTAGGCAAAAACAGGCAGTGCATTTATTAATTGTCAAGCAAATATAATAAAATAAAACAAAATAAAAGCTTAATGATAGACTGTTTTAAAATGAAAAAATTAAGACGTATATATTAGTTAGGGCCCTATGAAATCCGTTTTATTTTTTCCCAAATTCCGTTTTTTCCGTTTTAATTTTTCTGGATTCCGTTTTTTTCCATTTTATTTATTTTTTGACTCCATTTTAATGGTTAAATTAAATTTTAGTAATCAAAAAGCATGTCTAATTAATTGAAATAATGAATCTTGTCCAATTTACCAACAATTTAATAAAAGTTTAACAAAAAAAAAAACAAACATTTTTTTAGGGCCCTATGATAAACGTTTTATTCTTTGCCGTCAAATTTTATTTTTACCAAATTCTGTTTTCTGGATTCCATTTTAATGGTTTTAATAATCAAAAAGCATGTCTAATTAATTGAATTCTTAAAAACAACAATATTTATTAATTAAAAATATATTTTTATGAATGTTTTTTCAGAAGTTCTGTTGTGTATTTATATTTTTCTGGCAATCAAATGAACGCATACCATTTAATTTATCTTTTAATCATGAAATTAAACTTTTTTGTCAAACAATGTGCTGCACAACAGAGCTTTACTGTTAAAATTAAAATATGGAAGAAACACTGAGATTGTTTAAAATATATTTTAATAATTTATTGTTAAATTAATTTATCTAAATTCTACTGTACAACAGTAATATGTTTCTGTCAAGTTAAATCATGGAAATTATAGGGTCCTATATTAGTACTGTTAATTCATAGTAAAATAAAACGTATATTTCGTTTTATTTTACAGTACATTAATATTATAACAATATGTTTCTTAATTTATTTAATATATTTAATAATAACCACAACAAAATCTTAATAATTATTATTATTTTATATAGTCATATTGAATTGGTCAAAAACTGTGAATGTGGCCTATTAAAACTCAAGTGGAAAGAGATTTTTATTTTATTTTTTTTGTAAATATGGTTCTTGTAAAGAGTAAACTCCAGTATGAACACCTAAATTGTTCAAGTTTTTCCTAAATCGTTAAAGGATTTCGCGCTTAGTCACCATGAAATCAAAATGTACAATTGTTGTTTTTTTATGGAATATTGCAGTGTTTATTATAAATGATTTATTTGTGCACAATGCACATCATTATTTTTTTTACATTCATGTGCCCTCGTAATCTTTAATCAAAACAACATTTCTTCTCTGATGATGTGATGGCATGAGAGCAGGACAACCTGTCACTCACATGAGATTAACCAATAGCAAACCACAACCATCCAACAATTCATTCAATTCCGACAAAATCAAGTCCCGCCCTACTTTTATGTTTTTTTCTTGTTCTTGAACATTAAAGGTTTTAGCTGTTTCACTCAGATATACATCAATAAGGAAGAAAAGATTTTTAAAAAATGTCTTCAGAGTGAAAAGTAAATTTTCGGCTCCTTTTTTTTTTTTGCTGTCACAAATAAAATCACCCTAGGTTATGGTTATATGGTTAAATCACCCATTCATCAGTCTAGAATGATTAATTCTGTCCAAATAGAGCTATTCAAGTCATCTGGTGAAACTTACTGTATTTTTTCCACATTGCAATATATATTAAAATAACTTAACGTCAGTTTTTTCGAATATTGTGCAGCTCTGGTAGTAGATAAAGCTGGGTCTTTTTATAGTGCATCGAGCTCATTTAACTCAAAAGATCAAGCTAAAATTTCATTCCTCATGATCTGACCTGTTCAAATAAAGCTCTAGGACAGGTCTCTTAGAGTGTGTAATGACCGTTCATAATTTGCATCTGTCTGTTGTTGCATCAGGTTAAACCGTGAGGAGGGGGACGGCGCCTGGTGTCCTGCTGGTCAACTGCAGCCCTCAGATGTTCAGTATCTTCAGCTTGACCTTCGTCAGCTCATCTTTCTCACCGTGGTTGCTACGCAGGGTCGCTATGCACGCAACTCCGGCAACGAGTATGCACGCAAGTACCGTCTGGAGTACAGTCGCGATGGACGCCGCTGGATCTCCTGGAGAAACCGCCTTGGCAGTGAGGTAGGAAAGACAAGGGTGTATTTTATAGATACTATAATGAGGTACTATATGATCAGATTTTAAATAAATAACCTGAATGAACTAAAGTTTTGGTATTAAGCTATTATTAGTAAATGTGTAGTTATATCTGAAAGCAATTATGCCATACAAGGCTTACCAATGCTGCATTTATCTGATGAAAAATACAGTAAAAACAATACTGTAAAATATTATTTAAATTTAAAACTGTCTTCTATTTTAAAATGCAATTTATTCCTGTAATAACAAAGCGGATTATTCAGAAGCCATTATTTGGGGAAACTGTAATATATTTTTTTCAAGATTCTTTGATAGGAATGATTCTTTGATTCTATTCAGGATTGAACAGAAAGAAGCTTTTGTAACATAATTAACTTTACTGTCACTTTTAATTAAAATAATGCATCCTTTCAGAATAAGAGTATTCATTTCATAAAAAAAATCTAATCAAACTTTTGAACAGTAGTTTATATAGTGCATTATACTGTATGTGCAGTATATAGTTAGATGCAACTACAGTATAATGCTTCTTCATAGTAACCAATAATAGTCGACCGATATTGGGTTTTTTGTTGTTGTTGTTGTTGTTGTTGTTGTTTTGTTTTTATTGCTGATGCCAATATCCTAGAGAGCAGGGTGGCCGAAATATATATTTTGTGAACTGATATTTAATAAATTAGAAATAAATAATTTGAGAATTAATTCAAAAATATATCTCTAAATTAAACACAATTACTTTAGATGGCAAATGATTGATTTTGTAATTGTCCGATTTTCAATACTGGCAGGAAACTGGGTGCTGCAGCAAAATGGCTGGCCACTGCTCTGGGTGTGTGTGTCCAGGGTTTACAGTGTGTTTGTGTGTGTGTTCACTACTCACTGCTCCTAATGCACTAACTTGGGTTAAATGCAGAGGACAAATTCTGAGTATGGGTCACCATACTTGGCCTTCATGTCATGTCACTTTAGAATATCTTGTAGCTTATCGTTTAACGAATTTCTTCTGCACTTCAGATTATAATGGGCAATATAAACACCTATGACTCTGTGGTGAGAGACCTCCATCCTCCCATCATCACTCGGTTCCTGCGCTTGATTCCTGTCACCGATGCTGTACACACTGTGTGTATGAGAGTAGAGCTGTTTGGATGCGCCTGGCAGGGTGAGTCATGAAAATTACCCATAATTAATATTATACAATTATAAAAATTTATTACAAATATCATTTTATTTATCTGCGTCTTCTATGAAATGGTTAGATTATTGTTTTTTTTTTTCAATTTATGAAAAAATAAAGCCTGTGGTAAACATAACTTGTTGATACTTTGACGTTTTGTTCTACAACATAAACTGCGCACACTCACACCCCAGTCTGTCTTATCTAGTTACTTATTAGAAATATACAGTCAAACCAAAAATTATTCAGACGTTTTTTTGTATATTTTTACTAGTGGGTGCAGGACACTATAGTTAATTTATGTAAATGAGGATAGCAAAATAAACTGTGACATATTATACCCAAAAATTCTTCTACCAGTAAAATTGATAAAAATTGTAACCAAAAATTATTCAGACACTTTGACCTAACCATGTTTTGCTGAAGTGTTATCTGACATAATTAAGATTTTTTTTTTTCTGACACAGTTTAACTCTGAAATCTTGTCATATTTTATTACCATTTTTTTTAAATAATAGTGAATAAACTGAATTAACCTATTAAAGGGTTAGTTCACCCAAAAATGAAAATTCTGTCATTTATTACTCACCCTCGTGCCGTTCCACACCTGTAAGACCTTCGTTAATCTTCAGAACACAAATTAAGATATTTTAGTTGAAATCCGATGGCTCCATGAGGCCTCCATAGGGAACAATGACACTTCCTCTCTCAAGATCCATAAAGGTACTAAAAACATATTTAAATCAGTTCATGTGAGTACAGTGGTTCAATATTAATATTATAAAGCGACGAGAATATTTTTAGAGCGCCAAAAAACAAAATAATGACTTATTTAAAGATGTCCGATTTCAAAACACTGCTTCATGAAGCATCGGAGCGTAAATGAATCAGTGTATCAAATCATGATTCGGATCGCGTGTCAAACTGCCAACGGCTGAAATCACGTGACTTTGGCGCTGCGAACAGCAGATTCGATACACTGATTCATTTATGCTCCGAAGCTTCCTGAAGCAGTGTTTTGAAATCGCCATCACTAAATAAGTCATTATTTAGTTTTTTTGGCGCACCAAAAATATTCTCGTCGCTTTATAATATTAATATTGAACCACTGTACTCACATGAACTGATTTAAATATGTTTTTAGTACCTTTATGGATCTTGACAGAGGAAATGTCATTGCTGGCTATGGAGGCCTCACTGAGCCATTGGTTTTCAACAAAAAATATCTTAATTTGTGTTCTGAAGATTAACGAAGGTCTTACGGGTGTGGAACGGCATAAGGGTGAGTAATAAATGATAGAATTTTCATTTTTGGGTGAACTAATGAATGAAACATTCAAGATGTCTGAATAAATTTTGGTTTGACTGTACATTTTCAAAAATCAAACATAACTGCTTCAAAATTTGTGTTTTCGGAACGGGTGTGTGCAGTTTACGTTGTATAAAAAAATGTCAAAGTATTGTCAAGTTATGATACCAAAGGCTTTATTTTACTCATAAATTGAAAAACACCATTATAAAACCCTTATAGGAAAATCTTGATGGAACCAGGAGAGAATTAGTCTTCCCGGTTCTGATGTCATACCTTCACCGCTCTATTTTGCTCAAGCATGCTTGCTTGACGCACGGGAACCAATGAGGTTCATTCTCGTGTGTTACTTAGCACATTTGGGCTTCCGTATCAAGCAGGTTCGGTTGACCTTCTGTTTATGTTCAATGATTATATGTGATAAAACTCCTAAATGAAATCTGTTCATCATATAAAGTGATCAAATCTCTTCAGTAGTCTTGGGTTAAACCTTTCGATTCATATGGATTTATTTTCCGATCTCTTCATGAATGTTTTGAACTGTCAGAGTTTTGTGTGAATAGACTTTCAACGGAGGGGCAGAAATCTCTCAGATTTCATTAAAAATATCTTCATTAGACTGCGACAATAGCCTCGTGGGCAGCACAACGACATATAGCGCAGTTGCGCTTCGGGCGTCCCGAGTTCGAGTCCCGGCTCGTGAACCTTTCCCGATCCCGTCCCCCTCTCTCTCCAACTTCGCTTCCTGTCAACTTACTGTCCTTTCATAATAAAGGCAAAAAACGGCCAAAAAATCTTCATTTGTATTCCGAAGATGAATGAAAGTCTTATGGATCTGGAATGACATGAGGTTGAGTAAATGATGACAGAAATGTCATTTTTGGGTGAACTAACCCTTTAAGCTGCCGAATGGCAACGTTTATAAATGTTGATTTGACAAGCTATTACAATCAGATTGTGCACAAGCTTATGGACATGTGAGTTATGCATGATCTCATGCGGTTCATGCTAATTCAGTTTCATACTTACATATGGGATACAGACTGAAGCCGATCGTTTTGGCAGTCACATTCGAGCAGCTGTGGTCTGTGTAGATTTGCCCCCTAGTGTCTGATTTGCTGCAAGTTAGTTTCATTTGACCTCAATTACTCCAGTGCCTTAAACATGAGCCAAGAGAAATGAGTAATTACATTCTGGAGCTAAAACAATATTAAAGTTTGGGACCTCTCTGTTTCTCTTCCTCCTGGAGTGCAGATGGCCTGACGGCGTACAGCTCTCCAGAGGGCCAGACCATGATGGCTCCTGGATATCCCATCACACCTCTCAATGACTCCACGTACGACGGGGCCCTGGAACGCAGGTGAAAGTCTAATCTAATGATGAAGGATTCAAAGAATATATTTAGCTTTTAGGGACGCACTGATGCTAAAATTTTGGCCTATACTGATTAGCTCATAATTATGGTCACACTTTAATATAGGATCCGATTCTCACTATTAACTAACTGTTAACTACGACTTTTGCCTCAATAAACTCCTAATTCCTGCTTATTAATAGTTAATGTAGTTAAGTTTAAGTATTGGGTAGGAATAAGGGATGTAGAATATGGTCATGCAGAATAAGGCATTAATATGTGCTTTATAAGGACTAATAAACAGCCTATATCCTAGTAATATGCATGCTAATAAGCAACTAGTTAATAGTGAGAACTGGACCCTAAACTAAAGTGTTACCATAATTATTTATATCATGGTATATTTGGTATTCTTAAACATATCACACAAAAGTTAGTGTTTGTTAAGTTAAGTCTTTACCGGTTAAGTTAAATATTCTATATTATATATATATATAACTTGGCACAGACAAGGTCAGCATGATATAAGCACTTTCATCACATAGTCTCATGTAAACACAGACTGTTAGCCAATAATTATTTATCATCATGTTATGGCTGATAATCGATAAATATTTTTTTAATTTTAAAATAAGTTGATTTTACATTTTTATACTATTTTGTCTAAATTAAAATCAAAACAAAAATCAGTCATTTTACTGTTAAGAACATTTAGGCATCACAACATTATAATGTTCAGATTCAAAATGAAAAATTAAAATTCATAATGAGATTTGCTAAAGATTACATTTAACATTGTTGTTAAACTATTAGTGTTTCTAAAGATTCATTTTAAGTGTGTTTTAGATGATGGGAAAAGTAATCAAAGCATAAAAATAATACAAATAAGAAAGATACCGTTAAGAAAAATAGTAAGCAGTACAACTGTTTTCAACATTGATAATAATAATAAGAAATAATAATAATTCTTATAATAATAAGAAATGTTTCTTGGGCAACAAATCATCATATTAGAATGATTTCTGAAGGATCATGTGACACTGAAGACTGGAGTAATGATGCTAAAAATTCAGCTTTGATCACAGGAATAAATTACATATTCAAATAAAAAAATGTTATTTTAAATTATAATAATATTTCACAATATTACTGTATTGTTGATCAAATAAATGCAGCCTTAGTGAGCAGAAGAAATTTCTTACCAACCCCAAACTTTTGTACAGTAAAATCTGTACAATTAAATATCTAATACTAGAGATGCACTGATACTAAATTTCTCCACCGATGCCGATAGCCGATTGCCAATTATTCAGAGTGATATCTGCCGATGTCAATACCGACAACGATACCAATAGTTTGCGGCTTCTGCCGTTTATACCTTCTTTTAAATGAATGATAATTTCATTATAATTAATAATAATGAATTATTTTTAATTATTATATTTTTAAAGAAATGCAAATAAAAAGTGTATTCTCTTCGTTTCATCAACTTTCATAATTTCAGAGTAACTGGTATCAGTTATAAACAAACAAATTAATATTAAAACACATTAATTAAATTAATATTTCTTAACTTTCTGAATGTTATTAATTCATATAATTACTATTAATATTGAACATCAAACTGGTTTCTTAGCATTTTCTTTACACAAAGCCCAAACACAGTACATTTTCCTGCCCTCTTTTGATTGACAAGATATATCAGCCCTGACTGTTTTTAAACTATCGGCCGATACCGATTATTAGTCGATTTATCAGTGCATCTATAGTTAAATAATAATAAAAAAACTTGAATGATTTGAAGAAAGAAAGTTGTACAGGTTTGGAATAACATGAGTAAATGCTGACAAAAACAAACATTTTTGGGTGAACGATCACTTTAAATAGGCTTTATACATAGTTTGCAGGTTGTCTGTTTCTTCACATTGATTCTACATCCTCTTTTTCCTGTCTTTCCGGTTCTAGCCGACTTTGGAATTGTGGAGTTTTCAGGGTCATTCTGTGGCAGAACAATCAAGATTGTATTTAAGTTCTAGAATGAATGCTAATCACTCCTCGCCCAAAGCTAAGTGCTTCCTGTCTGTCTCTGTTCCCACAGGAAGCTGTCTGGGGGGCTGGGTCAGCTGACGGATGGTGTGATTGGTCAGGATGACTTTGTACAGAGAAGACAGTACCGGTTGTGGCCCGGATACGACTACGTGGGCTGGAGGAACGACAGCTTGGGCCCTGGATATGTAGAGATGGAGTTCCAGTTTGACAGACAACGAAACTTCACCTCTATGAAGGTGAGAGTGGAGGAAGAGCTGTGTGTGGTTACAGTGAGGCACTAATGAAGTAAACAGGACCAGCGGTTTAAAAAGGGTTGGGCGATTAATTGAAAAGTAATCGAAACCAAAATTCAGAACCTCTAATCGACGTAATTTTCCCATGTCGGTTATTTTGTTTTTTAAATCTTTCTAATAGTTTCCTCTTAAAAACATACTACTGTGTATGTAGTCATGTGACTCTGCCCCGTCCAGTCAGCGGCAAGTATTTATTTGGATGTTTACATTTGATTCTGAATGAGTTTGAGGCTATATGCTCTGTGGCTAATGGGCTAATGCTACACTGTTGGAGAGATTTATAAAGAATGAAGTTGTGTTTATGAATTATACAGACTGCAAGTGTTTAAAAATTAAAATAGCGACGGCTCTTGTCTCCATGAATACAGTAATAAACGATGGTAACTTTAACCACATTTAACAGTACATTAGCAACATGCTAACGAAACATTTAGAAAGACAATTCACAAATATCACTAAAAATATCATGTTATCATGGATCATGTTCCATCTGCCATTTTTCGCTATTGTTCTTGCTTGCTTACCTAGTCTGATGATTCAGCTGTGCACAGATCCAGACGTTAATACTGGCTGCCCTTGTGTAATGCCTTGAACATGGTATGTCTTTTCCATGTACTGAACTCTTGTTATTCAACTATGCCGAGGTAAATTCAATTTTTGATTCTAGGGCACCTTTAAAAAAAATCCTACTGACCCTAAACTTTTGAATAGTAGTGTGTATAATAGTTGACATCTCATTTTGAAACTCTGTGGGGACAATGTTATTCATTTATGACCATAATTATTTTCTATTGTAATTGACATTCAGCCACTAACACTGTCGACAGAAGTTGTACCGAAACTAAAATATTCCAATAACCATGTGCATGTGTTCTGGGTATCATCTGTAATGTGTATAATTTGAAGGTTATCAGTGGTTCATAAGTATAAATATTTAGGTATAGTACTTGATTCACAAGTTACATTTAAAAACAAGTTAAAAAAAAAGTTGTAAATAGAATTAAATTTAATTTGGTAAATTTTAGACATATTAGGAATAATTTAACCACTGAGGCTTCAAAGTTATATATTAATGCTATGATTTTATCACATATGAATTACTGTTTGACCAGTTGGACACAGACAAGTAGGACTACTCTACAATCATTAGAAAGACTCTGTAAGCAGGCTTTGAAAATATTGGATAAAATTCATATCACCATTGTAAAATTTTAACTAAATATGGGTTTTTAAGTTGGGAAAATATGATTAAATTTGCAGATATCCTACTTGTGTATAAAATTTTGCATGGTATGGCCCCACCTCCACTTAATGAATTTATTAAACAAAATTTTAACTCATCTACTAGAGCCACTACTAGAGGGGACTTTATAATACCTCATAGAAGAAGTGCTTTTGGGCAGTCAGTATTTTCTTATAGAGCAGTACATACTTGGAATACTATACCCATAGAACTAAGAAATATTACATCTCTTGCTTCTTTCTCTAAAATGATAAAAGGTTATTGGATAATCAAATATGTCTTCATAAATAGAGGTTTCTTGTTTGCTTCTGGTTTTGTATGTACATTTTTTTTTTGTGTGTGTGTGTGTGTGTGTGTGTGTGTGTGCTTTTGTTTATATTACATTGTGGGGACCAAATGTCCCCATGATGTAATATAAACCTGAGTTCACCTACATCGTGGGGACCAGCCAGCGGTCCCCACAATGTAAATGGGTTTATAAATCATATAGAATGAGTTTTTGTGAAAAAGTAAAAGTTTGCACAGTTTCCTGTGAGGGTTAGGTTTAGGGGTAGGGGCAGGGTAGGGGGATAGAATGTACAGTTTGTTCAGTGTAAAATGCATTGAAGTCTATGGAAAGTCCCCACAATTCACAAAAACAAACATGTGTGTGTGTGTGTGTGTGTGTGTGTGTGTGTGTGTGTGTTTACCATCAACCTGCCAGGGACTGCAGATGAAAATTAGCCAGAATGGCTAAATCTGGCACATTTACATAGGAGACTTGTTTCTTGTGTTAATTAATGTGCATTGTCCTCTTTTAAAAAAGCAAATAAATAAATAAAATAAATACATTTGCTTTGAAGTGTTTGTTGAATGACCGCTTTAATGTAGCACTAATTATACACCATATTTCACACATAATAACACATAATTATATATTGGAGCAGGATTGTAAGCCATAATAACGATGCTTATTGTGTCTGTATATAATCATGTCAGTGTCTGTGGACTGTGTGGTTTAGGTGCTTAATCTTGAAGTAATGATTTTATATTAGAAATCACATGTTTACTGAAGCTTGGGCACTTTGTTTTAGTTGCTTAGTATCTTAAATTCAGCATGAAATCAGAGTTGATCTTATTTAATTAAGATTTACTTACCATCCAAAAGTTTGGGGTCAGTTCATTTTTTTTTTATGTTTTTGAAAGAAGTCTCTTTTGCGGCATTTCAAAAGAACAAAATGTATTTAAAATAGAGATATTTTGTAACATTATAAATGTCTTTACTGTGACTTATCAATTTAATGCACCCTTGCTCAAAAGTATTAATTTCTAAAAAAAAAAAAAAAAGTAGTGTGTCCACAAGGGACTGGAAACTGAACATAATGCCAACTTTTCACTTGAAATATATCACTTTATAAAAGAAGAGTTATAAATGTCATTCATGTTGACTTTAAATAGTGCAGATTATAATACATTGAAACTCGATTTATACTAGTGAACACAGAAAGGCTTCAAATGTTAATGATGCTTATTTATCCTCTTTTTAACAGGTTCACAGTAATAACATGTTCTCTCGGGGTGTGAAGATCTTCTCATCCGTGTCCTGTGTGTTTAAATTGCATCTCATTTCTGAGTGGGAAGCAGAGCCGGTGGAGTTTCACACCGTTCTAGACGACCGGAACCCAAGCGCTCGTTACGTGACCATCCCGTTAAAGCACAGATCAGCGACGGCTCTGCGCTGCCGCTTCTACTTTGCTGACACTTGGATGATGTTCAGCGAGATCTCATTTCAGTCTGGTATGAAATAAGAACAGCTCACCTCTCCCTCCCACTGGTATTCTCAGTATTTCCTCATTAAATTACAGCCAGAATTGTGAAATGCTTTTCATATCGTCATTCCTAATTTCTTAATTTCCACTTAAACTGTTGTTCAAAAATTTGGGATAGGTGAGATATTTTAATTTATTTAGTCTTTTAATCTCTCCAAGGCTGCATTTATTTGATCAAAAATACAGTAAAAATAGTAATATTGTGAAATATTATTATAAATGAAAAGAACTGTTTTCTATTTGAAAATATGTTAAAATGTAATTTATTCTTGTGATGCAAAGCTGAATTTTCAGCATCATTACTCTAGTCTTCAGTGTCACATGATCCTTCAGAAATAAATTTAATATGCTGATTTGCTGCACAAAATAACATTTCTTGTTATTATCAATGTTGAAAACAGTTGTGCTGCTTAATTTTATTGTGAAAATCGTGATAACAGTATTTATTTGAAATAGAAATCTTGTGTAACATAATACGTCTTTACTGGCAATTATGATCACTTTAATGCATGCATCCTTGCTGAATAAAAGTATTTATTTCTGTCAAAAGCATCTTATGAAAATACATGCATCCCTCATAGTCTTGAAATCAAGTGAGACCAATTACTTATTAACATTTAGAGTCATAAAGGTATTTTAAAGTGGGTGTAATTTAAGGTTTAGTGATTTCCTGTGACTTAATTATTTTCCATTGCAGCAACTAATGTGCTTCCTACCCAGAGGCCTCCAGTGTTGACCCCTCCTTCATATGAAGGAACTGGAGGCAAAGTATCAGAAACTACACAAAAAGCAGGTGAGGAGCTGCAGTGTTTTTATTGTCAAAATGAAACCAAATTTGATAGAATTTTGACCATTTAACTTTCTTAATACATGTTATTCCAAAGAAAATTAAATGTTTGTCCAACCAAATCATATAGAGACTGTTTTTCGTGATTCAGTCAGTTTCCGATTAATACAAATGGAGGAAATGTGTCACATTATGGAAGTAAAATGGGTTGCGTGCATAATTTCCTGTTGACTTTAAATGAATACACCTAACTACTGTACTAACTTGCATTCTACAGACTTCACTTGAACTTTAATAAACCTTCTGTGTTTGACAGAGGACCAGACGACGCCATCAAAGACGGGCTCACCCGAAGAGGGCAGTACATCGATTCTGATTGGCTGTTTGGTGACTATTATTCTCCTGCTGGTGGTGATCATCTTCCTGATTCTGTGGTGCCAATATGTGTGCAAAGTCATGGAGAAGGTGTGTTTGTGTGTGTTGTGTTTGTATTGATACAACGGATTATAAAGCTGTTCAACAATAGATGAAATATTTGGGTTGCACGTACGTGCACTTACATGTACTTTGCTACGAAAGGACTGGGTAATAAAAGGTAACTACATGAGTTAATGTTAGTTTTAGGGGTAGGTTCAGGGTTAGTACTTAGTTATTACCCAGTTATTTTAATTACTATAATAGTACATAGTATGTAAATGGGTCTGCTACCAATATTTGAGTAGTGTATAGTACCTTGGTCTACCTTACTGAAAAGATGAGCATAGCTGAATTTGAAGATGTGACGTCTATGAGAAGTTGCCTCTGAATTTAAAGGTGCCCTAGAATCAAAAATTGAATTTACCTCGGCATAGTTGAATAACAAGAGTTCAGTACATAGAAATGACATACAGTGAGTCTCAAACTCCATTGTTTCCTCCTTCTTATATAAATCTCATTTGTTTAAAAGACCTCCGAAAAACAGGCGAATCTCAACATAACACTGACTGTTATGTAACAGTCGGGATCATTAATATGTACGCCCCCAATATTTGCATATGCCAGCCCATGTTCAAGGCATTACACAAGGGCAGCCAGGATTAACGTCTGGATCTGTGCACAGCTGAATCATCAGACTAGTTAAGCAAGCAAGGACAATAGCAAAAAATGGCAGATGGAGCGATAATAACTGACATGATCCATGATAACATGATATTTTTAGTGATATTTGTAAACTGTCTTTCTAAATGTTTCGTTAGCATGTTGCTAATGTACTGTTAAATGTGGTTAAAGTTACCATCATTTCTTACTGTATTCACGGAGACAAGAGCCGTCGCTATTTTCATTTTTAAACACTTGCAGTCTGTATAATTCATAGACACAACTTCATTCTTTATAAATCTCTCCAACAGTGTGTAATGTTAGCTTTAGCCCGTTAGCCACGGAGCACTATCAAACTCATTCAGAATCAAATGTAAACATCCAAATAAATACTATACTCACATGATCCGACGCATGCATGAAGTGCATATATTAGCCCTCCCACCAAAGGAAAAAATATAAAATGTGTTTTCTGGCATAGAAGTAGCTTCTTCTTTTTTTTTTTATCCCCTGAAACGTGCCTGCAGTTCATATTCCAAAGTGACTTACATAATTGAATTAACTTCAAGCACGCTAAACATGCTCAAAGCAGGCATATATGGATTTGTGGAGAATGAGAGAGGTATGTGAGCTCAATTTTATTTGTATAGCGTATTTCCCACACAACGGTAGTTTAATTTTTGCTTTAAATCTATTTGTTTACTTTTACATGCTGATTGGTTCACGCAGCATTTTGATTGGTTGACTCCACGCAGCATTTTATTTCAACCACAATTTTTAAAAGTCTGTTGCGGTGCGTGCAGTAAGAGTTGTTTGCTATTCGAATCAACAGAGTTTAAAAATTATGACTGATTGACCGACGATGAGGTTCAGGCTTTATTAAGCTTATATACGGAGGACGAAATCCAGCGGGAACTGGAAAGTTACGTGCAGTCCTACGTCATCGGTCTTAATCTTCATGGTGGAAACGCAGACAGCAACAGATCTGGGGGAAAAAAAGTTCCTGGGACAAATTGTTCTGTGTAATTTTGGTGGAAAAGCAGCTTAATTTGTTTGTTTTATCCTCTTTTTTTTTAAATTCCTGTTCTTTTATGAATACTGTTAAATTTAAAGGATTTGTTTCATTAATTTACCTGAATTTTACATTATTTCTGAATGTAATGTGACTTGTATAGTGATGCAATTTATTTCTTTTCTCTCAACAATGCAATTTTGACCCAGTGCATTTTATTTTTGGAAAATATGGTAATACAAAAAGTCTGTCTCTATTTGTCTCTTAGGCTCCCAGGCGTATTTTGGAGGAGGAGGTGACTGTGCGTTTGTCCTCTAGCAGCGACACTATAATCCTGCAGACTCCCCCGGTGCCCCCGCGCGTCTCCCTCGACCCCCCTTATGAGAGGATCTTCCTTCTGGACCCCCAGTATCAGGATCCCGCTGCGCTCAGGAACAAACTTCCAGAGCTGTCTCAAAGTGCAGAGGCTTCTGGTACCATTCATTAAACACAAGCACACAGACTAGCTCAGTCTCAAACACTAGTGAGCTGCCTCAATATTTTTCATCAGTAAATGGGCTACTGATTGCTTGAATCATTGCAAATTATGTAATTATTTATGTAAATTATGTAAGGAAGGCACAATATACAACTATTGCCTTAATCCAATGGATAATAAGAATAAAAAAGTATATTTTACATTTATAATCAGATATATGCTAGTATATACACCACCTTTCAAACGTTTGGGGTCAGTAAGACTTTTTAATGATTTTGAAAGAAGCTGCACCTATTAGAAAACAGCAATGTTGTGAAATATTATTACAGTTTAAAATAACTGTTTTCTATGTGAATATATTTTAAAATGTAATTTATTCCTGTGATCAAAGCTGAATTTTCAGCATCTTCAGTGTCACATGATCCTTCAGAAATCATTTTAGTATGCTGATTTGCTGCTCAAGAAACATTTCTTATTATTATCTATGTTGAAAACAGTTTTGCTGCTGCTTATACACTATTATACATTTGTTCAGGACTCTTTGATGAATAGAAAGTGCAAAAGAACAGCATTTATTTGAAATAGAAATCTTTTATAACATAAAAAATTGTCACTTTTGATGAATTTAATGCATTCTTGCTAAATAAAAATATTATTATTATTATTTTGTTTTAAATGTATTCACCCCAATGCATTTTATAAGACTATAAGCATAATTTTGTTGCCTAATGGAGCAGCCTTCCTGTCAGGATATCAACTTTGAATCCTAAAAATAATGCCTAGGTAGGTAGCCTGCTAGGTATACCTCTCTATGATGTCCTTTTTAAAACTAACCTCTTGTTCTTTCTCTCAATTCTATCTTTCACCCTTTTAAAATGAACTTGGTTTCATTGACACTTGTTTCCTCAGTAGTTTGCATGCTGCCTGCCAATGCACTTTTTCCTTTCTTCCTCCTCTAGTCTAGCGTTCTTTAGCCTTTGCTCGCAGTCTATGAACTTCATCTGACCTTGTTACCAGACAGACGGACTTTGCAAGGGTAAGAATTGATGCTAGATTTTCCTTTGTTCATTTTTGACACCCTGCAGTTTCTTGCACCCGGTCACCTCAGTGTTTTGGTTGAAATAAAATGACTAAAGTTGATATTTTCCTCTTTTCTCATCTTCTGCTTTTCTGTCTCTCTTTCTTCCTCTTTCACTTACTCTCAGAGTCAACAAAGCTTTATTGACATGATTGTCAGCATGTGAAATATTACAAATAGATGATAAATAAGAAAATAAATATGGTGATATGTGTAAATAAATAATGCATGAAATGAAGGATATACTAAAATGGTAGCACTTTAAAATAAAGCTCCATTTGTTAATATTAGTTACCTGCATTAGTTAACATGAATTAGCCATGAAAAGTACTTCTAAAGAATTTAATGCAAGAAGATAATGCAATTTTAAATGTCCTAATTTTGTTTTGGAGGTCTTCTACAACAGGTTTACTTGCATCCAAGGTCAAAAACCACTTAAATTTTCTCATAATATACATTGCAGCATCACCTCTTTTCTCATAGTGTCTGAAACTGTTCGATAAATGATTCTGTCTCTCTAAACTCCTCCCTTCTGAGAGCCTACTCTGCTACTTTTGAGCAGTAGTGTATATAGTGATCATTGTTAGTTAATGAGTCCTTATTCGAATATGTTAGCATTAAAGGATTAATTCACTTCAGAATTAAAATTCCCTGATAATTTACTCACCCTCATGTCATCCAAGATGTCTATGTCTTTCTTTCTTCAATCGAAAAGAAATTAAGGGTTTTGAGGAAAACATTCCAGGGGTTCAACGGGTTGAAGGTCCAAATGTCAGTTTCAGTGCAGCTTCAAAGAGCTCTACATGATCCCAGACGAGGAATAAGGGTCTTATCTAGCAAAACAATCTAAACACTTGCTCGGTACTTCCACCTACGTCACACGTGACCTTTCCAACATGATTACGTAATGTGTGGCACATCGCAGAGCTAGTGCAAGACGTGCATTTATGTTTAAAAAGTATATAATTTTGGGGGTTTTTTTAGAAAATGATAGATCGTTTCTCTAGATAAGACCTTTATTCCTCGTCTGGGATCATGTAGAGCTCTTTAAAGCTGCACTGAAACTGACATTTGGACCTTCAGCCCATTGGTAACTGTTGAAGTCCACTATATGGAGAAAAATTCTGGAAAAAGTTTCCTCAAAAACCTTAATTTCTTTTCGACTGAAGAAAGAAAGACAGAAACATCTTGGATGACATGGGGGTGAGTAAATTTTCAGGAAATTCTGAAGTAAACTAATACTTAAAAAATAAAAAACAGTGGGTTGATATAAATTACAATTAGTCATGAGTACTGACATGCTGCCATCTCTTTCTCTCTGTAGCCTGTAGCGGAGGATATGCCGAACCCGACGTTACCCTGTGCACCCCACACCAGTGTTTTCAGAGCAGCGTGCCACACTACGCTGAAACTGACATCATTAGCCTGCAGGGCGTCACCGGCAGCAACATGTACGCCGTTCCGGCCCTCACCGTAGATTCCCTGACGCGGAAGGACATATCGGTGGCCGAGTTCCCTCGAGAGAGACTGCTGTTCAGAGAGAAACTGGGAGAAGGCCAGTTTGGTGAGGTGAGTCTAGATGAACCACAGTGGGAGGTTTATAGCCGCTTCTGTTGTTGTTTCATATACTCACGTCTGGATGTTCTTGGGTTGTCTTTTATTCTGAGTTAGTTGGGATCTCTTCACACACTGTTTTCCCTGTGTTTTAAACAAACACTACTGCAATGCCTGAGTGTTTGAGTGTTTCCCAGAAGACCCTGTTATTAGTGACCACACATGACTGTTATGTATGGCTTTATTAAGAAAAACATTGGAAATCTAGAGTGAGAGCCAAGGATTTTTTTTTTTTTTTTTTTTTGCAATAGTGTTACTAATACTTTTTAGCTCAGTTGACCCTGATTCTGTTACTATGGCGACCCCATGGTAGCAGATAATAATAATACCATAGCGCTATGATATTATATACTACCATTCAAAAGTTTCAGTTTGGCAATAATACAGTAATATTGAGAAATATTATTACAATTTAAACTCTTTTTTTATTTGAATGTTTAAAAATATAATTTATTCCTGTGATCAAAGCTGAATTTTTAGCATCATTACTCCAGTCTTCAGTGTCACATGATCCTTCAGAAACCATTCTAATATGCTGATTTGCTGCTCAAGAAACATTTCTTATTATCATCAATGCTGAAAATAGTTGTGCCGCTTAATATTTTTGTGATAATTCAGGATTCTTTGATTAATCTTTTGTAACATAAATGTCTTAATTGTCACTTTTGATCAATTTAATGCATCCTTGCTAATTTGAAGTATTAAAAAAACATTCTGATCCCAAACTTTTGAATGGTAGTGTATATGCTGGTACTGTGACACATTTTGCAATCAAAATATAGCATGATAATACAATAGTACGTTATGTATATAACAGGCGTTGCTGTTTTCAGGTACATTTGTGTGAAGCCGAGGGTTTGGCAGAGTTTCTGGGAGAGGGTGCACCGTTACCGGAGCAGGAGGGCAGGCCGGTGCTGGTAGCAGTTAAACAACTCAGAGCGGATGCCACCAGCAATGCCAGGTTTGAAACACAAACAAACAATCAAAAACCCACTAACATTTGATAGAAAAGTTGCATCATGGATGAGGCTGCCTTAAGTATTTCTGGGAAGTTCCTGCTTAAAAGTTCAGAAGTGGTTATGTAATTAGGATGTGTTGTGTTTGGTTGGAATAAAATTGATTGGCAAATGGATCAGCCAATCACATGGCAGCAACTCAATGCATTTAGGCATGTAGACATGGTCAAGATGATTTGCTGAAGTTCAAACTGAGCATCAGAATGGGCAAGAAAGGTTAATTAAGTGACTTTGAAAGTGGCATGGTTGATAATGCCAGACGGGCTGGTTTGAGTATTTCAGAAATTGCTGATCTACTGGGATTTTCATGCACAACCATCTCTAGGTTTTACAGAGAATGGTCCGAAAAAGAGAAAGTATCCAGTAAGTGGCAGTTCTGTGGGGGAGAAAATGCCTTGTTGATGCCAGAGGTCAGAGGAGAATATCCAGACTGGTTCGAGCTGATAGAAAGGTGTAGGGGAATTTACAGTTAAGGACCCAAAGACCATATTTGATGAATGAAGACCCGGAGTCAGAAGTGCAATCAATTGAAGAAAATTTTACTGAATAGTAATTTGCAGTTTCATCAGCAGAGGTCAGCTTCAATACTCAGCAAGGAGTTTGTAGGCCGCTCTACATACACATTCAAGCAGCAGCAGTTATACTCTAACAGAGTCCGCTAACTACGTCATTACTTCAGGTTGAATGATTCTGATTGGCTAAGAAATGTCTACACATTGATAGGCAGAAGCATATCTCCAACGATTATCCGGGAGACACCAAGACCATGGTTTATATATAGAGTTGTCAAAAGTACCGACTTCCTAGTCGGTACTGAAATTTTAAAAATGTGACGCTTTGAGCGCTGTTGAGGGTATTCGTAAACACATCTGATTGGCCATTGTGTTCACAGCTCATCGGATATGTCTGTGATTGGCTACAATGATCAACACTTCAAAAACATTGTAAATAATCATCAATGAAGCTCTTCTCCAAGCGCTTACACAGATACGCACGGGATCGTTTGAAAGCAGGCATCTATTGCAGACCAGTCCACTTATAGACACATGCTTTCAAACGCTTCCGCTTTCAAAACGCTTTCAAATTCAAACACTTCCGTGCATTGATGAATCACAGACATATCTGATGAGTGCGTCAACACAGTGGCCAATCAGAGGTGTTTACGAATCCACTCAACAGCGCTCAAAGCGTCACATTTTTAAAATTTCAGTACAGATTGGTACCGAAGTCGGTACTTTTGACAACTCTAGTCGCATATATGCATTTCTGGGCACCAGTTTGTCCACCTCTCCAATACAGGGTCTGTAACAAAAAATACTAGCACACATACACAGATACATAGCTTCTTCAAGGTTGAAGTTGACTGAACGGGATACTTCCCCAAAACATACTGATAACATGTTCCCTCTCACAGTAAGAGGTACAGACAATATTCATCATTATTCTCTAGTGTTTGAAGATGAAAAGGAAAATAAATGCTTTAACATACATTGAAGAAGTCATTCAAATAATTTAATATTTAGAAGGTAAATGCATCTCTGAATGCACAACACATCCAACCTTGAAGCAGATGATCTACAGCAGCAGAAGACACACCGGTGCCACTCCTGTCAGCGAAGAACAGGAAACTGAGGCTACAATTCACACGAGACACCAAAATTGGACAATAGAAGATTGGAAAAACATTGCCTGGTTTGATGAGTCTCGATTTCTGCTACAACATTCAGATGGTAAGGTCATGAAAGCATGGATCCATCCTGCCTTGTATCAGCGGTTCAGACAGGTGCTGGTGGTGTAATGGTGGATATTTTCTTGGCACACTTTTGGACCCTTGGTACCAATTGAGCTTCGTTTAAACACCACAGCCTATCTGAGTATTGTTGCTGACCACGTCCATCCCTTTATGACCACAGTGTACCATCCTCTGATGGCTACTTCCAGCAGGATAACGTGTATGGCTGTGCAACTGACAAATCTGCATCAACTGTGTGATGCTATCATGTAAATATGAACCAAAATCTCTGAGGAATGTTTCCAGCATCTTGTTGAATTAAGGCAGTTCTGAAGGCAAAAGGGGGTCCAACCCAGTACTAGAAAGGTGTACCTAATAAGTCCTCCATAAAATGTCTAAAATTGTTTCAGAATACATAGTCATCAGTCATTTTCACTATTCAGTATTATTTCCACATCAATATTTAGTGATGGATGATAATCTTTAATCTTTCACCTGATCCCATGATAACTTCTGACTTTTGTCTGTGTAGAAATGACTTCCTGAAGGAGATAAAGATCATGTCGCGTCTGAATAACCCAAACATCATTCAGCTGCTGTGCGTGTGTGTGAGCTCCGACCCGCTCTGCATGGTGACGGAGTACATGGAGAACGGAGACCTCAACATGTTCCTGTCCCAGAGAGAGATGGAGAGCACACTCACACATGCCAACAACATTCCGTCTGTCAGGTGTGTGTCCATCATTATGAAGTACAGACTTTCATCTCCAGACATGGGTCAATATCGCTATTCTGCAAGTCAGAGTCAAGCTTAACATTCTTAACCTTTTGAATTCTTCAACTTAACCTTCAAGTTTCAAGTCAGCTCTCAGTTTATGATGGAAATGTTTCAGATTACAGGGTTCAAATGAAGCCAAGACCTCTCGAGTCTTCAAGTCGTAATAATAATGTATGAATAATACGTGATTTTTATCTGTTCCTTTTTGAAACCCCAAAATAAAAACCTACTTTTTAAAATTAGAACCTGTAATAAGATTTTAAAAAACAAATACTAGCTCAAAAGGGAAAACATTTGTATCTTTTACTCATCATGTTGCTCCAAACCTGTGTTCTTTCTGTTTAACATGTGTTATTATAGTATTTATTAATATTTTGCATTTGATTTTATTTGTATATTTTAATTTTAGTTTAAGTTTTAGTCATTTTGTCATGTCTGTTTAGCTTTAATTTATTTATTTCAGTTTTACAGTAGATTTTTTTTAGCACTTCAGTTTCATTTTTTTTTTTTAAATTTAATTCTAATAATTATATTTTATTTCAGCTTTATTGCAAATAACAAAAAAACATTTTAATAGTTTTAGATAACAATAACAACACAGTTTCACACAAAATACATTTTTCCATGCATTGAAATTGAATGTTCTGGGGCTTTTGAGCTCCAAAAAGGACAAAAAAAGCACCATAAATGATATCCATATCAATTGTGCATTGCATTCAAAGTCTTCTGAAGCCAAATGATATGAAAAAAGATCCAAATTTAAATTATTTGCTGAAAATGTCCCTCTCCCTGATAGCTTTCAAATCTCTTTTTAGAAGTGGTGCCAGTTGAATTTGATAGTGATTCAAAGTCATGTTTTAGTCAACATCTTTGACTCTTTTATTTCTGTTTCTTTGCAGCATCGCTGACTTGTTGCACATGTCAGTGCAGATCTCTTCTGGGATGAAGTACTTGGCTTCTCTGAACTTTGTGCATCGTGATCTGGCTACACGGAACTGCCTCCTGGACCGCCATCTCACCATAAAGATCTCTGATTTTGGCATGAGCAGAAACTTGTACAGTAGTGATTACTATCGTATACAGGGGCGTGCTGTGCTGCCTATACGCTGGATGGCCTGGGAGAGCATCCTACTGGTGAGGGAAAGAAAAGCGGTTTTTAAAAGCAAAGGCACATGCATGTACATTACCGTTCAAACTTTTGGGGTCAGTAAGATTTTCTTTTTTAAAGAAACTATTAGTTTTATTCAGCAAGGATGCATTAAATTGATCAAAAGTGAAAGGAAGGACATTTATAATGGTACAAAAGATTTCTGTTTGAAATAAATGCTATTCTTTTGAACTTTATTAATCAAAGAATTGAGCAGTAGTGTATGAATTATTCCAAAGCCATTAACTGTTGGGTGGACAACATCTGTCTGCAGTGGCTTGTTTTCTTTGTATCGGTGCATTATGGGTTACATGTGTGTGTTTTCTAGGGGAAGTTCACAACAGCTAGTGATGTGTGGGCATTTGGAGTAACTCTGTGGGAGATCTTCACTTTATGTAAGGAGCAGCCCTACAGCCTGCTGTCTGATGAACAGGTCATCGAGAACACCGGCGAGTTCTTCAGAAACCAGGGGAGACAGGTACACAAATGGCAAAGTTCAACTTATTGTATTGTTCTGAATATAAGGCAATGTTTTTTTTTTCTTGACGAAATACATGACTAGAAAAATAGCCTCCAGGTACATTTGAAATGTCACCTTATAATGCATGTCATTTCAGTTCTTCTTTCTGAGTATGAAATATCATATGCATAGGTTTTGCCACAAACACAACTGACTGGCTTCTCTCCTGTATGATTTCACGAGTCTCCTCAGACCTTACTGTACTTGAATTATGAGCTTCTACAACGTTTGACGTCCCAACTGACCTCCTTTAAAACAAAAATAAAAATAGTATAAATAAAAATGAATAACAGTTTTCTTTTAGTCTTATTAAGTGCAAACAATAAGTGCAACCATAATCAAAGTACTCTAAATATTCAAAGTGCAAATAGAGACCAAATTTTTCTTCAAGCATGATACAGAGCTGAGAGATGGGTACACCTACACAGCCCAGCTGAAGATAGCTTTCATATTGGGAGATATTTGCATGCGTCAGGGAGCCGCTTTCAAAATTGCATTTGAATGCGCACTCGCGTTTTACTTTCGCTTTCGAGATTGAGCATACTGTGAATAATAGGGAGCGGCAGTGCTGAGGGCACATTCTACAAGATAAGACATTTGTCAGATGCTTAGGCTCTGTTGTGCAACGAATCCTCCGCCATGGTCTTGTCAGTCATCTCGTCACTTACTCTCGTCATGTGATCATTGAGCTCTTGATTCCTGCTGCACTACGTACGACTTTGCAGCTCGTGTTGGATGAGCTGGATGGGATTGAAGCATTATCCAACTGAATTAAATGGTTTTTATTTCCATAAAAAGCAAAACGACAGTGGAGGCGTAATTTAAACGTAGTGGTGGCATATTCTAACTTAAGTTCACCCTCGTTCTCAGTCATGGTAATATCGCGAAACAGCTTTTCACCTTGATGAGAAATGTTGTCACACCCCTAGTATTTACCATACTTTCAATACAAAAATTAAAATATGAAAAATATGCAATATGCAAATTATTTGGTCTTCAAAAGGCCTTTTTCGAAAAGGTCGTCTTCTAATCAGTGTCGTCTTATATTCTGAACAATGCGGTACTTTGATTTTGATTTTGAAATGAGTGAATCCCAAATGAAGTGATTCATTTTTTTTTTCTGCAAACTACAGCGAGTTTGAACGTATGTGCACTGTTGCAGTATAAAAACCTTTACATGAAATGCATGAAGTAGATTATTTCTTTGGAGGTTTCATCTAAAAAGATTTCTGACCTTCTTATTTTTCACTCTCTCTCTCTCTCTCCCTAGATCTTTCTCTCCGCCCCACCACTCTGTCCATCCTCTCTGTTCGAGCTGATGATGCGCTGCTGGAGCCGTGACATCGCGGACCGGCCCTCTTTTCACAGATTGTATCAGGCCCTGCGAACTTTTGCGCCCCACTCGTGACCGATACAACCTGGAGCAGAACTGTTAAACAAGTACTCTGATTGCTTGCCAGTCAGGGAAGTAGAGCGGAAACGTTATAGCCATAATGTAGCGTCATCAGAAATCCAATGGAGGAGAGATCTAGAGATTTCACAAAAGGCATTGATTCATTCATTAATTCACTCGCTCATATATTCATCTCCATTGGGACTCAAAGAGCTTCTTTCCAATCCATAGACACTTGAGTTTTTTTTTTTTTTTTGTACTTTTCGTTGTTAATATTTCCTTTTAGTACAATTATCTTACTTTTCTTTATCATAAATGTTATTTCTGTTTGTTGTTTTCCCAGAAGAACAGTGACTCTTAAGCCTACTGTGTATTCTAGGCAGAAAGAACCAACTGGACGAATGTCGTATTTGTCAAAACTGTGGTCGTGTATCGTTAAGCACTGCTGTCTTTGGTTATTATTTCATTTTTGTCCTATTTTTGTTCCTTATTTACCCCCACACTGGAGTTACTGTGTCTTGTTATGATATTAAGTGTTGTTTTGCTCTCTGAATATGAATGTTTTACAGGTTCTTTGGATATAGCCGGGTCGGAGACTTGCTCTGCCTGGATCTAGCAGAACTACTGTTATAGTTAGATTAAAAACCCTTTCGGAGGGGAGATGGAGAGGGTTATAGAGCCAACAATGGACTGACGTGCAATTGTATGCACTGTTTCCTCCCCCAACGTGTAACAGGCCACTTTAAAGTCAACACGAGATCAGAATGGACTCTGTTTGCTTTCTTCAAACTCGTTTCTGGTCTCAGTGAATGACTCATCAGTGCAAATTTCCAAAGAAGACAATGTTTGTTATTGTAATTTCATCACAATGTAGTAACTTGTTTCTTGGTTAATGTTAAAAGGACAAGATGCATTTCAGTCTAGATGCATCAAAATGCTCTTGTCAAAATGTTCTTTTCACCTTCATTTTCTGCATGCAAGTATCAAAATGTGGGAGTAAAATGGGCTGTTAACGCCATTTCACGTTGGCTTTAATATCCAGCCAAAAATGCAATATTGCACCATCACAGCCAATTTAAATTGCAAAGTTAAACACTACAACTCTGTAATATTGGCATACAGTTCTGAGATTGCATTGTTGTTGAATCTGTATGAATTAAGTCTGGCTGAGGATGATGTACAGGACCAATAATATCAATATTATAGAGATCCATATCTTCGATCTCGGTAAAAGGCACATGGTTTTAGGGGATTATGTAAGTAAGTTTAAAAATTATTCAAAGCACATTTTTCTTTCTCTCTTTTAACCTACTTTAATGTTTTATACAATTTCTTTAATATCATTTAATGCTTTTAGTAAATGTTTGTGAATGAGTGTTGCATCAAAAACATTCTAAAAATGATTTGGTGGACTACAATGTAATCAAAATCTAGTATTTCTGTCTTTGTACCAGTTTCTACAGCATTCCTTTCGTGTAGTTTGTGTTTACTGTATTTCAGAAATTGTCGTCAAATGTACAGGAGACGTTTTATTGTTTGGCTGCTGAAAGGTTTGGCTATGCAGGACGTTTGAAGAGTCCTCCAATAGCACTGGGATTTCGGTTGAATGTTGGTGGTAGGAAAGCTAGGAACTCGACGCTGTTCATCGAGAAGGGCAACCACTAAAACTCAATTTCCCAGAAGCCTTTGCTGAAGTGAGCCTGAGGCAATTTCTGTTATTACTGATCAGTTTTTTTTTTCCACTACATATTTAGAGACCAAGAATGCATGTCTGTGTGAATGCAACATACTGCGAGTGTGGTTTTGTTTCAAGTGAAATTAAATTGACCTTCTTTTAGCATTTAGTACTCAATAACAGTCTTTCATTCAAACCTTTTAACTCTCTGTATGTGTCCTTCATGTACATTACATAAGCAGAGAAGATACTGTATGTATAGTAATATATTGGGGACTAAGTAAGACCTTTTTCTTTCATCTTCTTTCTTATTTTCCATAATAAATATCGATTTTGCTGTAACTGCATTGTTTAGTGTGTTCTTATTCTGAATATATTTTATTTTTCTAAATATCTTGTAGCATGATTTTATGTCATCATTATAATTACTATCATTATTATTTTAATGCTACCAATGTGACATTGGTTTCACAGACAAAGCTTAAGCCTAAAATGCATGTTTTGCTGTTTTAACTGAAAGAAACTTGCACTGACATCTGTTTTGCCGTCAGATGCACACCACCAGTAATGTTTTTTTCCTAAGGCACATTTATAAAAGCTGCTTAAATGATCTAACTGAACTAAGGCCTAATACTGGTTTAATCTGTGAAACCAGGCCTTTATATTTGACTTTGGTTTGACTATAAACTTGATCTCTACAGTCCAAAGGAATAGATGATATATTAATGTGTGTTGGGCCTACGCACCCTCCAAATGTCTACACTGGCAAACAGTATCACTTTGACTACAATAATCTGAGCAAGGACATTTGGCAACACCTTTGTGTTAGTTAATGCTTACTAAATGTTTTTAACATCCTATACTTCTGGCATAGCAAATGCCAACTAGCAAAAACAAGTGTACCATGGTACTCTCATATTCTTTGAACATGTACAGTGGTACAGTCAGGACTTATTGTAAATACTATCGTATATTTCAAAACACCAGCATTACTACTTACAAAACCACCTATAAAAAGTAACCAGTACCCTATTGATTAATGCTTATTTCGGATATGTACCGTACCGTGGTATTACCGTCTGATACCGTCACCGTGCTACTACCACAGAACCAAAAAGAGCGGATAATTTTGACAAAACGAAATAAATATAATCTAAATTCACATATAATCATGTACCCGATCTTAAGATTAAGTTTAAATATGTGAGAAGCGCGTGGGATTCATTATGATCTTTATAATAACCGATTGTGTGAGTATATTATGCACACATGAGCGCGCGCAGCTCTGCTGTTACTAGAGAGATTCCTGCAGAGTCACGTGATCATCAGTCAGGAAAGGAAGAATGAAGGGAGGAAAGCTGTCTGCTGGCGTCCAATAACACACTCAGAAGGCAAGTTAAACATCGGTAAATGCTCGAAACGACGCACTAGCTTTCTCTTCACGAGTTTTTCTATCTTTGTAAACCAGCTTTAGCAGTTTTACGCTAGTAACAAGACTGCATTTGATGGTTTAATGTCAAGCAAACTGCTCGAGCTTAGTCGAGAATGACAAAGACTGTATTATAAGTCATGTTGACTTCATTTCCACATGTTGTGCTTATTATGATGGATGATTTTCTGAGTGTAAATGAGTTTGGTACGGTTATATTATCTTTTTTTAGCACCATATTGGTCGTGGTTGTGTGTTGCAGATGTGATCTGACAATATTTCTGCAGCATTGCGATGCTCACTTGAAATGTAGTGTATACATCATTTACAGTTTTATTTTGGTATAAAACTGCTGTCTGGATCACTAAAACTTTTGTAGTAGGCTGTATAAACGGGTTGCGCCACTAATAACCCTGTTTTGTTTACTGTGGCAGTACCATGGAACAGTATGAGATGGAAATACCATGGTATTTTGATGTATACCATGATACTGAAATGCATGTATCATGGGGTTTTCGTGGTATTAAAAGAAACTTCCAAGAACACCATGAAATTTGTCTAGAACATGAGACAACCATGGTTCCTATTTTGTAAAGGTAACCTTAAAAAAAAAAAACATCAGATATCAAAGTGTAATGCTATGATACTTTAAAATGGATGTACTATACTAGGGTATTTACCATAGTAAATGTCCAAAGTATTACTTTTTTGTATATACCAACATATTTAATGTTTTGTATGATCCTTAATATTTTGTATGATTTAATGTTTTGTAAGAAAATGTTTTGTATGATCCTTATAAAAAGTGTTGTGGTCGTACCATGGTAAAGTGATGGTATCAGATGGAATATCCGTGGAAAACATCAAGGATATTTGGTTACTTCCAGGGCTGGAAAAGTCATGAACATTAGTCATGAATATTTAAAAAAATATTTTTTTTTGTCACTTGGTTTTGATGCTAGGTCTGATTCATAGTTTAGTCACTTCACACCGACCTTTATTTATGGCACTTGTTTTAAGAAAGAGGAATTTGCTTGTTTTAAACCAGGTCAGATGTGTGAAGTGGGATGTTCTTGTATTGACACCTCAGTCATTGACTTCACTGAATGTGGCTGTTTTTATATTTTTTAGAGCCGAAATGGGATGGAGATGTGCTGGTGTTTTGATTGACGGTTGGAAGCAGGCCACACGTGAACGGTTCGCAGAAGAGCTTTGAAAGAACGGTGAATTTAGATCTGTTACTGTTCAAAAGTTTGGGATTGGTATGATTTTTTTAAAAAAAGAAAAGGAATTAATACTTTTATTCAGCAAGGATGCATTAAATTGATCAAAAGTGACTACAAAAGACTTCAAATGTTACAAAAGATTTCTTTTTCAAACAAATGCTGTTCTTCTGAACTTTCTATTCGTCAAAGAATCCTGAAAAAAATCGTGGTTCCCACAAAAATATTAAGCAGCACAACTGTTTTTGGCATTAATCAGAAATGTTTCTTGAGCAGCAAATCAGCATATTAGAATGATTTTCTGAAGGATCATGTGACACTGAAGACTGGAGTAATGATGCTGAAAATGAATGATGTTTTTTTTATTGTAGTAACATTTCACAAAATTACTGTTTTTACTGCAGCATTAAAAAACAGACCCCAGACCTTTGAACAATAGTGTGTTTTCATTCTTTCCCAATGTTTAATTTATTTCTTAATCTTCATTTGTTTGTTCAGGAATCATCATTACAGCCTTTGTAGCCTAGTACAGTAGTAGCTAGGTGTTGTAAGAAGTAAAACACCTATAAAAATCAAGCTAAAAATAATAATCAAAGCACTGTTTTAAGTTTTTAATGAATGTAAGGGGAAAAAAAATCTTTTATCGATTTATATGCATGAATATGACAAAATAAGCAGCATTTTTGCCTACATATATTTTATTAAAGCATTTTAATGCATAAAAAAATTTCACACTTCCTTGTACATTACATATTGACCTTAATTAATTGCTGAATCAGTTTAGAATTGATTCATTGGAACATACATATTCAACTAATCAACAGAAATTAACTTTAACTCTTTATCATCTTTGTAATATTGCATTGCAAAACAAATCTAATTACACAGTCTTTAAAGGATAAGTTAACCCAAAAATTATAATTATGTCATTAATTTCTCACCCTCATGTCGTTCTACACCTGTAAGACCTTCGTTCATCTTCGGAAAACACAAATGAAGAAATTTTTGATCAAATCCGATGGCTCAGTGAGGCCTGCATCGCCAGCAATAACACTCCCTTTTTCAATGCCCAGAAAGCTACTAAAAACGTACTTAAAACAGTTCATGTGACTACAGTGGTTCAACCTTAATATTATGAAGTGACAAGAATACTTTTTGTGCGCCAAAAATAACAAAATAGCGACTTTATTCAACAATATCTAGTGATGGGAGATTTCAAAACACTGCTTCATGAAGCTTCGAAGCTTTATGAATCTTCTGTTTCGATTCAGTGGTTCGGAGCATGTATCAAACTGCTAAAGTCACGTGAACCATTGAAGTTTCAAAACACTTATGATGTAACGAAGCCTCGTTTACTGAAATCATGTGATTTTGGCGCTCTGAACAACTGATTCGAAACAAATGATTCGTAAAGCTTCATGAAGCATTGTTTTAAAATCACCCATCACTAGATATTGTTGAATAAAGTCTCTATTTTGTTTTTTTTGGCACACAAAAAGTATTCTTGTCGCTTTATAATATTATGGTTAAACCTCTGTAGTCACATGAACTGATTTAAATATGTTTTTAGTAGCTTTCTGTGCATTTGAAAGTGTTCATTATCTTGGTGTCAGTGCAGGCCTCACTGAGCCATCGGATTTTATCAAAAATATCCTAATTTGTGTTCTGAAGATGAATGACGGTCTTACAGGCAGGGCCGTTTCTAGCATTTTTGGCACCCTAGGCTAGATCCCTATTGACCCCCCCACACACCCCTCAATATGTTACGTTATCAGCTATAATTATTATTTAGTAATGCACAGTTACCACTTTTCAATAAAACAACTATGTAACTGGTAAACAACTACAAGGACTTAAAACAAATTGACCTTGGCATATTTGAGCATATGTTTACTATTTTCAATAGCTTTAAAAGTGGACACGCCTAGACTTAATTGCTGCAAAAGTGTCAATAATGTCATCATAGGACATCTGCCTGGAAACATCCCTGTTTATGCTCATACAATCAGACATGGCATTACCACATACCATTTTAAACCCTTTTGAAACTACAAGTAATCATAATGCCTCGAAATGGCAAAAGTACGAAATAATAATAATAATAATAATAGTAATAATCATTTTTATTATTTTTATTTTATTAGTGTTTATATATATAAATCTCTTGGTGGGGCGGGGGCTCTCACTGGCGCCCCCCAGCTGTTTGCACCCTAGGCGACCAGTCTAGTTTGCCTATGCCTAGAAACGGCACTGCTTACAGGTTTGGAACGACATGAGGGTGAGTAATAAATGACATAATTATCATTTTTGGGTGAACTAACCCTTTAAGAAAGCTAATAGCCAAATTAAAAGTGCATTTAAATCATTGCAATAATCAGTGTTGAATAACATTATACATTATAACTGATAACTGATATGCAGAACACATTTTTATTGTAGAATTTTTTCTATTTGCCATTGGGTGCTCTTTAGATTTATTTGTAGACCCAATGACAAATAGAAAATTGGGTTAAATCAATATTAATAAAAATTGTTGAGTTAAATACTATCAGTCTGTCTCTAATGTTAACTGTAAATGTTTGTACTGTAAACTCATTTTACTGATTTCGGTTTCAGAGACGGGTGTCCTCGCCATCATGAAGTTGAATGAGAGGAGCGTGGCGCATTATGCCACATGCAACTCTCCTCCAGACAAGACAGGCTTCCTCTTTAAGAAAGGGGAACGGAACACGGCGTACCATCGCCGCTGGTTTATTCTGAAGGGCAACATGCTGTTCTACTTTGAGGAGAGGGAGAGTCGAGAGCCCATTGGCGTCATCGTCCTGGAAGGCTGTACGGTGGAGCTCTGCGAGTCTGAGTCCGAAGAGTTCGCCTTCGCCGTTAAATTCGACTGCGTCAAAGCGAGGGTGTACAAGATGGCTGCGGAGAGCCAGGCCGCTATGGAATCGTGGGTCAAGGCTCTGTCACGAGCCAGTTTCGACTACATGCGACTGGTTGTGAAGGAGCTGGAGAGGCAGCTGGAAGAGGTACAAGGAGAGAGATTGTTACAAGCGAAAAACAAGGCGAAGAAACACCTGTCGCAAGTGCAGGGAGCAGAAGCGGGCCTCCGAACCGCCGCCATAACGGGGCCTTTGCAGGAGGGGCTGTCTAGCAGAGAAAACGGGGTGTCTTGGAGTAAAAACAGTGGTGTGGCAAATGGGGTCAGCGAAGGCTGCGCCTGGGAAGGGGATTGCAGCGCGAGGGCAGAAGGAGTCAGACCACCGCCGGTACCTCCGCGGAGGAAGACCAACGGCGGGTCACTCGAGAGCCCCGTTTCTCCCGGCACAGGCTGCTTCTCCAAACTTCATGACTGGTACGGCAAAGAAGTGGCTGAACTGAGAATAGAATGGCTGCAGAGCAAATGAATGAAGCTGGACATCTGCAAGAGACTCTGAATATACATCCGCACTCGTTCCGTGTTTAGTGCGATCTCGGTTTTTAAGACATAATAGGTCAAATTCATCTCAAAACGGAGAGAGCATCAGAAATCAGAAAGATAATCGCTTGTCCACTGTTACTGATTGTTTTTTATGTGACCATTTTTTTAAAGGAACATTCTGTCATCATTTACTCACCCATCATGTCATGAAAAATCAAGTAATTTTTTTTTTTTTAAATACAGCAAGTGACCAAAGTTAGAAAAAAATCGTTTATTAATTATATATGCATCAATATGACAAAATAAACCACAATATTTATTTGCATATATGTTTACTAATACATGAAAAACATTGCATTTCCTTAAACTGCTGAGGGTGGACCTAAATGAATCTTTGAATCAGTTCATTGGATCACACAGTTTGAAGTGATGCACAAAAACTAATTTGAACTCTTTTTGCTATTGAAGTTTAATTCAGAAATGCTATTAAAATAATCTTAACATTCCTGTACTCACAAGTAGTGAGACAAGGATGACCGTCTTAATTTCCATATAAAAAGTGCATTAATATAAGTCATCGCAATAATCAGTTGAAAAACATTATACATTGTCAGAAAAGTCATTGCAATATTGGTATATCGCCCAACCCTAATGATTACAGATTACTAGAGACTGACCGATACAGATGATTATTTTTTTGTGTAAATTTGTTTAAATTTTCTATTTGCCAATGTAAACGAAGACCTAAATTATGATGATTACATTTAGATCCTGTTCTTTACATTTATTTGTAAACCCAATATGACATAACTGCTGTGAAATATGAAAATTATCCCATAATTTACTCACCCACAAGCCACCCTAGGTGAATATGACTTTCTTCTTTCAGCCAGAAACAATCGGAGTTATATTAAAAAATATCCTGGCTCTTCCTAGCTTTATAATAGGAGTGAATGGGTCTTGAGATTTTGAAGGCCAAAAAAGCACATCCGTCCATCATAAAAGTAATCCATACGGCTCCACAAGGTTAATAAAGGCCTTCTGGAGCGAAGCGATGCGTTTTTGTAAGAAAAATATCCATATTTAAAACTTTATAATAACTGGCTTCCAGTAACGACCATGTGCAAGTCGAGTTCCGGCGAAAGAGTGACCTCTGACGCATTGACGAACTCGTAAGATAGAGCAAAACAAAACACCGGTCTCAAATTAGCAGTCTAAACAACAGTTTTTAAAGAGAAATGTTGGAGGATTTTGATTTAAAGGGATATTTACCCAAGAATGAAAACTGTCATCATTTACTCACCCTCAAGTTGTTCCAAACCTGTATAAATTTCTTTTTTCTGCTGAACACAAAGGAAGATATTTGGAAGTATGATTGTAACCAAGCAGATATCTCCCCCCATTGACTACCATAGTAGGAAAAAAACATATTTTGAAAGTAAATGTAGAGCAGAGATCTGCTTGGTAACAATCATAATTTTTAAATAGTTTCCTTCGTGTTCAGCAGAACAAAGAAATTTATACAGGTTTGGAACAACTTGAGGGTGAGTAAATGATGACAAAAATTTCATTTTTGGGTGAACTATCCCTTTAAAAGAAGAGGAGCTTTAGCTTGTTGCCCAGCCCTATTTGTTTGAACAGTGAGAGGCGTCTACTCTCACCTAAGCTTACGTTACTCCTACATCCTACGTCATGTGTCGGGTCAGAGTTCACTCTTCTGCCAGAACTCCTTACTGAAAGCCAGTGATTATAGTTTATGAAGTTTTAAATATGGATATTTTTCTTACAAAAACCCATCACATCGCTCCAGAAGGCCTTTATTAACCCCCTGGAGCCGTATGGATTACTTTTATGATGGATGGATGCACTTTTTGGGGTGTTCAAAATCTCAAGCCCCATTCACTCCTATTATAAAGCTTGGAAAAGCCAGGATGTTTTTTAATATAACTCCGTTTGTGTTCGTCTGAAAGAAGAAAGTCATTTACACCTAGGATGGCTTGAGGGTGAGTAAATTATGGGATCATTTTCATTTTCGGGTGAACTATCCCTTTAAGTGTATGCATGTGAATATTAGTTAAAACAATATTATTAAATATTGCTAAGTTAAATGTGAGTCTACAGTGCTCTTTTCCATATCAAAATGAAATAAATGGGCACTGGGGCTCAAAAATGACAAAAAGCATCATGAAATATAAAAATAGTCTAAACGATTTGTGTGAAAATTTTAAAAGTTCAAATGAGAACTTTAAGAAAAGCACAAGGTTTGGCGTTGTGATGTCAAACATTGGTTCTCATGTGTCGTCGTTAACATAACTTGCGTTTTTAAAGATTTCTGAGATTTTCAGTTAAAGAAAAAGACTTAATATGTGGTGCGCAAAAATGCGTGCCTTCGGTTTGGTGCACAGGTTGTACAGACTACTTTTATGGAGCTTTTTAAGCTTGACAGTCCCAGTCGTTGTGAAAAAGAGCATTCAGGACGTTCTGCCAAACTTCTTCATTTGTGTTCATGGAAGCAGGAAAGTGATGTGGGTTTGGAGCGACATGAGAATGAGTAAATGATGACTGCGTTTTCTTTTTTAGATGAACTATTCCTGTAAAGTCTCGTACTTAGCTTCGTGTTTTGATTTTCCTAGAAACTCATGTTGAAGTGGCTTGCCATTTCCTTCTCATTTTCAGTTTTTTTTATTTTTAAATTGTCGTCTTGCATAACAACACTGTGAATCCTTTTTCACAATGTTGGACTGGATAAAAAATAGAATAGCGGTACAATATCTGTGTTTTCAGAATCAAAAACACCTTGGATGTTAAATGTTACAGTGCCAAAGCTGGTCTATGGTCATTTGTAATCTTTTTTTTTTAAATATAATGTAGCAACAAAATATTGATTAGATGCAACAAAACAATAATGTGCATTTCACTGCGCACTTCTTGGTGGCGAATTTTATGCTGAATTTTAGGATATCTACAATCGAATCTGCCAAAAACATAATTGCCAAAATGATTTCTAACTTTCAAATGCATGTAAAAGTGTCTGAGACAATGGAGCCATCTAACTATCCAGCTAACATATAATCTTCGGTTAATGGATCTTTTTTTCGAAGCAGCTCTAATACAAGATGTTATTCATTTTTAGGCCAAGCTTTGCTATGCTTGATTATATATTATCATACTTGCCAATAAGCATGTCAGTGCTTTGCCTTGCCTTTTCAAACTGACCAATTATAGTCATCATACTGTGACCAACATGTAATACACTATAGAATAGTATATACAGACAGCTCTCGAATTTATTTATGGCTTTGTGTAAATGCATTTTTAATGGTACAAATTGTGTGCAATCATTTCTGGGGAGGTATTACCTACAGTTAGGGTTAGACATTAAATCAACCAACCGCAGTGCCTTCAGATTTCATATTAAACACTGTGTTAGATTGCACAATAAAATAGCAATGCTTGTGTATATTAACCACTGATCGTAAAATGACAAGAATTGCAATAGAATTTACTTGTTGTAAAGGCAATAACCAGTGTGTCAAAACAGGCGCTGAAATTACATTGTGTAAAATATTTAATTTGAAGGAAACAAGAATGTATGTTGAATGTTTTTTAATGAGTCAAATAAAGATGAGCATCAGGATAAAGTATGTATTAAGATGTATTTCTTCAAAATGTGAATTCGCACAATTTCACCACAAGGTGGCTCAGCATTGCTTTGTATTGTGAGTAGTTTCATTTGATTAAAGACTGAAGGGTTCATTTCATTCACAGATCGCGTGTCATTGCATTAGTTAGAAATGTCCATGTATGGATTGGAGATGCATTGAATTTTTATTTGATGGTTTCTAAAATTAAATTCTCTTGACTTTTCTGTACATTTCTCTTCTCTAGTGATGTGCATAATAAAAAATAAACTATGAAACGTACACTTTTACATTTATATATGCCCTTCATGGCCTTTTCAAGGACATGTCAGTAAAGATTAGGTTTAGAGGGGATTGTTACTACTGTGGAGCGTCTTTTCTACACTGAATATTTCATTGCTTTTTCATAACACAACCTGACAGTTTCATATTTATCACAGCTAGTAACACGCTTTTAATAGACTGCACACATCTGACTGCGGAAACTACAAAATGTATCATGTGAAGCCGCAAAGAAAGCACTTAACTGGAAGCTGTTTTTAAAATAAAAGTCCCAAAGCGCCGCATTAAATTAGTGAGTTGACATGACGTCAAATAGTTACAGCATATAGAATTGTCCAGTGTGACATACTATACTTCCAACTATTTTAATTTTTTTTGTTTACAATTATTATTAATTATTATTGTTATTATTATTATTATTATATGTGCAGTTTGAGTGACTACATGGGAGTTCTAAATTAAAGTACTTAATTTGTGTGTGTGTGTGTGTGTGTGTGTACATATATATATATATATATATAGATATAGATATAGATATAGATATAGATATATAGATAGCTGGGTAGTAACGGATTACATGTAATCTGTATTACGTAATCAGATTCCAAAAATCAAGTACTTGTAATTAGAGTAAACTACTTTTTAAAATACTTTTTATGGATTACATGATTACATATTATTTACACAATGGCAGTAAGTTGTTCACAATTCATTGATTCTCCTAATTTTTCATTTTTTTAACGTTTATATTTTTTCATAATAACCTGCTGCTTATATATGTTTGTGAGTTTTTCCAGCAGTGTGGGGGAAATATATATGAAATATATATGAATATATATGAAATATAGATGAAAAAAAAAAAAAAAAAAAAAAAATATATATATATATATATATATATATGAAATGATATAATAATAATAATAATAATATATGAAATATAGATTAAATATTTGATGTAGCAGTGATATTGCTGTGTATTTCATGTTTTTCAATATTTGTTTTTGTAATGTTGCTGTTTTCTAAATTTACTTAATTTTAAGTAAATATGTTTTAAAATCATAAGATGTGATTTTGTTTTATTCAGTGTTACTATCAGCAAACACTAACAGGTACATTAGTGTTAGTATTTTGAAATATATTAACTGTCCATACATTGCACTTTAAAAAGAATCTGTTGAGGCTCTTGTTGGTGAATAGAATATATTTTTTGGAATATATTTTTTCTTTGTGTCTGTCAAAATAGTACAAGATTATTCTACAATATATGTGACATCAAATAAGGGTTAGCACAAAAGTAATCTAAATGTAATCCAAAAGTAGTCAGATTACGTTACCAAAAATGTGTAATCTATGAGATTATACCCAGCTCTGTGTTTTATTATTTTTTTTATTATTTTTTTTATTATTTATTACTTTATAATATATATATATATATATATATATATATATATATATATATATATATATATATATATATATAACCAAAAAACAATTTTTTAAAAAATGGTTAAAATTTAATTGTTTATTATTTATTGCTTCATAATATAAATAAATAAATAAATAAATGGTTTTTATATAGATAGATAGATAGATAGATAGATAGATAGATAATAAACCAAAAAACAATTTTTTTTAAAAATTGTTAAAATTGTTTATTATTTATTGCTTTATAATATAAATAACATTATAAAAAAATATTGGTTTATTTTATATATATATATATATATATATATATATATATATATATATATATATATATATATATATATATATATATCAAGAACCTCGGAATGAACCATTTTTTTAATATTATATATAGTGATGTAATTGTATGAGAAGGCTACAAAAACTACACAAATGTCTTAAACGCCCATAAATGGGGCTTTTATTTTACCGGAAACTCAGTGTGTCTCGCCACATCAAGGATTTTTCGTCGCTTGTTGTCGCCGTGTCCATGGAAAGTTTTTTTTTTTTTTTTTTTTTCCTTCCTGAAAGTTTACGCAGGACTGTTGTTGCGCGCATCCAACATGACAGAGAAAGTAACGGACATCACGGCTGGCAGGCAAGTCATGTTTAATCATTACCATAGCTCTCTCTTGTTGTAACTTAAGATGTTTAATAGGATTCAGCAAAATATTAACTGTTCGTGATGTATATCCCGACACTTTGGGCCAGAAGTTTCTTGGTCAGTGAAGATAACGCAGAACGTGAGAGTTTGAGTCGAGAGGGGGGGTCTCCCGTTTCTGCTCCCCAGCACTTATGACACCGCAGTAATTATTATGAAAGTTTCATATATTGGCTGTTGAGGTTATGTGCTGCTATCGTCCCTCTCAAAGTTTATTGCAAAGTTATAATGAACTTGACACTCGCACGCGAGGCGCATAAGAACGTTTAAAGGGATCACGCAGTTTCACAGCGCGTGCCTGGCTCGGTTCGAAAGATACGTGAATTACGTACGGATTCTTAGAATTTGCGTCATTTCGAATGGGCAATTAAAGAAAGCATCGCAAAATTAGTACAATCATTTGAAAAGATTAAACTACACGTGCTCGTGCGTTCACACCCGCTTACAAGTTTCTTAATGGCATCGAATTAAGGCCGGTGATTACGTAATTTTTGTTACACAACATATACATTATTATTATTAGTAGTAGTAGTAGTATTATAATACTGTGACACGTGCTAATTTGCATGTGCATGCGAAACGGCCTTTTGCATACAAATCCAAATTTATGGATTTATTTACAAACTCCGCCTTTACTTTAGTCTATGATGTATTGTATTATTAATAATAATATGGCACGAGCTCCCTTGCATACACATGTGAAAATGGCTCGTGAACATGTGTATACATACAAATGAGTTCATGCCAGATGTGCTTTTCATTATCTAGACCGGAAACCCTTCTTTTGCTTTAGCTTATGATGTATTTTAATAATAATAATAATATGCCATGCTCATTTGCATACACTTATGAAATGGGCTCGTGGGCACGTGTATGCAAATGAGTTTATGCCTTCATCATCTTGGCATCTGGATCAGTTTGTGATGTTTATGTCAGGCAGATGTTGTAGCCCTGCAGCTGGAATACAAATCGTAAATTGTGAAGTATTTAGGTAGCATCTACTGAGTGTGTGACTCGTCTTAGCTCATGTTGTTTGACTTGGGAATATAATGTTCTTGCAGTGGTGAAATGATGTTCAAGAGTTTCTTAAAAGTAAAAAAGCAAGTAATTCATTTATTTTGACCATGTATTAAATATGCACTAATATATATATATATATATATATATATATATATATATATATATATTTTTTTTTTTTTTTTTTTTTTAAATATACATTATCTATTAATAAAGGTCAGTATTTTTTTTTTTTTTTACTGTCACTTCTAGTAGTGGTAGTTCAACACACACAGTCAGGCAACAGTGCAAATTACTGGCCTTAGCATGACCAAATATACTTATATCTCTAGTAAGTATAGATCATTAACATATAATCCAAGTCTAAAAGACTAAATAAATCACTCATAACCAAACCTTTCTACCTTTCACTAAACTGCAAATGTCTGGTCCATAATTCAGCTTATTCTGCACTCACCTGGATGAGAAGATCATCTGACAGACATTTAAAGTGACCCACCACAGATCGTTTTGTTTTTGAATTTTGTTTAGAGATGGGTTCATCTGAGATATAAATAGGTTAGATTATACCTCACTAATCAAAACAAATCAAACAATCAAATTTATATAAAATTAGCCAATCAGCTTTGAGTTCAGTGGAACAAGAATGTCAGAAAGACCTCAGTCGCACTAATTTTGATGCAAAATGTTAATGTGTTTCATTGGCTAACTTTTTATTGTGCTTTTTTATGTTTTGTATGTTTTATTGTTGTGATCAGGGTCCAAAATTAACTGTTTGCCACACCTGGCCTGTAACTTTCTGAAAATATTTCTTACAGCCCACAAAACTGTATTTTGCATATATTTGTGTCCCTGTGACAATGGAGCCATTTAGTTTCCTTAAAGGTGCAATGTGTAAAATTTGGGAGGATCTATTGACAGAAATGCAATATAATATACATAATTATGTTTTCAGTGGTGTATAAAGACCTTACATAATGAATCGTTATTTTTTGAATACCTTAGAATGAGCCATTTCTCTCTATACACCGCGGGTCCCCCATCCATGTTAAGACGTCATTTTGCGGCGGCATGTTTCTACAGAAGCCCTATGGTGTTCTATTTAAATCGCTCGTATTTTTAGAGGCAGCTTGCATCATCACTACGTTGAATTCTCACGAAGAAGTTGTAGTAGTAGTAGTCGTCATCTGGTTTATTAGAAGCAGAGACCGTTCTTTGTTAGAAGTAAGAAGAAATCTCATTGCTTGACTGGCTAACGTACTCTCCGCTGTCTCAGACATTTTTGACTTGTGTCGGCCAGACGGCCACCGTAGCTTCTCTATTTTGCTTCGAAAGGGAGGGTGAGCTGCCGTTGGTTGCAGTTCACAACCTCACCGCTAGATGCTGCTAAAATGTACACACTGCACCTTTAAAAAGACCTGATTGTGTCAAACAGCAGATAAATAAATTATAGAGATGCACCTATCGTCTGGCCAGGGATCGGAATCCGACGATTTTCCGCATGATCGGCCCAGATCGGTGACCGGCCGGTCAGTCTCGTGTCTTTCCGTCAGCTTTCCGTCAATAACGTCAGCTGCGCGTTCTTGCTCTCTTCTCTCCGACGGCAAAGTGACACACAGTCGCCTCCTATAGGCGAGTGTTCAGTTAAACACAGTCGGTTTTGGATTGTTACAATGTTGAGAAAGATAAAGTAAGTTGTGTATTTTGGGTCCGTGCATAAACTCTTAAAGTGACAGGAGTCCAATATTCCTGCTTCTGTCTGTCATGTTAATCAAAGAACAAAAGACAAAGAAAATCACTTGCTGCTCTTGACTGAATAACTTAAATTGTAAGCATTAACCTGTATTTAATTTTTACAGTGACGACTATCCAGTGTTATTTTACATTTGAATACTTCAACTTCTGTAGTATTTCTTATCTGAATAAAAACCTACTTAACCTGAATAACTTAAAGGCCTGGTCTCACAGCCAGGATTAGGCCTTAGTTCAATTAGGGTATTTAAGTAGCTTTTGTAAATGTACCCTGAAAAAACAATACTTGTTTGAATCTTGAGACAAAACAATGGCACTGACATATTTTAAGGTATGTCAGTGCAAGTTATTTTTTAGTTAAAACAGCTCAAACATGCATTTTAGTCTAGGACTAGTGGTTTCTGTGAAACCAGTGGATAGTTTCATAGCTCTCTTTATTTTGTTGCATTTATTTGTGCTGTTGTTTGCAATTTTTTTATTTGTTCTTATTTTATTACTCTTGTTTTTTTTGTTTTTTTTTTATGAAAATAAAATTTTGCATTGAAGCAAAGTAGATTTTCGTTTATGCTGCCAGTTATAGTTCTTAGAAAGAAAATCAAAATTGGCAAAATCAGTATGGGCAGGTCACACTAACAAAAAATCAGAATCAGCCAAGAAAATTGCATTCGGTGCATATAATAACAAAATGAACATGCAATGCGTTATATTTTCTTATGTTTATTTCTATAAAATGCTCTTACTCTCGTATGGACTTTGGCGAGTGTTAAATTTTGACCTTGTTGGGTGTGATATTTATAACACGCATCAGTATAGTTTCGGTTTTCTGTGTCTCTGTATATTATATGGATACGAATTTCATCTCAAAGCACATCTGAAAACTTTTAAATGTATGAATATGTGCATGTTCACGCACAGAACAGGGGATTCCGTTCGTCTCAAGCTGTAAGAATCCCCTTGTTCCCACACTCGCTGGCCCTTGATCTCCCACCCCTCATGAGGGAACAGTGTGTCATGATGTGACTCTGTGATATGGTCGAAGGAGCCTCAAATGCTCAAAGCAGCGCGCTGTGTGTGTGTGTGTGTGTGTGCACGCATATGTGTACATGCACTTCCTTTTGATCAACCTCCTCAGGCTGTGCAGCCTCATAAAACAGCGCAAAGCTGTACTTTAATGCGTGTTTTCTGCTCTGGCATCAGCGTTTCTGTCTGGTTTTTGTGCATGCTAGTGTCAGGGAGAGAAAGAATGACTATTGAATGGGCTTGTGCAAACAGGACAGGGGAGCGTTACAAGGTAGCATTGTATCTTGCTTGCGGTCGAGTCAAGAATGCTGTCATTGTGTGTTTGGAGACGCAGAATATTTGTCTAGCAGATGCACAGACGTCGTTGAGTGCCACTGAGGTGTTGTAATGTGTTTTTGCTCATTTGAAGGCACACTTTGGAATGCCTCCCACAAAGTATGTATAATTAGTGCTCTGTGCTAAAGCAAGTGTCACTGGCAGTATTGCTCACGTTTAGAATTAGGGGTTTGTTCACAGATTTGGTGCGTAGCTTATAGGAGTTTGTGCTACGAACCTCAAATCAATTCTAAGCAGTCAGAATTACAATTTTTATATGGTGGATGATAAAACTTACATGGAAGGAGGAACTTGAACTTTCTAGGGAGCAATTCATGAAAATCTTCTTAAGATTCTTAAGAAATAGTAACAATTTTTTTGAAAAATTCTGGAAAAATGTTGTGGTTAATATATCTTTTTTGTCAAATATGAAATATTCTTAAATTAAATTATGAAAAAAATGGTAGTTAAGAAGAATTTTATTCTTAAGAATGTTTTGTGTTGTGAATCCGGCCCCAGAATATCGTAGACGGGGTTGGGTTTTTTTGATTTGGGTCAGCAAGCAAACACTCAGAACACCCTAGTAACCACCTAGCAACTGCCCAGCAACTACATGGCAACAACCTAGAATTGTGTCGTGTGATGTTTGCACAGGCAAACGTCACTTATATTCTATTAGAAAATGTAATATTTTGCTGTTTAGAGTAGGGTAATCCTGTGTGTTGGTGATGCCAGAGAGAGGAAGGCAACCAGCATTTCATGTCTTATGGCAATGCTCAGAAGTCCAGTATTTTTGAAAATGGGTGCATGATTATATTTTAAAGATATCACAGACCCGGTATGATCCCTGTCCTAGTTTATACATTCTTGGTGACCTTTGGCCTTTTAGTCATTTAAAAAAAAATCACATTGGATACAGTTCTGCCACGGAATTAAAAAAAAAGAAAAGATAATTGCCACTTTTAATCTCAAAATTCTGTTTTTTTTCCTCACTATTACAAATTTACATCTCGCAATTCTGACTTTTTTTTCTCGCAATTGCGAGTTTTCTCGGAATTGTCAGATATAAGCTAGCAATTGCGATTTATAAAGTCCAGTTCTAAGGAAAAAAGAATTGCAAGTTTTAATCTCACAATTCTGACTTACAATTGCGAGTTTATATCATGCAATTCTGAGAAAAAGGTCAGAATTGAGATATAAACGCGCAATTCTGACTCTTTTTTTTGCAAATGCGAGTTTAGCTATATCTCGCAATTGCGAGTTTATATCTGGCAATTCTGACTTCTTTTCTCAAAATTGTTAGATATAAACGTACAATTACGAGTTACAAAGTCCAATTCTTTATTCTTTTAATCTAAAGTTTTAATCTCACAATTCTGACTTTGTAACTATAATGTTTATCTTATCACGCCATTCTGAAAAAAAGTCAGAATTGTGAGATTGGCCTATTTTTTCATTCAGTGGCAGAAACAAGCTTCCATAGAGCTGCATCATGTTGGGCAGACGTGTGAATGTGAAAATCTTCCGGAAGGCCCCCGATTTTTGAGTGGCTTTCAGATTTAGGGCAGGTGGCAGCCCTCGAAATACTCTCTTGTAGTCTGCATGGGAAGATTGATATTTATTTTTATAAATGGGGAAAACATTTGCATTTCTGTAATACACAGTAGTAGCAAGCTTGTGGGCAAGACTAAAATAAGGGTCATGCAAATATAGTTTCTAAGAACTTATGGTGTTGGCAACACCCCTACCCCCCTTTTTTATTTTACTTTTACTATTTTTTTTTTTTTTTTACTTATTACTTATTATTACTTATTATTTATATTGTTACCATTTTATTGACTAACTTTTTTTTTTTTTTTTTAGTGGTTAGTTTGTCAAGTAGCCCTACATGATTGTTTATATTATTTCTTGTTTGCGAATAAAAAAAATCAATAAAGTACAAATCCTTAAAAACTGTAATATTTTAATTTATCTTTTTAAACATCTCTGAAATTAAATTAAAAAATATATTTGTATTTTCCTGTATTTATGAGCTCAATGTGTGTGAGAAGAATGCACGAAATGGTGGGCATAAACAATGTCTGGACCATGTGGTCAGCTAGGTCACCGGAAATGTGACATGAACGCACACATACGCAATGGAGGCAAAGGGGAAAACAATCCCAAGAGCCCCTTCTTTTTTGTATCCTGCTGCTCTGGCTGTTTGAAAACAATTCTTCCTATGTTGATTACTTTGATTTAAATTGTAAAAAAGCTAATCGAATTAACGTGATATGCTGACGAATTAATCAAATGAATCACAATTAATTACATATAATCAACATTTAATGTCAAAAACCACAATTAGACATTATTGCGGTAGCAGTAGACTAAATAATCACTGAATAGATATTAGAAAAAGCATCTTTAGAAGTCAGTATATTGTTTGTTTTATTTCATAAATGAAACAAACTATTATTTTGGTAATCGATTAACCGATTACTAATTACTAACACCGATTATTAGAACGATTAATCGATTATTTGACCGATTATTCCGCTTTTGCAGTTAGTTAAAATGTTGAGTTATACCTGTTCTAACTAATAAATAGAACATGGAAACCACTTAATCTTTTTGTCCTTTTAATGCACTTCCGATGTAGATAAATCGATTCAATATCAATTCATTTGGATAAAAACTTTTGAAATGCTGTAAACTCTACAGGGAACCTAATGATCTGGTACATTACTATAATATTATAGGTTAAAATTAACAACTTATCAGCATACATTTGCATATAATGCTATTTTTTTATAATAATAACGTTTTGTTAACTTTTTAATATGAATGAAAATATGAATGTAATATAGTGCATATTTTTTGAAAAATGCTCCTCTCTAGAGTTCATTTTTCTAACTTACTAACTATCGAAATTGTTTACAGGCTGTTTTATTGACGTCTTTCTGCGGTTGAAACCGTGACTGAGCAATTACATGAGACATGATACTTTTCAGTAAGTTGTACTGTATCTTTCAACATAACTTCTTATGGTCATTATTGTTTGAATTTCATAGTAAAATTTACAGAATTTGAATTTGTCTGTCGGCCTGTTGTCTCGCTGTTTTTCAACTTAGAAAAATGTGTCTCGCTCTGTTGCATTTGGTTTGATTTCGGTATTTTCATTTGGAAGAATGTGGTGATACTTGTTAAATTTGGTGAGGTTAGTTGCGTGTGGACTCACAAAAAGATGAAGCTGATACTTCAAACTCAATTGCTCCAATGGACAGTTTTGGAAGGCATATATTTAATATGGAGTTACGTATGATTATTATTGAGGCCACGTTTACACTAGTGTGTTTTCGTTTTAAAACTTTTGCTATGGTAACGGCTGTTGTTTTACACTATGGCCCTTAAAAAAAAAAAATGGAGATTTTCGAAAAAGCTGCAAAGCCTGTTTTAGTTTGAATACGCAAGGGTTGCATTTCAAACCCCGTTTACACGTGTGGTTTAAAATGGCGTTTTAAAATGAAATGATCCTCGTCTATACTGGCGTTTCCACTGCATTTGAGAAACAATCTCCGTTTTGGTCTGATTACACTAAAATGCAACCCTGGAATTTTCAAACTAAAATGGGGTCTGCAGTGTTTTCAAAACTAAAACACGGGCGTAGTGTAGACACCAAGCGTAACCGCAACAAAACTTATGCATTTTAATGCATACAAAACTAAACTAAAACTAAAACGTACTAGTGTAAACGGGGCCTCAGTGTAAACAGACCAAAACTGAGACTTTTGAAAACGATGGCATGGCTTCCCACATTCGCTCTGCGTATCCTTGACGACCGTGTAAACAATAACATGAAGACTGAACTGCAATCTTTGCTGTCTTTATAGTTGTCATTTTTAGCAGCCATTGTGCAGTTAAACTTTTTTTTAATACTGCAGCCACCTACATGCACAAGAGGCAACTGTTTACACTTGTATGCGCATGCCCAGTGTGCATGAACGGTCATGTGACATGATTTTGGTTGTATAGTGTAGACGGAGATTGTTTCTGAAACGCCAATGTAGACGAGGATTGTTTTCATTTTAAAACACCATTTTAAAACGAAGGCGCACAAGTGTAAACGGAGAGTAAATGTTTTATTGTTGATATTTCTTGTAATAATTTAATTGCATTAAATGGAATGGAATTTAAAAGTAAACACATGGCTTTTTCTTGATTTTTGTCCTGTGACATTATCCCCTTCTTGACATCTTATTTAAGTTTTGCTTTAGCTACCATACCTGTCACGCCTAAAATTTTGAAGTCAAAGTTCATATCTGCATGTGAACGGTGTGTGTATGTGTGTATGTGTGTATAAGTAAGTGGTCACTAAGGCAGGGCAGGGTTTCCTGTCTCTGTAAGCCCACTGCCTGTCTGCTTCCCGCACTCTTTATTTTTGAGTCTTGTTATAAAGAAGTTCTCATGCTTACGCGAAGTGTTTGTTCCTTGTTGTCTGCACGCTCGTCGAGTCATAAGGAGGAAGCAGGCATGAGGTTTGCGATTTCTCTGATTCAGCAAAATTACGTGTATGAAATCAGTTTCTGAGACTCGGTATCATCTGGGCACTGCTTTTATTATCACGACCCTACAGTACAGGAAACTCACTGTGTGTGTCGAGCTTCCAAAGACCCCAGCCGGGGAATTAGAGGTTGCAAATGTAATGGACTTAAAGCTGAATTGGAATACAAAGCACGGAAATTACACCAGCGCACCAAGTTGAAGTGTTTGGCTTAAATGATGACTTTGAACTGTGTGTGTTTGATTTGGTTAATGTTAATAGAGCAGTTGATTTATAGTGGTTTCTTCAGTCCATAATATCTGTTAAACTTTATTTAAATATTAGTGGCTTGAATCTTTTTTTTTTCCTTCTTCTTCTTCTTCTTCTTCTTTTTTTTTTTTTTTTTTTTTATTACATAAAGTTAAAAAATTCAACTGATTTTTAAATTAAATTAATTTTCATTAGTGATTTTTCAATATTTTTCGAAATATATATATATATATATTTTTTTTAAATGCATTTTTGTGAAACGATTACTGTGGAATTGATACTGTTATTATACTCTACATTATAAGAGTAAGGTTACAAATCTTGGTAAATTTCTGATTTTTTTTTAAATACACAAACTAATTAACCCCACGTTTACTTTTGTGCTGAAAAGTTGTTTATGAAATACAAGCAAGTATTTTTAGGTAACGTTAACAGTAGGCATTGCACAATTCGATTTAACCTAGCAAGGACCTTTTATACACCATAGCAACTACATCGCAACAGCTGAAAATCAGGACACCTTATTAACCACATAGCAATGACGTGGCAATCAACCACAACTGCCAATCATGGTTGTGACTCTCATCATTCACATTCAGGTGTTTGCTAGATAGTATACATTGGTTTTTGAATGCTGTTTTTGAGTCATTTGATTTTAACTCAAGTCTTGTATAGTGTGAAGATGCATTTGTTCTGATGCAAAACTTATTGACTATTCACACATAACACGTTTTTGCATTCCACTGCACTGCTTTTCGATTGCTTTTCTAAGTAAACAACACTACATGGACATCTTTGACTGTTGCACTCACATCTTTTTCAGCCTCTTTCTCGTGACACAGCGTTCTAAAAATGTTACAAGTAAAAGTCTGTAAAAGTTCTACCACATCCCAGAGGTGCTCTATTGGATTGTGATCTGGTGACTGTGGAAGCCATAAGTATAGTAAGAAAATATCCCTCACACCATTACACCACCAGCAGCAGCCTGAACCATTGATACAAGGCAGAATGGATCCATGCTTTCATGTTGTTTACGCCAAATTCTGACCCTACCATCTGAATGTTTCCGCAGTAATTGAGACCTATCAGACCAGGCAACGTTTTTCCAATCTTCTCTTGTCCAATTTTAGTGAGTCTGCGTGAATTGTAGCCTCAGTTTCCTGTTTTCAGCTGGAGTGGCACTAGTGTGTCTTCAGCTGCTGTAGATCATCTGCTTCAAGATTGGACATTCAGAGATGCTCTTCTGCAGACCTTGGTTGTAACAAGTGGTTATTTGAGTTACTGTTGCCTTTCTAATAGCTGGAACCAGTCTGTTCATTCTCCTGACCTCTGACATCAACAAGACATTTTTGGTCCTTAGAACTGCCACTCACTATATATTTATTTTCTCTTTTTCAGACCATTCTCTGTAAACCCTAGAGATGGTTGTGCCTGATCAGCAATTTCTGAAATATTCAGACCAGCCCGTCTGGCACCAACAACCATGCCACATTTAAATTCACTTAAATCACCTTTCTTGCCCATTCTGAAGCTCAATTTGAACTTCAGCAGATTGTCACTCTTGATCATGTCTAAATGATCATGCCTAAATGCATCGAGTTGCTGCCATGTGATTGGCAGTATACCTAATAAAGTAAATAAAATATATATATAATTAGGGCTGTCAAAATAACGCGTTAATTTCAATTAATTAATTAATCTGCGTAAAAAAAATAACGCAGATTAATCCATTCCGAATTGACCTTTGAACCTGGAGCCGTTCTAGCCACCATTCGACTGTAAAATGAAGGAGGGAGACGACTGCTGCGCTGACGGACAGAACGAGCAGAGCTCCTCCCTCGTGTGTGCAAGCACCGTCTAAGCACCGTCCTTTGCACTCTCTACCTCACACATAATAATCTAAATCAACTGACACAATGCTAAAAGTTCGTAAGACCGAATCCATGTTTCACGAGGCGCATTCAGGATAATGTTTTTCCTGAATAACCGCTGGGTGTGAATAGAGCTCAAAAGAACGTCACCTCATCTTCTCTGACAGGCGCCCTGCACGTGTAGCTGACATAAACCACACTTTCAGTAAACAAAAAGAAAGTCCTTTCCAGTGGTGAAGTGTTTTCTGTGTTGACAAATCTTTTGCGATGTCCTAATAACAGTCGCGATTCGCATGCAACGCGTCAACGTCCGCTAATGTCCAATTCGCGACCTAATGACTCATTTGAACAGATTCATTTTAATGAATCATGACAACAACTGATCTGTCCACACGGTCTATAATGAATCATTTACTCGAACAACTCTGAAATGAGAACATAAGTGCTTACCCCATTTAGCAAGAGTGGTTAGTAAAATTAGCCTTAATAATCCACAATATTTTCAGGTTATTTAAATGACAATGTGTAGTAAATTAGGCCTACCTATAAAATCAGTTAATTTAGACTGGAGTGAGGTGAAACCAGAACAAAGCAAGTTGTGTTAGCTAGGTGCATTCAGTTGTATATGGTAGAAAATTATATTATTAGTTAATATAACTTCTAAATGCTACTTTTTAATACTTTTCAGGTTTAGCAAAAAAGCATCTTTTCTTACAAAGCTATAAAATCACTTTTTTTTCTTTTTCTTTTTTTTTTTTTTTGCAAAGAGGGCAAGAAAGAATTACAGTGAGAGTGACGGGTACTTTTTTTGTCAGTATATATATATATCTATGGAATTTTTTAAAAATAATAATATATGCAAATAAATTAAATCATACTGTGATTTGAGACTTTGGTCATACCGCCCAACTCTGCCAGAAAGACCGTTATCAGAGTAGTAAAGTGCAAAGTATATGGAGAGGGGAAAACACAAGTGAGGAAAATGAAAAAGCTATTGGTGTGAAACAGGAAATGGGTTAAAGTGGTTGTTTGGGTATGTGGAGGTTTTAAGATGGAGAAATAGGGCAGTTAGGGTGAAAAGAAAACACGATGGCGGTATTGCAAGAATGGGAATTTAACATGCATGCATGTGAAGGATGAGGAAGGGGAGAATGATGGAGAGAGAGAGACGGCCAGAGAGGAAGTGATGTTAGTCTGTTTGGAGGTTGCTGAGTCATGAGTGGGCCGGATGATCACTGATAGAACGAGCAACTGGGGGCCAGCGTAGGGGGCGGGACTACGTCACGCGGCATGTGCGCTGAACAACAGCACGCGCTCTGCAGGACGGGCCTCGCTGTAAACACGACGTATGTCTTGAATTCTGCTGAAAAGATCAAGCTTATGACTTTCCAGGCTGGTTCGGTGCTAGTCTGGTGCTGGTTAACCAAGAAATTCTTGCTGCCTTAAAATGAACATCATTGCATGACTTTCCAAACCTGCATGACTTACTTTCTTCTGTGGAACACAAAAGTGGCATTTTTATATGATGAAAGAAAACCATACGGGTTTTCAGTGACAAGAGGGTATATAAATAATGCCAAAATCTTCTTAAGAAAAAAGGTTTTTCCATTACACTGCGTCTGGCGTTTTTAAATACACAAATGCATTATGTGTGAACAGCCCCACTCATTTGCTCTGAATAATCTTGTCTTTGGTTTGCATCCAAAAAGTTCCAGATACATCTGGAAAATAACCAAATGAGCTGTCATTTTTATTTGTCAAATATTCAATCATGGATTATCATAAGAAAATGGCTTTGCAACATGGTTATTTAATAGATAAAACAATTTCCATCAAAAATATCCATTGGACCCTTTTCATAGACTGTGATGACACGGCTCCACAGATATTAACATTGTAAATCCAGCAAAGTTTTGTATATTTTCATTTTTAAAAAGTGTAATGTACATTAATAACACTATACTTTGTGTTATATCACATTGACATTAAATGACATTCTTCTGACCAACATAATCTCTCTCTATATATTTTCTGCCTTTTGTAAAGTCATATAAATGCTATTGTGGATTTTTTTTTTTTCTTTTCCTGTTGTAAATTAAATTAAATCATAGTGTCATTTAAAACTTAAAAACTACCAGAGTTTGCATTTTTGAGTAAACCATTTCTTTAAGCAAGTTAGGAAGCCTTGTGTGCAAACCACCAAACCAGCAACACATCTTAAAGACGTTCGTGACCAGCTTTGCTCGTCTTGTCAGAAAGGACTTTGCACACCAAAGAAAACAGCTATACGTGTGATGGGTGTTCCACTCCGTGTGTAGGTTAATGCTTCCTGTCACCCAATAAAAGAGCAGAGCGCATGATGCCATCTATAGAATGGCCCCCTTCTCTTACTTTCTATACGAGTGTTGTGGTTTTTCTGATCTGTTGCTCTCTTCATGTACTAAACCTTCATTTTGTCATGCTTCAGGGCTTCTAACAGAACTTTAAGAACAGCCTTCTAAAAAAGAGCAGCCGCGTTTACTTCTCACGCAGAGTTAAACGCTCACAGGCGTCCGAGAAGGCTGTGTGCTCGTGAATGAGGATGTGGGGAACGAGAATGGGGAGATTGGCTCCAGTTGTGTCGCAACGTGTCTGGTGCAGCACAGCACCCATGTGCAGATTTTTTTTTAGCCTCAAAAGAAAATTTCCCCAGCTGCAAATGGCGACTGTGATCTGATTCCGAAGGTGGTTTGCACCACGTGTGGAGGGACTTGCGCATTCACAAGCGAATTCCGCATCGAGAACCGCGGGCCCGTCAGGGACTGGTATCAGATGTTTCTGACACTTTCAACTTCCTCAGTCTTCCTCTTCACATCAAAGATGGCCTCAGATATTTCTGTGTTTGACCTGTGGCATATTATAAAGTGGCATGAGCGATATTAGTCACTCTCTTCCTGTACTGGAGAGCTGAATGAGTGAGTGAGTAAAAGTGAAGAATCTGTATTGTGCCAGCTGAGTTCAGAAGACTGCGTCAGCCCTTCAGTGATGAGCTAAACTGATACACTTTGTTAGCGTTCATAGAAAGTTTGATTCATTGAACAGACTAGTTTCGGTACAGAGATTGCTAAGTCAGTAGACGTGCAGAGTAAACAAAGAGATAAACTGTTCACAGACACTAGAATATCAAAACCTTATATAATATGATATAAAAACACAATCTCTCACAAAATACGTGTTCACATAGTGGCAGATCTTTAATTCTGTATTGTGGCACATTCAAGTGCAAGGGCGTAGATTTGATTTCAACTTTGGGGGGGTTGAACATTGGTATGCTGCCTGTTATTATTTTTTTAATTAAAAATAATAATCTGTTTTATGTGTAGCGTTATTGGATAATCTATCTATCTATCTATCTATCTATCTATCTATCTATCTATCTATCTATCTATCTATCTATCTATCTATCTATCTATCTATCTATCTATCTATCTATCTATCTATCTATCCTTCATAACTTTATGAAATTTATGTATAATCATTCATCAAATTCTAACATAACTGAGTGATTCTAAAAAGAAAGAAATTGTTAAATATTGAAACCGCCAGTAGGCGGCAGCGATTCGCTTTTTTTATTGAGTGAGTCACTTTAATCGTTCATTTAGCCAATTCGTTCAAAAGTCAGATTAATTTAGGAAGAAAACAAACACCGATGTGAATAATTTTGTCATTGATAATTACAGACACGATTGAAAAATGAACTAACGGCTGTTTTGGTAACTGGTTACAGTTACACTGATAGTTATGGCTAAATTGCAATATTTTAGCTAGCTAATCCATATGTGGAGTGTACTTAGCGATTACAATATTCTCATACCTCCTTCTCAGTACATGCTTTATTCTTTTTAACGTCCCTCTTTGACCAGCAGTTTAATATAGTCGGCTGGGCAGCGGTTCTCTTAATTTTTTGGTGCTACCCGTCCTCTCTCATTCAGTAGAGCACCACTCGAGTTGTTTTGGTGAAAGTGCGACACGCATTGGTTGGCCGTTACCAATCGGTTCAATGGAGGGGGAGTATTTTTTTGTTTAATTTATTATGACAAACTCATATTTGATTAGAAACAAAATTATTGTTGCAAAATAAATGAATTCTACATATTTTTCATTTGATCTACTGTGATTTTCATGTTGAAATATTGGGGGGGTTGTAACTGATGGATTTGAATATTGGGGGGGGTTACCTCCCCCCATCCCCCCCACAAACTACGCCCCTGTCCAAGTGAAATGGATTATTTAAAAAACAAGCTCTATGGTGGGACTTGGTTCAGTTTATTGGTGGTTGGTTGAATGGAGGCAGATCTTAGGCCCTTTTTACTCCTGGTATTAAGATGCGTTTTTGTTGATTGGATCAGTGGACGAAGCTAAATACAGGTGTAAACAGGGTCTAAAACATTTTGAGCTTGTCCACTTTTGACCAAGTAGTCGAAAACACATTCTACCGGGTAGCTTTCATAGTATAAACGCTCATGTGGTCGAATGCGTTGAAACAGCACAAAAGACGCATAAACATTGTGGGAAGCGCGCTAGCCAGACACGCTAGCCACAACTCTGTTGGCTGGAGACCCAAGTTTGGTTTGAACGTACCAATCACAATGCTTTCTCACCATTTCTTATTTCTAACATGCACTTACAGCATTCGGTGCGGTCTTGCGGCTATCAAAGCAGAAACGAAAGCTGATGCTCTCCGTAAATTGTGAGCTTATTTTGTCAATTAGATCGAAAGATCTGAAAAAACCCATACATTTACTCACCCATAGACCCTCCCTTCGAAGAAATCAGGACAGAATTGGTTGAAAGTGGTCAGTAGAGATGGAGGCACCGATAGCCTTGTGGGCAGCATCGACATATAGCGCCGTTCCGCTTCGGGGTGACCCGAGTTTGAGTCCCGGCTCATGGACCTTTCCCTCTCTCTCTCGGACTTCGCTTCCTGTTTACATACTGTCCTATCATAATAAAAGGTAAAAACAACAGAAAGTGTAAACAAGAATGTGTCTCCCTCGTCTACTTGTGATCTGATTGACCAAAAAGCATCTTAATACCAGGTGTAAACAGGGCCTTAATGTGAACTTGCAGTTGATTTTAAGAAAGTGGTGGGGTTTAAGCAGACAAAATGATTTGAGAAGTCCGGCATACATCACCAGAGAAAAGTCTGTCTTTTTCGCCGGAAGATTGACATCAGAATTTGAATTTCCATTTCTAGCCACTTTGAGCAATCACACTGACCTGTTCATATGCACTTATGAAATCACTGTCAAAACTTTCATTGGTAGTCCATAAATGTTGTTGCTGCTTATTTGAAAAAGTTGCACTCAACTTTGTTGAATTGTGTTCAATGATCTTTGACACTCAAATCAGTGGAACTCAGCAGTTCTATTAGGTATGTTTATGTGCACTGTTGTTTCAAAGGTTTGTTTAAATATACCATAAACTTTGCAATCACATTCATTTATGTGTGCATTACATCTGTTCTGAACAAAATTTCTGCGTAAGCACAGTGCCTAGTCGCCACAATCAGAAACAAAAAAAGCCAGCACGAGAATGTCACCAGAGCTACCGTGAGCATAAATAAACACGCACATTCGCAAGACGTAATATCTATATAAACACACATCAAGACACCGCATGTGTACACATTTTTAAAGCAGTTTGAGAAAGTAGTCAGATTAAAAGATTTACAAGGCTAAAATTTTCCTGTTAAGCAGATTAAGATCTTCACCACCCCTCAATTGCTTAGAAATTTCATTTGAAATTTGAGCTCATTCCCATTGATTGAGGTGTTTACATGAAGATTTTTCAGTCCAATTTAGCCATCAGTCCAATTATAAATGGATTATTAGTTTGCATATAAATGTAGCTTATGAAAATGAATAATGTTTGGTTGCCTTTCTATATTAATATGCAGCAGCTAGAAACCTTAGCTTACATGTACTGAAGTAGCTTCACAAAATAAAGCTTAAATTAAATGTGTACTTTTTTTAATTATGCAGTAAGCGTTTTAAAAAAGCAACTTGAGTCGGTGCTATATTTCGAATACAGTCATACACAATACTGTTTAGCAATAATAGTCTATCACAATATAGCACAGCCTCTCAATTTCTTGTGCATGGATGCAATTTTGTGATGTTGTTCACTTGTTTTTCACAGTGATTTCCTGCTGTGCTGGTTACTGCAATGAATGGTAACACTGTCCAGCAGACCACAAGCACTGCACCATCCGTATCACCTCCTTGTGGATGGAGGGAGTTCTGCGAGTTGCATGCCAGCACCACGGCCCGAGAACTTGCCCAGCACTACCGGCGCTTCATCAAAGAGCGGCCGGTACAGGATGTCGTCCCGCCGGAAAGTTTCTCAAAGCAGTTCAGTGCCCTGTTCCAGCACCACTTCAGCTGTGAGGTGGCTAAAGATGCAGAACCCGCCTTGCGGCCCCCGCCGCCTCCGCCCTTACTACCAATGACTGGCCGCTTACGCATCACTTCCTTCTCAGGGGTGCTGGATTACCGGGAGACCGTGCGGCCGGGAGTGGCTCCGCTAGTTGCCGTGTTTGCGCCCAAACCAGATGCCAGCAGCATCCCTAGGGAACAGGAGCAGTTGCAGCGCTGCTCTCCTACAGACACTACACGCAGAACACGGCCACATAGCCAGGAAGATGAACACCCGGAGCAGAGGACCGGGTCAGAGCGATACACGCCCCCTGCGTTTCCCTTCCCATCCCGTAGTGAGGTAACCCACATTTCCTTTAGACGCATTCGAGAAACAGTATGCCAAGTCTTTAAGAAATCTCCGCAACTTGATGAATCTTCAAGTGGTTACCCAAGGGACGATTCAGTCCAGGTGGGCGGACCATCTGCGACTGTTGAATGCACCTCTCAAACCCCACCTCAGACTGCGCAGGTACCTGCCCATCGCACCTCAAAGACGGCTATGCTGTGGGAACGTTGGAATCCATTGCGAACTGTGAGACGGAGGCAAGAGACAGGAAGTATTTGTAAAGAGGGGCAGCTGCGGTACCTGGAGGTGGATGACACTATCTCAGACACACCTCCACATTGGCTGCGCTGCCGCCTGCAGGTCAGGAGGACCAATGACCACACAGCTAGTGAGAGGTACCAGCTAGAGCTCTATGACCCACCCAAGGTAAGGAGACTGGTCGAAATGCATTTTTGAAGAGTGACTAGACTACTGTCATGCGTTTATTTTTTTTCCTAATTTGTTAAATGTAGAGTTTGTAGTTGTTGCTGGCTTACTGTAACTTGATATATTGGTCAGATCTTTTAAGGCGCTTTTCCACTGCGTGGTACGACTCGACTCGGCTCGGCTCACTTTACTTTGGCTCGGTTTGCTTTTCCACTGCAGTTTAGTACCGCTTAAGTCAAATCCAATAACGCTGGTAGTGATGATTCTCTCTGACCAATCAGTATCGGTACAGCTTGCTTGGAACTTCAACTGAGGTGGTACTAAAAAAAGTACCAGGTACTAGGTACTGTACACAGTGGAAACCGCCCAAAAGTGTGCTGTACCGAGCCATACCATGCAGTGGAAATGCGCCATTAGATAAGATCAGTTTCAGTAGAAAAAATTTTAAGGTATATTTCATGGAAATTTGTTAAATTGTCATCATTTTCTTGCCTTTACAGTATGTTTTCTAAAACTCATGAATTTCTTCAATGAAAAACAAAATGAGTTGTTTAGCAGAATGTCCTGGCTCATTTGCATTCATGTATCTTCAAATATGGCATGTCAAAATGCGTTATACGAAGTTTGATGTCATTGACAAATCATGCAAGAACCAATTGCAATTGTACATTTAGGACTGAAATCTGCTGTGACTTAAGCCCCGTTGACACCGCCAGCGACTTTTTCGCTGCATGTGAAGTCGCTTGTGGGTGTTCCTAGTGCTGTCGCTCTAATTTCATTGGTAGACTGCACGTCTGATCATATCTATAGAAAATGCAATCACAAATGATATATATAAAACTAAGAAATCATTCTAATTTGACTAGGAATTAGGTTTAAAATAATTAAAAGTAACATTCTGCTGTTGTAGAGTGTTGTGACTGCAGAGCTCAGTGCAATAACTCATTAACTTGATTAACGATCGGTCTATCAACAAATTAAACTCACTCATACGGTCAAAAAAATACTAAAACGTCATTCGAATTTGACAAATAATCAAATTTCTTGCCCCTAATAATCAACACAATGCAACTGTAATATGAACTGTAGCAGTGCTAAACTGCTAACAGCATCATATAATTAACAACACAAAATGTATGAATCAAACTCACAAGACTGCCAACACTTTCTTTTCCACGCATCATTTTATTATATCCATGTATGTACAATCAAATCATATAAAACAGTGAAATCGCTCCGGAACTATTCTGTCTGTCTTGCCTGCACTTGAGACGGTGACGTGAGCTCCAGAGAGCTACACTCCTATTGGTTGTTGCTCGCGAAATTCGCTCCTGATTTGCATAAAGTTGAAATATCTGAACTTTTGTCGCTTGTCTCCCATCGCTTGACACACCTACATTCTGTCGCCAATGGTCACTGTTGCTCTTGTCGCCGGAAGTCGCCAGCGCTCCATTGAAATGAATGGGATCCTGTCACTTTGTCGCTGCGTGTCGCTGGCGGTGTGAACGGGGCTTTACCTTGAAGCGTCATATGCAAACTTGAATGAGATTTAAGAGCCAAGTCATGACGTGTTTTAGTTAATAAAAATTAACATTTCATTCATGTATATGTAAGTATGGCATATCAAGATGTGTTGCATGAAGTTTGATGTCAATGACAAATCACCCAAGAACCAATAGCATTGGTAAATTTTGCCAAGAAATCTGGTGTGACATGTCTTGATGCATTACATTTAAATATATGCAATTATGAACGAGATTTGAGAGGTACGTCGTATTTTATTTCATAAAAATGTAAATTTTTTTCACACATATTCAAATATGTCACATCAGGATGTGTTGCACCAGTTTTGACGTCAATGACACATGAGAGCCAAGCGTTATGTTTAAATATATTCAAATGTGATTGAGATTTAAGAGCGATGTCTTGTTTTAGTTAATAAAAATTACAATTTAATTTACCTATATGCAAATATGCTGCATCAAGATGTGTTGCACCACGTTTGATGTCACTGAAACATGAGAACTAATTGGATTTGATGTCAAACATGGTGTGAATGATCTTGAGGCCTTACATTTTCAATATCGCAAATACAAATGAGCTTTAAGAGCTATGGCAGGCAGAGGGGAGGATTTTCAGTAAATAACTTTTAAAATAAATTTAGAAAAGTAGCTCTTGTAGCTCTTACATTCTGCTAAATTTATCCTGCTACATTGAAGAAAGAAATTCAGATGGGTTTGAAACATCATGAGGGTGAGTAAATGATGAAAATGGTTTTGTTTTTTGCTTGAAATCAAAACCAAGGATTGGCGTGATTCATCTAGTAAGTGATATGTTCATAGTAACACTAATTTATCCTAATTATCCACCCACATGCAAGACAAACAGTCGATTTGAAACAGGGTATGATTGATGTTATCGTACGTAATGAAACTAATAAGGACACAATTACTGTTTTGTCTGCATTTCTCTCCGCCTCGCTCCATTTCTCCTGGTTACACAGCATGATAGCCTAATTGGTAGTTTTATTAGTTATTCAGCCAGCAAATGATGTCTGCTCACTTGAGAGGTTACGGCACGGCTATATCAAGGCACTGATTGGCTGCTGAGGAATCTTGGCAGAGATGTGAGGACTTGCTCTGAATGTCTATATAAGGGAACGACAATGTAGACCAAGAAAGTTCAAACACTTAAAGTTTATACACTCCAATAAATGTCAGAAGCATGCACACACATTTTAGCTTCAAATTAGAAGCACATTAATTGTTTTTTTTTGTTGTTTTTTTTTTACATTTTTTTAGTTTCATCATTTTGAAGGGAGAGAGAGATGTAAATGCTTTTTCTGAGCATGCATCATACTTCATTTCACAGTATCTCATGTACTGCATGTATATGCTTGTGAGCATTGGTGTGTGAGCTTCGAGGCTGCATCACAGAGCACATACTAGTCCATGCCTTGATTCTGTAATTGTACGCTCTATGTTTGGTGTGTTCGCTACAATAGCAGCAGCGAGGGCTGCTATGCTAAGAGAGGAAGCTGCAGGGTAGCTGATAATTTCTTTGCGTGAGAAACTTTGTTTCAGGGAAGTCCTAACTTTAAAACCAGCATGTGCACAGCAGATAAATTAGTTTATCTGCTTTCAGATTTCACAGAAGTGTTGTATTATTATCAAGTTAAATGACTAGATAGGTCAGAAAAAAGTGCTAGAATATATGTATAAATATGTTTACTTGTGTATCCAGGGCTCAACATCAAGCTTTTCCATGTACTTGTCTTTTAGATGAGTAAAACTAAACAGTATTTAAGTGCATGACATTTTTGAATCATGACTCACTGAAGCTACTAGATGAATCATAATTGCTGGATCTTCATGAAGTAAGTTCATTTTAGCCTTACGTGTTTCTAGGTAAAAATTATGTCATCCATCCATCCTAAATATTTCACTCTGTAAAGCCACGATTCACCAATCATGATCAAGCATTTAAAAGAGAGCCTCTTTGATAAGCCTTGCAATATATGGGGTCAAAATCTGCTAAGGGGTGATTAAATGTATCTTTTATTAGAAAATTAAACAACATTTTATCAAACTTTGATCATTTCCTTTAATCTTTTAAACAACTATGAAGATAGTGATCAAACTACATTTTATGAAAATCACCTGTCAAGTTCCAAGAGTCAAAATGGACGACTACAGGGACTCATCTCAAGATCACTCATTTAACATTTCATCTATTGCCAAAATTATGGGAAAAAGTCATGGGATCAGTCAAGAATAGAAAATTATTGAAATTATTCAAATCAGAAATGTCAGGATCAGAATGCTTGGTTCCTGCATAAACAATGTCTGTCAAAATATAACATTCAACATAGGTTTTCAATTAGATTGGTGTTTATTCTCTGTAGCATGCAGTGTGAGGTATTTCACTCATTCCAATTCAATTTCAGCAAGTGAAGAACAAATTCATACTCGTGTGTTATGTATTACATACAGTATCATCTCTGACAAGGACAGCATGTTAAAGGCCACCATTTTCTCACTCTTCTCAGAAAGCGATGACATAGTCAAAGTATCCAGTAGTGTGGGTTTTCCAAGTAATGCATGTACTCGCTGGACCTCTGCTTGTAAATACTACTGTTTATTGTGCATGTTATTTTTGGACAGACATCAATGTTGTGATATTCAAATGATGTGGATTTGAAAACAGATGGATCATGAGGTGATAATTATTTATTTCTTAGCCGGCAAGTATTCAGTGAAGTGACTGATGCCCATGAGTGTGTCATGTCGATGTTTTTAGTTTTAATATTTCAACCAACACGGACATGATAACATGCATAAGGGATGAACTGTTTGATTTTTGGGTAATTGTAAAACATCCTGGAGAGGTACAAAATGCTTTTTCTATAGTTTATTATTAGGGCTGCACGATTTATCGCACGATACGGAAAATAACATTGAACTTAAACGTGATTATAGCTTACATGCGATTATGAAAGCTTGTCAATGATGTATGGCTCCAAATGCTAATCCATCTGAAAGCACTGCGAGTTTGAGTCGCATATACTGTGGGCCTACATTTGAAAAAGCAATACATGTCAAACATCTTTCCAGACATGAGAAGCATTTATTAACATCTTGTCCATCAAAAGACAACATTTAATAACGTGTTTTTACTCCAGACTCACTTCATAATGACAGTTGAGCATCCTTCTGTGAGATGATGTGGCTTCTTACACAGAATAAGGCAGTCGTGTGTTTATTAGTCATGTTTAATCAATCAAAGAGTTTCAATCTTCTGTATCTTATTCAGCTACAGCGATATGATGTGTGTTTTCTTGTTCTGCGGCAGGGTATATTTGCAGTTTCTGCACAAGGGCGCCCTCTGGCTTTCAGATGGAGAAGCATTTACTACTGATCACGGAGCTGTACAGCTCTGACAAGCTGCGCAAAAAATAATCGCAGCCTTTGCCAAATCGCGTGTGATTAAATCGCGATAATTCGTGCTGCCCTGTTACTCAGCGACTGACATGTTTGGCTTGTCAAAAATTCATTCAGTTGTCGCAAATTTGTTGACTTTTTAAAATCAAGTTAAATTGAAAAGAGTGGTTTTGATGTGCAAAATTATTGTATTGTCTCTTATAACAAAAATATTTTATTAAAACCCATGAAAATGCAGATCCTGTTGCAAATAATAGTGAAAAGTCAGTTTTTAAAACTATTGTTCCATTATTACCCTGAGATTTTGACCCAAATATGTTTACTGTTTCTTGCTTGTTTATGTGTACATGATGTTGTTTGGAAGGCTTAAGAAACATCTGTTTTGGGCCTCAAATGATAATGTTCATTAAACAGGGCTTCAAGGGCTGGAGACTACAGACCTTTAATTGCTGATGTAGTTTGAACAAGTTTGGTCGAGCTGTGCTTAGAAACATTAAATCGGAAAGATGTATTTGGACTCTTATATACAGATGCCAGGATAGCCAGCGGTGTGCAATGCATTTGAGCCAATGGAGTATGGATTGTATAAGAACTTGTGTTTGTGTTGTATGATGATGTCTTCTGATGTGGCTTTTTTGGTGTGTAAGCAAGCGAGATTGAAGACATGCTTTAATAAAGTTAGAGTTCAGATTTTCTAATTACGTATTGGAGGTTGGAGGTGTAATCGTGTCTTGTTTTTCTAGTATTATTTGCTGTACAGCAATCGCATCCAGTGCTGTGGAAAATATTTCTAATTCTAGAAAACCGCATCCTCCCATCTGGAGCGTGTTAAAGCTTCACGGTGACCTTATGCACATGCAGATGCTCACACAACTACATCCAGAGTTGTTTCAATTCTTTAACAAGCCACTAACAACCAAATCAGATCAACAAAACAATATCTAGTGTAAAAACACTGCAACGGTCTGCACAGATTTGCACAGAACCTAATAACAAATTGCAAAAAGTATACTATGATAGTTATTTATGCTTATTATGTTTTATGCTTGCATTTTTTCAAGTGAAATGGCCAATTTTTTTAGCAGCCTTAGCTCTGGAAGTGTTTTCGCCCATTTATTTTCTCCATAGGGATTTTAGAAAAATCTTTGATAAATGAAGCAGTGAAGCAAACCATCCAGCTTTGAGATGAATCACAACATTTGCGAACTTTTATTTTAAGCAAAACGGTTTAAAAAAAACATTAAAAGACCATTTTCTATGAAGTAAATGAATGGGATTTTTGTACCCACATTTGTTTTTCATTTTCTTTTTGAAGAAACGGTCTGAAACTTGACTGAAACCCATTCTGACTCAAAGTTTCATTTCTTAACGTGATCAAGCAGCTTTGACCTTGTACCCAGGTTTATCAATATGAAAATCTGCAGATTGATAAGTAGGCCACAGTCATCACTCATAACGAAATCAGACATGTCCCTGTTTCTCCGAAAGCATAACACTTGACAATTTAAAACCAAAAATTATATCGCACAGAGAGATGCACACAGCAGCAATACAAACTGATGCATTTTCAAAGATGTACATGCACACACATACAGTTGCAGAGCGTGGTTCACTGATGGCAACTGAATTTCGTTTTAGATCAGAAGTGCAAGTAATACTTTTGTACTTGTTCATTTTTTTTATAATTGGCAAAACTAATTTATTGATTTATTGCATGCATTGTTTTATATGCATCACTTTTTTCTTATCTGTCATTTGGAAATGCATTATTTGAAATTGTAGTGAAATTGTAGTGATTTTGGGGACGTTATAATTGATATAATAATGTCAAGTAACATGCATTTGTAATGCATCCCTTATTTAATTATTTATTTATTTTTTAATTAATTTATTATTTCATTTAATTATTTTTTTGTTTATTCAGTTATTTTGGGATTTTGAAAATCTGTTTAATATATTTATTTATTTTGGGATATCTGAGCACATTGTTTGGCCCATTTAATAATTTAGTGTTTTTACACTTCACGGTTTCCATTAACTGACTGGTTTGTTTTGATAGGTTTGTTCTGTCTGTTAGCTTCTGCTTTATTTATTTACTGATGTAGTTCAATCATTAGTAGTAAAGCAAATCTGTCAACATTACTGATTCACACTGGCACAGACTGTCCAAAGCCTCCACATCTGCAGCATCAGGACTGATATGAGATCCATTGTGTGCTTTGCATATGACAGTTCCTCATCTTTGGCTGGTTGTGTGTTTTTGTGTAAAACACATTCACCCAATACCTCTGAGAACTGTGCGCTCAGAGGACAAACACGGCCATGTGGGTGGTGGGTGTGAAACAGCCCCTGCTCAAAATATTGACTGTGTAACACTGCAGTGTCGCCTGTAATTCAACAGTATAGCCCCATGACGCCTGTGTTATGCATCGTTGAGTGCTTATGTTTTTGGACCCAACCACTGTTGAAGGCCCCCAGTGTGAATATTCACAACAGCTGTGCAGTGTGTGAAATTTACAATGAGTTTTGGGTGAATTTCTTTAGGACTTTTTACTAAAACTGGTCCTAACTACATATTAAAACCTTTTTAAAAGCTCTTTTTGAAACACCTTTGAATGTTTTTAATTAAATGATTGTGTCTTTCACAATCACTTCAAATTGTTCTAAACATCCAGTCAGCGAGTGAGTCAGATGTAAATTCAGTAACTGACAGATTCAGCGAGTGATTCATGACACTGATTCATACCGATGAGTTAGAGAATGCTTTTTACTGTATGTTTGTTGTTATGTGCAACCAACAAAGATTCAGCTTGTAATTCGTTACTTTGTTTTAGTCTGATAACTTGTGAGTTTAAAGGTGCCGTAGAACATCTTTTTAAAAGATGTAATATAAGTCTAAGGTGCCCCCTGAATGTGTCTGTGAAGTTTCAGCTCAAAATACCCCATAGATTTTTTTTTTATTAATTTTTTTAACTGCCTATTTTGGGGCATCATTAAATATGCGCAGATTCAGGCTGCGCGGCCCCTTTAAATCTTGTGCTTCCCACCCACGGAGCTCGCGCTTGCCTTAAACAGCATAAACAAAATTCACACAGCTTATATAACCCTCAAAATGGATCTTTACAAAGTGTTCATCATGCAGCATGTCTAATGGCTAATGCTACACTGTTGGAGAGATTTATAAAGAATGAAGTTGTGTTTACACAGACTGCAAGTGTTTAAAAATGAAAATAACGACAGTCTTGTCTCCGTGAATACAGTAATAAACGATGGTAACTTTAACCACATTTAACAGTACATTAGCAACATGCTAACGAAACATTTAGAAAGACAATTTACAAATATCACTAAAAATATCATGTCAGTTATTATCGCTCCATCTGCCATTTTTCGCTATTGTCCTTGCTTGCTTACCTAGTCTGATGATTCAGCTGTGCACAGATCCAGACGTTAATACTGGCTGCCCTTGTGATATGCCTTGAACATGGGCTGGCATATGCAAATATTGGGGGTGTACATATTAATGATCCCGACTGTTACGTAACAGTTGATGTTATGTTGAGATTCGCCTGTTTTCCGGAGGTCTTTTAAACAAATGAGATTTATATAAGGAGAAAACAACGGTGTTTGAGACTCACTGTATGTCATTTCCATGTACTGAACTCTTGTTATTCAACTATGACGAGGTAAATTCAATTTTTAATTCGATGACACCTTTAATATATTTATTGTCTCTGTATTTTTTGTGGTGGTGTTTTTTCATGTCAGTACATTCAATTCGCTTTTTCAAATTGTAAATCGCTGTCAGTGTGAGCACCACTTTTGAAGTCTTTTAAAAGTATTTTTGTAATCTTTGATTATACAAATCTATTCCAAAATGATAAATTATGACAGTACTTTGTTTTGGTGTGTCAAAACAAAAATCAAGCGACCTACTGTTGTTTTGGTTACTGAAATGTAGTTTGAAAACACTTTTGAACCAATTCATGAAATAAGCAGAATAAAATCTTTGTACTGTGTACTAGACAAACTGTGTAGTAGACATACTTTTTAGTGGCATCAGACCCGTCCAGATGCTGTAATTTGCATCCTGCGGGTTTGAATTTTAATCCTTTTTTCATACACTAGTGTGGAATTTCTCTCAAATTTCACCTGTAACTTCATATGGCTCCCTTTACACCTGGCATTTTCAATCTGACTGTACTAGATATGCATTAGAGTGAAGGTGTAATGCAATATGGCTAAAAAGAAATATCCAGATACTATACGAATACGAAATGCATGTTTATTGCTAATGCCAGGTGTAAAGGGCCTCTTCCGTCATCTCTGCATCTGTTAGGATGAGTCCATCTCAGAGGCAGAGACATGCTTTTGTTTTCAGTTTTAGTCCCCTGACATGAGCAAATGGTGTTTAGGTTTTAGAGTGTGGTTTTTCAGTGGGTGTTCATGTGGAAAAAGCATGCCATGGATCTTTAATTTGTATATAAAAGGTGTTTGCTAGCAGTGTGTTTGTGTGAATCCAGTGAAGTGTTGTGCAGTGTGTTTTTCTCTTAGCTAACAGCTGTTTCAAGCTGTGCCTACACTGCAGGCGGAAACATGACACTCCAGTTTTGTCGCGTCATATCAACGTAGACCGTTTCGGTGTATAGATACAGCCAGTACAGTATAGATACGGTCAATTATTGCAATAAGTATATTCTAGACATTTTCGCAGTATATACTGCAACATAATTTGAATATATACTGCGGTTGGAGTATAGAGGGTATGCACGTGATGTCACCATCGACCGTTGTCACTGCGGTTACGCCCAATGAGTGGCAGCGTTGGTTTTCAGCGTGAATGCCGCGAAAAACACAAAACTCATCCAAAACGGGAAAGAGCTTTGCGATTGACTATATAAATAGATTTGCCAAGAAATCTGAGGTATATTTTTACCACTACAGAAAAGAGAAGCAAATGGATCACTGCAATTCACAGAAACAACTGGACTCCAGAAAAACATGAACTTGCAGTTATCATTTTGTGTCAAAATTTTGGATTAAACCATACCCTATATATTGTATTGTTATATATTGTATTGACAACTCATTAATTAAATCTTTACCATCTTATGTTCTGCATATTTGGGTGTTTCTAAATAAACTGACAAAAACTATACAAGTTTTAGGGCTGGACGATATGACAATGATATGACACTGATATAAGTGATCACTCGGATTTAGACCTTAGACCTTATTGTATTTATATAAAACATTCACGGGCAGATTTGCTTTATGTATTTCCTCAGCGTCGAAATCGGCACATCTAAATGTCGGGAATTTTATTAACAATATAGTTATTAGTTATTAACAATAACTAGTTTGGGACTGCTATTTAATAGCCTTACCTTTATAGGCCTTTTTATTCATCAGTATTAGTCATATTCGTACAATTTATGTGTATGTTATGTGTGTGTGTGTCATTTTTTTTGTGAAATAAATTTGCTTGTTTTTTTAAAAAACAGCAAATAAATAAAGAAAAAATAACATTTATTTCTGTAAATTAGTAAGATGAAATAAAGAAATAATAAAGTAAATAATAAAAATAAAAAACCCACTGAATTCTAATAGTCCTACCTTTATTTTGGACATTGTTTTAAAAGGAAATTCATTATTTATTTATTTATTTATTTATTTATTTATTTTTACAGTTTTGAATCACTTTCTCATTCAAATTTTCTATTTTTCTATTAAAAAAAGTGTGTGTGTGTGTGTATATATATATATATATATATATCATAGCATATTTTTTAGCATATCAGAAATTTTAAGAGCGTCATGATATAATTTTCTTTACTTATGGCCTACCCCAAATGGGAGTGTTTTAGTTTCTCATGCATTGAGTCTCTAGCAGTGCAGACTGGGTGTGAGTGGATTATAAAGATTCTATATTGCGAGTGTGTGTGGGCATTGTTGCAGTTCTTTATGTTAAAACCTGCAACCTCTGAGCTGGTATACCTGACCTCACTAAGCTACCCATGGAAAGCACCGCCTGCTCCCCCTCAATCTCTCTCTCTCTCTCTTTCTATTCGTCTCTCTCTCTCTCTCTCTCTCTCTCTCTCTCTCGTTGTGTGCGTGTAGGTGCTGTGGTTCACCTTCTCTAGTCCGTAAACAGGATGCTCGCTCGACCTGTGTGAATATGAAGTTGAATATGAGTAGCTGTGTGTGTGTTTTATCACTAGTTTATTGTGCCGTGTTGTGTCATTGTACTCACACTTTCCAGCAAGCCAAATTGTATGTGTATTTATGGTGATTTAGCCAATAAATCTCTTGCTGTAATTCAAGGGCCAGTGCAGTTTCTCAACATTATTGTAGGCGAACGGATGTTTTTGAATCTATAGCTATAGATATACTGTTGAAGCTGTGATAAAGATTGAACTAAAAAGAGAGAAAAAAATGAACTCTTTTTGCTTGATGCATTAATGCACTTTTTTTTGTCCTGCAGAGCATTAAATACAACAAGCACATGTAGCATCTTTACACCGCTAGCAGTGGATGACAAGTGGTTTTCTTGCTGTTTCAGATTACCGAAAACAACCCTTTTTTAAAGAAAAGTAAGATATTTGTCCATCATCAGGAGGTTTTGACTGACACAGGAAACCTGCTCTTTTTTACATCTGCACTTCTCCCTCTCCCTCTCTCTATCTCTGTGTCTTTCTTTCATGTGTATTTTCTCAGTACTGCTGTGGTGGGGCTTTCGAGAGCAGCAGTAAAGGTCAGAGTGATTGACACTCTATTTTAACAGTGTGCAGGGAGGGAGAGGTGGTAAATAAATATAAGGAGTGTTAAAAAAAAAAAAAGGCAGTGAAAACCATGAGCAAACCATTCTGACCCAGGAAGGTTTTTTTACCCAGCATGCACGTGTGTACAAATGTGTGAGTTTGTGTTTTAAAGGTGCCCTGGAATCAAAAATGGAATTTAAATTTGGCATAGTTGAATAACAAGAGTTCAGTACATGGAAATGACATACAGTCTGAATCATCAGACTAGGTAAGCAAGCAAGAACAATAGCAAAAAATGGCAGATGGAGCGATAATAACTGACATGATCCATGATAACATGATATTTTTAGTGATATTTGTAAATTGTCTTTATAAATGTTTCGTTAGCATGTTGCTAATGTACTGTTAAATGTGGTTAAAGTTACCATCGTTTCTTACTGTATTCACGGAGACAAGAGAGCCGCCGCTATTTTCATTTTTAAACACTTGCAGTCTGTATAATTCATAAACACAACTTCATTCTTTATAAATCTCTCCAACAGTGTGTAATGTTAGCTTTAACTCACAAACTTTAGCACAGCCTCAAACTCATTCAGAATCAAATGTAAACATCCAAATAAATACTATACTCGCATGATCCGACGCATTCATGCAGTATGCATGATGAACATAGTGTAAAGATCCATTTGAGGGTTATATTAGCTGTGTGAACTTTGTAAATGCACTGTATTATAGTCGAGAGCTCGGGGGGCAGGGAGCGTGCGATTTTAAAGGGGCCGCAGCCTGAAACGGTGCATAGTTAATGATGCCCCAAAATAGGCAGTTAAAAAAATTAATTTAAAAAAATCTATGGGGTATTTTGAGCTGAAACTTCATAGACACATTCAGGGGACACCTTAGACTTATATTACATCTTGTAAAAACTGGTTCTAGGGCACCTTTAAAAGCTGGGAAACTTGGGTGTAAAAGAAAAATTGACATGCTGAAAAACTTAAATAATAGTAACCACTGCAAAAGAGCATTAATATAATAATTATATATTCTTTGTGTGTGTGTGTGTGTGTGTGTGTGTGTGTGTGTGTATACACATTACTGTGCAAAAGTCTTAGGCATGTTAGTATTCACCAAAAAAAAAAGTGTATATATATATATATATATATATATATATATATATATATATATATATATATATATATAATATACACATTTTTATTTATATAAATGTGATATTGATTTTAACAGTTTAATAAACAAGAAGTTAATATTAGGTGACTTACATTTTAGACAATTTTTTAATATTGTCTTTTTTGCTCCATTTCGCCAATGAAAATGGTTCCAAACAAATCCACATTGCATGTCTCCGAGCAACACAGTGATATGTTTTGTTATATTGAATGAATCCGCTTTTTTGACTCAATGCATAATGATAGTAGGGCTGTGTCTGAAATCGCCCCCTATACCCATAAATAGGGCACTATTTGAGGGGACAGACATTTGTAGTGGTGTCCGAAACCATAGTGGACATTATTGAGTGCACTCATTCAATCCCATAATGCACCACAATAACGAATGTACAACTGATGTACACTCAATGGCTAGAGAATACCCATAATGCCCTATTAGAGTCATGCTTGCCAGAACTTGGCACCCGCAGATGAATCATCCATCCATCCATTTTCCAAACTCCTGGTCCAATGTGGGTACAGTGTAATTTCATACAGGTATAAATTCCTTTTTAATTGATTATTAAATTGTTTAATTAAGATTTATACATGCTAGTTTCCATGTCAGAGTTCAAGATAAAGCTTTTCATCACTACTGGAGCTGCCAGTTTGCTGAGTTTCAAAAGATTATTAAACAGCAATCACAAACTATGCAAAAACGGAAGCTTCTGATGCACCTGACCAAATTTGCTCACTCATTTTCATTCACTCCTTCAAGTGGACTATAGTAGTGGGGTAATGTAGGGAATGTAGTAAATGAGGGTATTCGGAGAGACTTAAAGCGGTGCTGCACAGACCGATCGGTGTATGACATCAAAGTACCGCGAGAGCGATCCAAAAGCATTCATCGTCTGTTCTCTAATCGCTCTTGCGGTACTTTGATGCCATACACTGTTTGGTCTGTGCAGCTCCGCTTCAAGTCAAACACACCTAAGCACTTGCTTCGTCCCTGAATGAGTCAGCCGTTTTGAATGAATCATTTGATGGAATGATTCAATGACTCAATCATTAAGACAATGATTTGTCCCCACCTTCTGATGGTTTTAGTTTCATATTTAAAAGTATCATTTCATTTTCTCCACAATTTAATTTTTCTATATTTATATCACACAACTGCTGCTGACAAAATCATACCCGTGGTCCACCATGCTGCAAGAAAGACTCTGTGTCCGTTCTTGCTGTCATTACACAACGTTATGAGATTGCTGGATAAGGATAAAAATAAGGATAAAGTAATTGCAGTTGCATTGCATACAATGTTTTTGTCTGACCTTTTTCTCATTGGGTGGCGGGGGCCTTTAACTGTTTCTTTGAAACGGGCCTCTGAATTGCAAAGGCCACCTCTGAATCACAGCAGAACATCACTGAGACATCTCTTCCTAGTGTCATTGTTTTGTGTTGTTAACGTCATGTTGTTTCTCGATTCCTTTACGTTTGTTATTGCTAATTTCATTATGTGACTCATTTTGAAAGGTTGTTCTGAGAATGTGACTAAAAGCAAAAGTAACAATTAGGAAGTGGAGTTATTCAGATGAATGGCATGGCTGTTTGTTGTGGCATTTTATATTGCACTCATACACAAACACATGCACAATTAAACAGTGTTTTATGCGGTAACACCAGAGAACATGTGTGACTTGAAATGAAACTTTTTAATGTGAGGATGAGCCATGAAATTCTTGCACAATATGAAAAAAACAATCAAGTGAATAATGAATAGACTGTGTTGTTGGCCTGCAGCCTTGCAGGTTTCCAGTGCATCTCGTGTGTCTCCACATGGACTGTCTACTGTTATTACGCATTGAAACTCAAGTTTGCTGGACTCAGAGTCGCAGGAAATGCACTACAGAGTTGTGTCAGAAAACAGATAAACAACATTCTACACAGCCTAGCAAACGTTTGTATTGTGTAGAGCGAGGGTAAATATTCCAGGCTCCGACAAACAGAAACAGGGACCAAATATGGTCATAGAAATTGAACCGATGTGGATTTCTTCGTTTTTCGCTCTTTAGTTTAAGAGCCGTCATGATTTGTCACGCTCGGCAGTCTGTAGTTTAGACTAGAGTGCTGTTCTGGAACTCATTTCACAGCAGGGTTGGGGAAGCTAGTTTGAAAGTGTAATTTGCTTAAGTTACTCATAGCTTAAAGTAGTCAAGCTACCCTTGTTTAAAAAAAAATAAAAAATAAAAAAGTAGTTACATACTCTACAAACTACTAACAAACAGTATCTATCCACCCTGAAGCTACCATGATTGCAATGATAGCTATGCATATTTTTCTGGCACAGAAACAATGAAAGTTTTTGAATGAATGGAGTTAAATTATACGAGAGGATAACCTTCATTTGTTCTGTTTCGTCTGTTTTGTTTTTATTTTTGATGTGCATCACAGCTGCTCCAGCCACATTATTAATTTACACTTTATTACTAGTTTAAACGATTTTCATTCATCTTTTATTTGCAATCATATGCATACTAGTTTCAATCATCTTTTACATGCATATACTAGTTTAGTCACCTTTATTTATATAACGCCTTATACAATAGACATTGTTTCAAAGCAGTTTTACAGTGATAACAGTAACATTATGCATTTCAGCAAGTCAGTTCAGTGTTGATTGAGTTCTGTTGTAAAGATCATCAATTATTAAATTAGTTAATTTAATCTATAAGCAGTTCTGCAGAAAACAGTGATGTCATCATCCAGCTCTGTTCAGTTGTTATACAACAGCGTCAGTGCACTCAGATCAATAATATTGTTGAACATTAAGTGTCCCCAACTAAGCAAGCCAGAGGCGACAGTGGCAAGGAACTCCATCAGGTGGCAGAATGGAGGAAAAAACCTTGGGAGAAAAAAGGCTCAGTTGGGGGGGCCAGTTCTCCTTTGGCCAATGAGCGAACATGGTGTGATTATGATTCAGGCTGCATCACAAGTCATCAAATATTCATCCAATTCCTTTTGATTGAAGATTGGATTCATCATGCCGGTATAGAGCCGAAGCCGGCAATGGGTCCTCTGTGGTTCTTGTGGTCTTTGCTGAGGATCTGTGCCGATGGCTGTCATGTTGACGAGGCCTTCACAGGAGGTTGTCTAGTAGACACGGTCTCTGCTGACATTGAGGGCTGTGGTAGGAAGTGTTCCCGGTTCCGGTTGACCTCATTTATACAGCCTAACAATCATTTAACTGATTTGAATAATATAAATTGATAATGTGTATGCCAGATTAAAGACATGTGTTTTAGTCTTGATTTAAACTGACAGATTTAAACCGTGTCTGCTCCCCGAACAAGGCTAGTAAGACTATTTCTGAGTTTGGGTGCTAAATAAGAAAAAATGTATGCAATGTTTAATAGGGGGCCAAGGCATTGTTGACAGAACCGGGCTAATATGGTCATACTTCCTGGTTCTAGTAAGAACCAGGAAACAGCTGCATTTTGGACCAGCTGGAGTTTGTTTATTAAGCGTGCGGGGCAACCAACCAGTAGAGCATTACAGTAATCTAGCCTTGAGACTTTTCTGCATTTGTCATTTAGAGCATACAGTATGTCGTAATTTAGATATATTAAGATGGAAAAATGCGGTTTTACAGATGCTAGAAATGTGGTTTTCAAATGAAAGATTGGTATCAAAGAGCACACCCAGGTTTCTAACTGACGACGAAGACTTAACAGAGCAGCCATCAAGTGTTAAACAGTACTCTTAGAGCTTATTTTGCTCTGAGGTTTTTGGTCCAATAATTAGAATCTCTGTTTTTTCAGAATTAATTAGTAAGAAATTACTAGTTATCCAGTTTTTTAAATAAACTATGCATTCGGTTAATTTTGTGTTTCATCAGGGGGCGAAGAAATATAGAGCTGAGTATCATCAGCGTAACAGTGAAAACTAACGCCATGATATCTCCCAAGGGTAGCATGTACAGAGTGAAAAGCAACGGTCCTAGTACTGAGCCTTGCGGTACTCCATATTGAACTCGTGATTGATATGAAACATCTTCATTTACTGCTACAAATTGGTAATGGTCAGATAAGTATGATTTGAACCATGCCAATGCAATTCCACTAATGCCAATATAATATTAGAGTCTTTTCAAAAGAATATTGTGGTCGAAAGTATCAAATGCAGCACTAAGATCCAGTAACACTAATAGAGAGATACAACCATGATCTGATGATAAGAGCAAATCATTAGTAACTCTAATGAGAACAGTATCAGCACTATGATACAGTCTAAATCCTGACTGGAAATCCTTGCAGATACCATTTCTTTCTAAAATTAACGTAGTTGTGATGATACTTTCTTTTCTAATATTTTTGACAGAAAAGGTAGATTCGAGATTAGTCTCTTCATTACAATGTATATATTAATTTCACTAATCTTTTGTTTCCAATTGTATGTGTACTACTAGTTTAAATTGTTTTTGTAGCCGTATACTAGTTAAAATAATCCTTTTTAATAATCTTTTGTTCATAAACATATGTATGTATATGTATGTGTTGATGTTCAGTGATAATGGAGTTGAAATTGAACAAGAAACAAGGATATCAACAGCATAACAGTTTAAGACATTAACATCCAGCAATTTGTAGTAAATCTTACTTGACAAGCTGATTGGTCTGTGGTTCGTGAACTTGCACACCCTCAACACTGATTCTCAGAAACGGTCTTCTTGAGTATGAAATATATTATAGAATCACTTTTCTGGAAATCTGCTCTGTGAGTTTCATGCATTTGCCTTGGTGAGGAAAATTGGAGAAGAGAAACAAATCATCTGCTTTACTGTTTGTGTGTGTGGTGGTTAATACTTCAATCACTTCTTGTTCTACTGGAATTAGTGCAGAAGTGTGCAAATGTGCATGTGTAAGCATGTGGATGTGAATGAGTCAGTGGTGTTTTCTCCCCTCCTCTGTGTGAGGGTTGACTGAAATTCAGAGAGGAAAGATTGTAGTATTACGGCACCTTTACTTTGGCACTAGCCAGTGAGTGTGAAGCTATTTTAAGCCATGATTTAGCCTGACTCACTCAAAATGACAGATTTTGTTTGAGAGAGAAAGAGCTTCTTCATTCCTAAATCTTTGATGTTTCACAACTGACGGGATACACGCTGGAAATTCCTGCAGCTCAAAGCGCCCGGATTCATTTGCAGCTCTCACAACTTCCCGGAATCCGCTCTCATTTTTTTCCCAAGGAGATTTGGTGTGTGTGTGTGTGTGTGTGTGTGTGTAGGCGAAGGTCGAAGGTTTCAGATCACGGGTCGTAGCTCTATTCTCTCTTAATTTCCAGATGAACATTCTTAGCTAATCCCAGTAGATCAAGAAAATCATCCCCCTCTCATTTCCCTCTCTCTGCTCAAACCCACACTGGATAACGTTCATGAAGTGTGTCATGCACTAAAAAATGTGTTTTATCATCGGTGACTAGGTTGTTATTTGTCATATGGTGTCTGAGTGGTACATTATTATGTTTTAGTGACCTGTAAAGACACTTGTTGGGTTTTGTTTCACTATGAGAGTCCAGATCACAGTTTATTGCTCTTACATTTAATTATTTAGCAGACGCTTTTATCCGGAGCAACTCAAAAATGAGAATAATGTAAGCAGAAGTGATCAATTCAAGGAGGAAACATTTAATGCATTTAAAGTATAAAGACAGGATATTTTCGAAATTGTAAATGTTTCTAAAGACATTATGCAATTGTAATATGATTATATAATAAAGTTGTTTTGCTTTGTTTGTGTTTTAGGACTACAAAACGCCAAAGCTTACCGTACACTGTTCAGACATCAAAGAGATTCGACGCTGTAATCGCCTAGAGATGCCAGACAACATGAACACATTTGTCTTAAAGGTGAATGAAGACACACACTGGCTCATTTCATTAAAAAACCTGATCTCTTGACCAGGCCGATTCATTTGGATGGTATTCGGCCATTTTAAGATGATCTGCTTTTCATAGTGCACATCCTATATTCAAAATGGTTTTAGTGCAAGTTTTAGTAAATATTGCATGCAGTAAATGTTCATTTAAATTGATTCAATTTATATATAATTAATAATTTATAAATAATATGTACAGTTGGGTCCAAAAGTTTAACACCACATTGAAAATTTGGTATATTTTTCTTTTTCATTTGAACCTGGAAATCCACGTTTATAAGATTTTCATGTTTTTAAAATACTGTCTGAAACCTTATTATGAATATATGAAAAATTAATATAAAATATTTAAATAGTGCATATTGATGCACTATTTCAAGGTTGCTAATCAAATGTGACTTTTTATACAGACGGTCAGATGTTCAAGATGCTCCTTTGAACAACTCAAATCATGCTGGAGAACATGATCTTCATGTTTTACAATTAAAAAAAGGAGAGCTCAGTCTTCGATTTTTATCTTTTGTTTTTTGCTGAAGTCGTCATGATTAGTGGTCGACCAAAATGGGTTTTCCTTTGGTCTGTGCTGATATCTAGAGAGCAAGGTCGCTGACAGCCGATATAAGGCAGAAGAGTAGTCGACGGCAGCGCTCTGTGGTGTGAAATTAGCTATTATCTATCTAAAACTATTCAAACAATCTTTATAATTACTATGAATGCAGTTTTTATGGCCTCATATTACAGACTATATATTTAAATAAAAGTAATTAAACTGTTAAAAAACAGGGTGAAAATTGTGTATATATTTATATTTATTCATTTATATATGTGACTAGCTTGTTTTTAAATTACCATATATATATATATATATATATATATATATATATAATATGTGTGTGTATATATATATGTATATATATATATATATATATATATATATATATATATATATATATATATATATATGTATGTATATATATATATATATATATATATATGTATATGTATATGTGTATGTGTGTGTATATATTTTATATTCTTATAATTTTATTGTAGCTAATGAGGCATTGTTGAAATGAAACATTATTTATTTTCAATTTTTTCACTCACTAAATGTAAAAAAATGTTGTAAAACAGGACATGCCATTATTCATTAAGCTGTCTTGAAACTGACACAACCCAACAACGGTTCATCAACTGATGCTGACAATCACAAAGTAATCAGCCAAGTTCATTTCTATATCTTGTATTTTCTTGTGTTCTCTCTGTTCTCTCTCTCTCTCTCTCTCTCTCTCTCTCTCTCTCTCTCTCTCTCTCTCTCTGCTCAGGTTACTGGTCATCAGGGTAGTTTTATATTTGAGGCTGATAATGAGCAGCAGGTGAGCTCTTGGACCACAGAGCTCAGAGAATGTATCACCAGCAGGTGAGAGCGGCGCTTTCTGCATTTGAACTAAACTTACTTCTGAAGATTCCAGACATCTGCAAAAGTTCCTGACATTCCCCTACTGAGAAAACCCACTCACTTCCTCTTCCACACATACACACATACACACACACACACATTAGGTTTTCTTGTTTTATGGGGACATTCCATAGACGTAATGATTTTTATACTGTACAAACTGTATATTTTGTATATTGCCATCTTTGTGGGGACATTTTATCCCCATAACGTAGGGTTTACCAGAACCACACACACACACAAACACAAACACAAACACACACACACACACACAGTAACACAACAGCTCTATTTGAACAAGTTTGGTTTCTCATGTATTTTAGTAGTTTTAAAAGTCTTAATTTAGATGTCAGTCTGTTTGTTTACTTGCAGACATGTCCGTACATACCATCTATGTGTTCCCCACATGCTATGTCTGTCATAAAAGGTGTGTTTGTGTGTGTGCACACAAATGTGTTTCATTTCCTTTTATTGGTGTGAGGGTACTGAGAACTCAAGCCTGTGTGAATATATCAATGTGAGTTTTAGGAAGAGAGAGAGAGTGAGGTCTTCCTGTTATTCTGATTACTAAGAATCTCAAGAACTCGACTCAGCACATCTCATGGCCTCCTTTCTCTCCATGCCCCCTTCACTCTTTTTTTGTCACGTTTTTTTTTTTTTTTATGTTTCTTTTTTTTACCCCATTTTTTCGGTCCACCCTGTGTGTATATGTTCGTCTTGACATAAGAGCATCATATGCCGTTTTTGCTTCTCCAAGAATTACAAGCCACATTTCCTGCCTCGAACCAAAAGCTTTTGTGTTGCTTTCTCCCGCAACTTCCCCAAACGCCCCTCCCTGAGTCTTGCTTCTGCCCTTTTCCTCTGTTCTTTCCTTCATTTCGTCCCTGTTGGTTTTAAAGCGATGTCTGTTTTTCTGTCTAATTCTCATCCTGTAGCGTATGTTTCTCGCTGTATTCATTACATTCATATTTGATTATTTTTTTATTTATTTTCAATTAGTCACAAATTTCTCCCAGTTTTTCATGATAGATAGATAGATTTCTCATGTGTAATATGTATAATATTCAGATGTGTAATATACACACACAGGGGTTGGACAATGAAACTGAAACTCTGGCCAGTATATATTGTTGGAGGTTTCACGCCTATATATGCGCGGCCTGGTGGCCAACCTTCACTGATTTTACATTCCCTCAGTAAGAGCAGAGTGTGAAGGTTGAATTAGCAGAGCAAGGGCACAGCTGTACATCAAATTTTCAGTTCCTACAACATAATGGAAGACATATCAGATGAGACAAAATGGGCTCATCTGTGACCAGAACAGCAAGTCTTTGTGGTGTATCGAGATCTACAGTAATGTAATGTGGGACGAACCATATCCAACAGGAGTAACTGCCAACGCAAGAGGAGGCTGTCTGAAAGGGATGTGCAGGTACTAACCTGGATTGTATTCAAAAAACATAAAACCACAGCTGCCCACCTCAATGCAGAATTAAATGCGCAGCTCGACGCTCCTGTTTCCACTAAAACTGTTCGTCAGAAGCTCCACAGAGTCAATATTCATGGTCTGGCTGCTATAGCCAAACCTTTGGTCACTCGTGCCAATGCTAAACGTCGGTTTCATTCATGCCAACAGAGCAAAATCTTGGGCTGTGGACAATATAAAACATGTATTGTTCTCTGATTTCCCCCATCTGTGGGAGTTACGGTATGGAGAAACCCAAAAGAGGCTCAACACCCGGACTGTTGCTGCCCAGAGTGAAGCATGGCGGTGGATCAGTGATGGTTTGGGCTGCAATATCACTGCCAAGGACTACCGAACCATGAGCACATATAATATATATAATATAGATTTAAACTTCATACCCTGAAGGGGGTGCAGTGTTTTAGCATGATAATGCACCAATACATACAACAAAACTTGTGACAGAATGGTTTGATGGTTTTATGAACATCTCCAAGTTGAACATCTCCCATGGGCTGCACAGTCACCAGATCTACATATTTTTGAGTCACTTTGGGGTATTTTGGAGGAGCAAGTCAGAAAATGTTTTTTCCACCAGCATCACATGGTGGCCTGAACACTGTTCTGGAAGAAGAATGGCTCAAAATCCCTCTGGCCTCAGTGAAGGACTTTATCTCTCATTCCCAAGATGAGTTGATGCTGTATTGGCTGCAAAAGGAGGCCCTACACCATACTAATAAATTATTGTGGTTTCAGTTTTGTTGTACAACCCCTGAATAATATAATATAATATAATATAATATAATATAATATAAATATAATATAATATAATATAATATAATATAATATAATATAATATAAAAGTCATTTATTCATAATTTATAACAAAATTGAATTAAAATTGCAAATAACTTATTAATTACAACAATTACATTTACTTAAAATAGAAATAAAATCATGTATTTTAAACATTTTCTTTAAAATAAATGTCAGCTGGTTTGATATATAGCATTCACACATTTGTAAGTGTGACACAAGTGTCCACATACTTTTAGGGCCTAAAATTTTTTATTTTATTTTGCTTTTTTAGTCATAAAACAATGACGAAGTGCCTTAAGCATGTGTGATGTGTGACATTCTGGGACCTCTTCATCATGCAGTTAAAGAAGCTTATAGATGTTTATGAGAGTGTGTGTGTGATTCCAGGTCAGATAGTGGGGATGGAGAACCATTTCCTGTTAGTGACTCGCTAAATGCAGCTCACAGAGGGAGCACAGAGCCAAGCGGCCAGGGTGAGTCACGCACACAAACACATACACATTTTCGGTCTTCCTCCACATTTATATTAATGCAAACAGCTTGAAAAAGCATTTGTTGTCAATTCGATCGAAACGGATCTTAATAACTGGGATCAAAACCCTCAATTTTTAATTTAATGGTGTCTTTATTTTTCATATGTTTTGGTTATACATTTGAAACGGTGTGACAGTTACATTCGCTGCATAGATTTCCACTGCAACATGTTTTTCATTCATTTTTACAAACCAACAGATGAGATGAAACTATTTTTCGTGGTAATCGACCGCTTGCTTTTGGTTGAAAATCAGATAAGAGTCATATTTAGATGTCTGTAAACATACTGTCTCACGTGTGCCTCCGCAGGCTCTCTGGGCTTTGGACTCACAGAGCACGCCTACAACAAAACGGATCACTTCCTGTCCTCTTACCCATGGTTCCATGGACCCATATCACGAGTGCGAGCTGCCTACCTTGTACAGCATGCTGGGGTCAGCGGTCATGGGAACTTCCTGGTGAGACAGAGCGAGACACGGAGAGGAGACTATGTCCTCACGTTTAACTACCAGGGCAGAGCAAAGGTAATGAACTCAACATCGTCATTATCATGAATATTATTTTTATTAGGGATGTACAGTATATCAGTGACCAAATGGGTATTGCTCAATTTCTTTTTTAAATGTATTATTATTATTATTATTATTATTATTATTATTCTATATTTTAGAATTTATTTTAAAGGTATCATTATAATGTTTTTTTGATGGTTTTAAAAGCCTTTTAAAAAAAAAAAAAAAAAAAAAAAATATATATATATATATATATATATATATATATATATATATATTTTTTTTTTTTTTTTTTTTTTTTTTTTTTTTTTGTATCCCACAATGCAGTGCTCAACTTAATCTTCCATGATCGGTTTCATTATTATTAGACATTTGACATAAAATTTAAATAAAAATGCAAAATAACTTCCTTTCTATTTGAGTGCATTTAATATTTTATTAATTAAAACAGTTATATTTGCTTAAATATAAATACATTGAAATAATGTATTTTGAAATAATTAAAATAACACATTTTATATTTTATCACTATTCACATCAATATTACTGTTGCTAATTTTTTTCTGTTTATGTCTGTATCTATATTGCATTTTCCACTGTTTTTCTTCCTTTCCAGCATCTGCGTCTATCTTTAACCGAATGGGGTCAGTGTCGTGTGCAGCACCTGCGTTTCCCATCAGTCATGGACATGCTGAGTCACTTCCGCAACTGTCCGATCCCACTGGAATGCGGCGCCGCGTGTGACGTTATGTTGGCCAGTTATGTGCGGGTAAACCCCACTCACACAGGTGAGAATAGAGAAATGTATACATATAAATATATATAGCACAGCTTTTTACCCAGGGTTATGAATCCCTGCTCCTGAGTGTGAAAAGATGCAGTGTTAGAATGTTAGATGCTTAACAACCGACAATCAATCACGTGCCTCATATTCACGTGCTTTGGACCATCTCAGAAACACACAGAAACTGTTAAATGGCGACAGTATAAACTTGGTAGTCTGCTAGGGGTGCAACAGATCGCAGTTGCTCCATGATCCGTACGAACCAGACCCCACGGTTCGGCACGCATGAGTGAAATTTTTATCATTTGCATGTTTTTTTTTTCTTGACAATTTACACATTCAATCGATTTTAAACCATTCAAGCGCAAGAAGAGGCAAAAAAGAATCCTGCACGTACCAAATGTGCCGCACATGTCCTGAAAAGTGAAGCCAAAACGTTTCGATCGCCCCCAGGTGGCTGGTCGCAGTATAGGTCATAAATCCCGCCTTCTCCATGTAGTCTTATGGGACATGAGACAAACTAAACAATCAAATTACTAGGGCTGGGATAATACTATCGATGCATCGCGATTCGTGTATCGTTTCTGATCTTTTCCAAATGTATCGCAAATCGATTCTGTGCTTAGTTTTTAACAGCAGATGGCGCTCTAAGCTATTATTAACAGCATGCTCAAATGCTCACGGAGAAGAGCGCTCGTGCGTCTGGCTGAGTCTGAGAATGTATTTGCAAACACTCTTGTAATTCGCTTCAACCTTTTTGAACTTTTTGAATGATTATTCTATAGAAGGTTCAAGTGGTGTATGTAATGCTAAAATACCCATCTCAGTAAGTATTCTCAGTAAACACAGTCAGTTATGTCTTAAGTGAACGTAAACAATTTAGAAAGAAATCAGATGTGTATCATTATATTGAATCTGTTCATTCGGTCTTAAAGTGACAGCAGCCTATAAAAATCTGCCGCTGTCTTTAATGTTAATAAAACAACAAAACACATCTTGAACAAAGATTAATCTATTATGTAATCCATACAGTGAACACTATAGTGTTATTTTACATTTAATTATTACTTTTCTGTATCTTAATACTACTGTTAGACCTTACTTTATTTGTAACTTTGTTGTATTGTATTTATCTCTGCTTGTAATTTGTGTATTTGTTCTTAATTTTTTACTCACTGTTCACTTGTGTTTAATAATGTTTAATTATTAAAAGCTAGATTTTTGCTGTGGTATCAAAGTACTTAAAGTGTACTTAAAGTACAGGTCGCGCACTGCTCTCCTCCAATCAATAACACCGACGCCGCAAATATGCAAATAAGGACGTAAACCCAGGGTTTAGGAATGTAGTGAGAAATGTCAGTTTATGTGAATGCCTAGGATTAATTGTTAACCCCGGGTAAATTGTGCATTGTGAAACATGAAGCAAGATAACGCAGGGTTTTGTTTACCCAGGGTTCACAATGACCCTGGGTTAACTATCTCAAGTGTGAAAAGCCCTATTGTGATTTTGCTCCTCATATTTTTGTTCTGATGGCTTAATGCAAGCAATATAACACATTTGAAGGGAAAAAGGCATCTTTTTGCACATACAATATATTGTTGCTTGAGTCGCAACAGATGTTTTTTTAGACGACTTGATTTGAAACATGAGTCATTTTTACAGTTTGATGTAAACCATCTGATGTTGCAGATCGTAATAGTTTTCGGCCAACTGGCAAGTAACCGTGTTTGATTTAGTCACCAAAGCCAATTTTTTCACACATTTGGTGCTTGGCAAGAATTAATGTTGGACTTTGTGTGTAAACCACATTAAATAGCATAATAAAAATGTATAAATAATCTTTGACTAGTTTATGATCATACAAGCAGTGTCAGTAACAAAGACAATTTTTATTGCACTGTTAAAATATAATATAGAATAGTATATAATAAAAATGAAATAAAATATTACATTGCAGTTATTGATCTGGAAATGTTCGGGCAGCTGAAAACATGCATACAATTTCTTTTTTGTCTCTGTCTGTCGCATACACACACACTCAAAGCTCGGCAGGAGCGTTTCCCTCTTGTGCTTTGTGGTTTAGATGGGTTTTAGTAGTTCTGAGAGACCTGACACAAGGAAACATGCACTCTCTCAAACACACAAACACATTTGCATCCATACACTTTAATGCATATCATCACAACTACAGACTAACCTGCCATCAAGTCTCTGTTTCCTGCTGTCCCACCCTCACAAGCTGTCATAATGTGGTCAAGCACAGACACACATATATACACAAAGCCTAATACTGTGTTTTAACACACACATTTACTAACATGCTCTATTTTGTGCGCACACTTCAATACACTCAAACACACACACACACTTACTGTTATACTAGCTGAGGATGCAGATGTTGTACATGTGAAGACGATGCCCTCTATGGGATACAAGGAGTATTGTATGGTAATTGAGGAAATATTAAATGTAGTATAATACTGTAAAAAAAAAAATGGTCAAAACTAGTCAACAATTTATTTATTTGCATAATTGTAATATACACTACCATTCAAAGGTTTGGGGTCGGTAAGATTTTTTCATATCTTTGAAAGAAGTTATTTTCACCAAGGCTACATTTGTTTGATCCAAAAAACAAAAAAAATATATTTTAGTGGGTTTTTTTTTTTTTTTTCCTGTGATCAAAGCTGACTTTTCAGCATCATTACTCCAGTCTTTAGTGTCACATGATCCTTCAGAAATCATTCTAATATGCTGAGTATAGCTTCTCATGAAACATTTATTAATATTATCAGTTGAAAATGGTTGTGCTGCTTAATATTTTTGTGGAAACCATGATACATTTGTTCAGGATTTGTTGATGAATTGAATAGAAAGTTCAAAAGTACATAATTTATTTGAAATAGAAATCTTTTGTAAAATTATATATGTCTTTACTGTCATACGTCAATCGATTTAATGCATCCTTGCTAAATGAATGTATTATTTCTCCACCGCCACCCCCCCCAAAAAAACAATCTTACTTTAGAACGATAGTGTAATAACAGTAATATTAAAGGGGACCTATTATGCAAAGTTCATTTTTATAAGGTGTTTGAACACAGATGTGTGTCCACAGTGTGTGTAAACAACCAGCCTATAATGGAAAAAATCCACCCACTCTTTTTTATAATCCCTATGAATAATAAATAGTCTTTCCAAACGAGCTGTTCCAGATTTCCCTTACTCTTACGTAAGAGTAGGAGGAAGCTTCGACCCATGACTTGTGACGGAATCTGCCCTAATAGCTTAGCTCCTCCCCTGAGTGAGGTGTACACAGTCTGCCATGTTTATCTCCTCACTAGAGCATTTAAAGGTGCCCTAGAATCAAAAATTGAATTTACCTCGGCATAGTTAAATAACAAGAGTTCAGTACATGGAAATGACATACAGTGAGTCTCAAACTCCATTGTTTCCTCCTCCTTATATAAATCTCATTTGTTTAAAAGACCTCCGAAAAACATAACAAATCTCAACATAACACCAACTGTTACATAACGGTCGGGATCATTAATATGCACGCCCCCAATATTTGCATATGCCAGCTCATGTTCAAGGCATTACACAAGGGCAGCCAGTATTAACGTCTGGATCTGTGCACAGCTGAATCATCAGACTAGGTAAGCAAGCAAGGATAATAGCGAAAAATGGCAGATGGAGCGATAATAACTGACATGATCCATGATATCATGATATTTTTAGTGATATTTGTAAATTGTCTTTCTAAATGTTTTGTTAGCATGTTGCTAATGTACTGTTAAATGTGGTTAAAGTTACCATCGTTTATTACTGTATTCACGGAGACAAGAGCCATCACTATTTTCATTATTAAACACTTGCAGACCGTATAATTCATAAACACAACTTCATTCTTTATAAATCTCTCCAACAGTGTGTAATATTAGCTTTAGCCATGAAGTATACTATCAAACTCATTCAGAATCAAATGTAAACATCCAAAGAAATACCATACTTACGCGATTAGACACGCTGCATGACGAACACTTTGTAAAGATCCATTTTGAGGGTTATATTAGCTGTGTGAACTTTGTTTATGCTGGTTAAGGCAAGCGCGAGCTCCGGGGGAGGCGAGCATGAGATTTAAAGGGGCCGCGCAGCCTGAATCGGTGCATAGTTAATGATGCCCCAAAATAGGCAATTAAAAAAATGAATTAAAAAAAATCTATGGGGTATTTTGAGCTGAAACTTCACAGACACATTCAGGAGACACCTTAGACTTATATTACATCTTTTGAAAAAGATACTAAAGTTATTCAATCAAGTGCAGTGAGTGATTTTATGTTTTTCTTTTGTTGTTTGGTTTATATTAACAGTATATATAGCAGTAGGTACTGTATATCACGCTGCTGTTACTTCAATACACAGATTTATTTTACACATAAGATTTCTTTCCCTGCTGTTTACCTTCACAGACATAACTGACTGTGTTTGCGAACTTAGTGTGTTTTTGACATAACCTTGTGTGTATCTGACAGTTTAAGTGCAATAAGATGTGTAAGAGAAATCAGTTTAATACTCACAGGATGCGCCGTCTGACAGCCAGCTTTCTGTGCGCGTGCCAAGTGTAAACTGTTTAAACACATGCAAATAATTAACTTTCATAACGACAAAGAACTGCAATGTCACTCGAGCATGACCACAATAGAGATAATAATCAAAACCAAAAAGCACGGACTGTACAGGCTCCGCCCTCTTCTGGAAGCAGCAGCTCATTTGCATTTAAAGACACATGCACGAAAACCACATTTTTTCTTCCACTCAAAATGGGCATTTACAACAAGCTATAATAAATGATCTGTGGGGTATTTTGAGCTGAAAATTCACAGACACATTCTGGGGACACCAGAGACTTTTATTACATCTTGTAAAAAGGGGCATAATTGGTCCCCTTTAAAAAATATATTTAACAAAAGTAATATGTGTTATTTAGAGATGTTCAGCTCTAGAAATTGCTTTTTGTAAATGTCATTCACAAAATTCATAGAAAGTAATTGGTCAAAAGGTATAAATGCGTTGAACTTCTGAGTGGTGTTCGTCATCATATATATATATATATATATATATATAACAACAACTGTTCTCTCACTGTTGAGCTGATGAAGTGTGTTCTCTGTTCTCTCTAGGTCAGAGTTCGGCTCATGGCTCTCCGGTGTTGGTGCCCTTCTCTCGCTGGAGCTCAGAGCCGAGTCTGGCTCACTATAGTCCAGATTCATGCCCTCACTCCAGCCCTGCCATGGCCCAGTCGTGTTTGCCTCCATCAGCGTTAGTTGCGCTCCCGCACCGCACACCCCCTTCCCTTCCAGATCGGCCCGTTCCTGTACCCCTGCGCCGGAGCGAGTCGGTGGGTCGCAGAAACCTGCTCCGACACCCCAACCCGCTGCCGCCCCTACTGCCCAACCGGGACTCTGACTATGAACTAGAGCCGCTCGACAGGGGGCGCAAGAGAGCGATCGACAACCAGTACATGTTCTTCTGACAGAAACGGGATGAAAAAGCAAACAAAAGAAGCCGCGGATGAAAGGTGCTCCAGAATTGCCGCCCGGATGGAGAGCATTCGGCAGACAAACAGAGAAAAGAGTTGTGCACAAGACTCGGGGTAACCATGCGATGCACATGTGTCTGAACGATACTGCCAGAGCCCTGACACCTAACCATGACAGCTGTCTACCTTGTGAATGTATTATACAGATGTTTCACTATCAAATCTGTGTGTATTGTAGAACAACTAAAGTAGAAAGGAGAAGCAGACAGCTGCTCATGGGGATACAGAGGATTTGTTGGAGATAGTGGAATGGGAAAGTTTCACAATGGCTAGTCAGTAAGTTGAACACAAACCAAGGGTCTATTCAAACACGTCTGTGTCTACACTGGAAGTGGCCGACATTGCGACAACTTGAGGTCGTCTACACTGGAAGCGTTCACAGACCATTCAGCTGCAAGCTTGAGACTAGACTTAAGCGATTTAGTAAAATGACAATAAAATCAGCTGAAAAAAAAAAAAAATTCAACAGAGATCCTCTTATAAAAATGATTTTGCGTGTGATGATATTATACTTAATTTTACATATTTTAGTATTTTTACAACTGCAGATGCATATGGTTAAATAAAAAATGATTAAAATTAGTACATCAGACCAGAAACATCTAGAGATGGCTTTGATATAACGGTCAAAAGTTATTTTAACATGTAAAGAATACAATTTATAGATTTTAAATGAAATCACATCATTTTAGATGTGGCTGGAGTAGTCAGAAATAGAAATGGAGAAACGGGGCATCTGGATCAAGTGCTTACAGTGTAGACAGCTCTGTTCATTTTAACCGGAGCGATTTAGTTTTGTCGTGTTGCCACGTGCCGCACATGTCCGATGTAGATACTGTGTTAAACATCTAAAAGATCCAAATAGTTTAGTCTGGCTACACGCATACACACACACACACACACACACACACACACAAACACACACACACACTTTCAGATTGTTTAATTCATGTTCAGCCGTAGTAATACACAGGTTTCTATATGTTTCGTGTATTAGAAGACTAAATAATATAGACCATAGAAGCACATTTTGGTCGCATTACAGAGGCCTAGATGTAGTACGTCTCTCAACACAGTGAGCCATGTCATCTTGGATTCTAGAGGTTTACAATTTAACTGACCAAAGAGTAAAATTAACCAAACCAATCCAGCAATAACTAGAATTACAGGCAAAAAATTTTTTTAAACCTAAATTGTCATATTTTATAAATTAATTTGTTTTAACCTGTGAATTCATTCTTTCTATCTGTTTTAACACATTTTAACCCTCATGTGTTTCATGGCTTCATAAGCTGTGGAAATACTACTTTTAAACTAAAAGCTACCAAATCTGACACCATAAATAGATTTTAAGCTATATGTCTGTCTTTTTTAGTAAATGCATTACAAAAAAACAAAACAAACAACAACAAAAAAAAACATTGCTCGACGTTTTCTGAGCTCGTTCTCTTTTGTGTCTCTTTGAATCATTGTGAATGTCTTTCTTTGTGGCTTAACACTACCACAGTAGTCAAATCTGTAGTGCAGATACCCAAATCACTTTATATCTCATTCATACATAATTTGGTAAATCTCACATTTCACCCCAAGTCAAAAGAAAAAAATTATTGTGTGTGTATATATATACATTGTATATGTACGTATGAGTGTGTATGTGTGTGTGCGCGTGTTTTTGTGACATATCAGGACACAAATTTGTGTTATGACATGGGTATTACAAGGAGAGGGTGACTTATGAGGACATTACCCCTTGTCCCCATTTTTCAAAAGGCTTATAAGTCATAAAAAGAAAGTAAAAATGTGCACAGTTTCCTGTGATGGGTAGGTTTAGGGGTAGGGGTAGTGTAGGGGGATAGAAAATATGGTTTGTACAGTATAAAAACCATTACACCTATGGAATGTCGCCACAATTCACAAAAACAAACGTGTGCTTGCGTGTGTACCTGATAAACCAACGGCATCTCACTCGTATGAATTCATATGATTTGTCTAAACCCCAGTGACGGGTAGGTTTAGGAGCGGGGTTAGGGGTAGGTCATTCGTACGAATTCATACGAATTTGGCAACTCATAAAATACGTACGATTTAGCAAAAAACTTATGAATTCATACAAATTAGCCACCTTGTAAAATACGTACAAATTGCAGTGAGATTGGTTTGGATAAACCCTACATTGTGATGACCAATTGACTATGCAAGCTTTTTTCCGCCATAAAATAAAAAAGGTAATCGTGACTTTTTTTCTCGCGATTGCGAGTTTATATCTCTCAATTCTCACTTTGTCTCAGAATTGCGTGATATAAAGTCAGAATTGTGACAAACTCGCAATTGCGTGATATAATGTCCAATTGTGAGGGGGAAAAAATATGTTTTTTTTCTCAGAATTATGAATTTATATTTTGCAATTCTGACTTTATTAGACGCAACTGCGAGTTTATATCACGCAATTCTGACTTTATAACTCACAATTCTGAGAAAAAAGTCAGAATTGCGTGATAAAAACACAATTAAAAACACAAAATTGTGACTATATTTAATTCTGACCTGACTTCATAACTCGCAATTGTGAGTTTAAATCTCGCAATTCTGAGAAAAAAAGTTAGAATTGTGAGAGTGTGAGTAGTGGCGGAAACAAGCTTCCATAAATGACCCCACAAGGACAGTAATACCAGTAATTTTTTACCTTGTGGGACATTTGTTTTTGGTCCCCATGAGAAAAACAGTGTGTGAGCGTGTGTGTGTGTGTGCATAATAATATATTTACTAATATATAATATTTTTTACTGTATTTATTAAAAAAATTATATGTAATTATGTTTTTCATAAAATTAAGAAAATTAGGCCTGATTTTTTTAAGAGCATAAATAATTCTCATAATACTTTGCATTACAGTAATTTTATACAATATTACATTTTAAAAAATGTAATGCACAGTTTTTCTTCTGGTTGTGGGGTGAAATATGACTGACATATTACAGACAGGTTTTGTGAGATTCATGCCGTTCACAAATCCGATTATTAAATCAATTAACGATGCAAAGCAAGAAACCTTTCTATACTCTCTCCTTCTCATCCGCTTTGCTGCAGAATTCGGTCTCTGCTACAGTACGTTCTGTTCCTGCTACTCTTCATAAGCCGTTGTTTCTACGTTTTTGTAACAAACCTCAATACCACAAAGAACCGTTTCACACTCAAAGAGTAGGCGACCACATTCTACACTCTATAATTATATTTTTTAACATGATATGAATGAAAGCGTGAACTGTACCTGTGTATCACTACCTCGCATTGCATTGTGGACTGTGTGTTCCAGGTGGACTGTTCTTTTTTATGATTGGACGGTGTCAGAGCAGCATTGAGCAGATGGAGTTAGACTATTCAATTACTTGTGTCATTGACATGCATGTCCACTAATAAGTGATGTGCTCAATTCAATCAGCAGAGTATGTTTTAATGACTATGCTGCTTTGCAAATGACCCAGAATGTCCTTTTGTAATTAGAAAACACTTGTTTTTATGCAAATACGTTTCTAACATGATTTTTAATATGTACAGATTAAATTTCTTATTGCTGACTTTATCAGAAAAACAACCGCTGCATTGTCTGGTAATGAATCGCTTACTCCAAACGTAGTGCTCTACGGGCCATATTGACAAAGTACCTCTCGGAGTTATTTGCGCCGTTGTATAATGTGATTGAAATGAGAAGATCTGATACTGAAGCTGTGCTGTGTACTTTGAGACACTTTGTACATACAGGCCCTGAACTGCACCACTTTGCTTTATAGTTGCCTTCTGAGGTCCCTCGAAGTTGAACTGATGAATGTATGTCTTCTCTCTCTATACTGTTGTTACTATGAGACGTATAAGAGCACTGTAAACCCCTGGGCTTTACCCTCAGCTAGTTTAACCACTCCACCATGGCTTTCTGATCAAACTTTCCAGTTACTTTCTATGTAGCAATATGCATATTAAATTATATCAACTGTATATTTGATCTTTTTTAGGGAAAAAAAATAAAGTTAATATTTCAATCAAGTATTTTTGCTTCTTTATGATGGGTATTTTGAACAAAATATAAGAAATATTGTTTTAAGCACACAATATTAATATCAGATTGCAGGTTCATTTTAAATAGTCATTTCATTTTGGAAAGCATTAATATTTTGCACTAAAACCTTCTGCTAAATGAATACAAACAAATGTACTATGGTTGTGTTTGATTAACAATGTATATATACTCTAAAAAAGTGTATATATACATATATATGTATATACTGTACATATATTATATATGTGTGTCTATATATGTATGTATGTACGTGTGTGTGTGTGTGTGTGTGTGTGTGTGTGTGTGTGTATATATATATATATATATATATATATATATATATATATATATATATATATATATATATATATATATATATATATAAAATATACACACACACAGACAGAGAGAGAATTGGTTCAAAGTCAGAGTTGAAAACATCTTGAAACAAATGTCTTTTTTCATAAATTTTGTATGTATGCAAATTGTATAATATCCAAGGTACACATTTCTAGTAATTGCGCAGTTAATTCTCATATTGTATTTTCAGAAAGTTTTGGAATATTTTTCCTCTCCCCAAATTTGTTACTACCGAAACACAATAATAAATAATACTAAAAAATAATCTACCTTGTGTATATATATATATATATATATATAGCTATTTTAAAAAAAAAAAAGTTTTCACATGGTGAATCAATAACAATTTTTTTTTTTTGTAAAATGCATAAAGTTTATCATACTGATTTCAAAGTTAAGGATTCATTAGTCTGGTTCAATGTGTATTCAAACACTATAATATCTTAGTTGATAATTCAGTATACTTTATTTTTGAAAAATAATCCCTTGTTTCGGTAGTGACAGCACATTGTCGGTAGTGACAATAATGTGATGGTAGCGACCACCAAATTCCTCCATATAAACAATTATGTGTTTCCTTTTGTCATTACCAAAACATTGATGTCACTACCAAAACAGGAACGACTGAAACGTGGTTACCGAATATACTGAACAAGTTTCGGTAGTGACAATTTTAGATACTTTTGAGCATAGCTCAATGATGCTAATCAGCACATGGTTAGCTAGCACACAGTTGTACACACATAAAAACTAATTTTATCAAATAACACTAAAAAAAACAATGAGGTTGTTGCGGTTGTGACTGTTTCGGTAGTGACAATTTTAGATACTTTTGAGTCTAGCTCAAAGATGCTAATCAGCACATGGTTAGCTAGCACAGTTCTACACAGTTGTACACACATAAAAACTAAATTTTATGGAACAACACCCAAAAATGTTTGCTTGATTGCAGAAAAAAGGTGTTTGGTAGTGACATTCCTTAAAGTTACACACAGATTTTCAGACTTTTAAACACATTTAACTCAAAATGGTACCTACCTACTATGAAAGAGAAGCTATGAGAGGGAGGGACACTATTTCCTGATCAAAAATGTAGAAGTGTGGTTAAAATCAGTCTCAGCCAATGGACTAAAACATACACTGTTACGGTAGTGACATGAAAATGTGGGACACGTTTTTTTACATATAGTTTCATGATTTAAAAATAAAATATAAAATATATTTTTTAACTTCACTTTTTAATATATATATATATATATATATATATATATATATATATATATATATATATATATATATATATATATTATAAAAAAACAACAATGGAAAAAATTGCAAAAATTATTTCAATTAAAAATTTAGGGGTTCGGGACAGTCACCTCCCAATTGAAAGTCCCAATAAATGATGATTTTATTCATTTTAATTGTGTTTTTTGGTTGTAGGACAGCAGTTTATCTATAGCATTTAAGGGCTATATATAACCCTTAAACGCGATATAGATAGATAGATAGATAGATAGATAGATAGATAGATAGATAGAAATATGATATATTGATTAATATATATTTGTTTAAAATACATATTTTTTAATTATATATAATTATGTTTTCCATAAAAGTACAATTAAGCCTGATTTTTTAGGACCATAAATATTTGTCTTATTTCATCATGACTAATGATTATTTTCACCTTTTACTATTACTGTAATGCAGTAATTATATGCAATAGTAGAAAATTAGATAGTATAAAATTACTGTTATGCAATACTTTTATATCAAAACACAAATGTTAACGTTATATACTGTTTTGCAGTATGGTAATTAGAAGAATTATGGGGGAGAATTACAATGCAGATATTAAACACTTTAAGTGATGGTAAAACTAGGATATATGGTATCAATATTGTTTGATATATGGTACTTGCATTTATCGCCCTAATGTATAGCCAATTGTTTTCAATCACTTATAATTGCACTATAGTCAATAGATAAAACCTTCTGCTAACTGAATTAAATGCCTATGGTGAGTTTGATTAAATGCACTTCAAATGTACCACATAAGTACCATAGTAGGCCTAATCTGCCATAATACCCAGGTATATTTTAAAGCACCATAGTATGATGCCACAACTGCACAAAGCTAAAGCCACAATACTTTTTTGTAAGGATTTAGTACCAAAAAGTAGGCTATGTTTTAGGAATGGTATGTACTATGGGAGTACCATGGTATTTTCCGGGAAGTCCCTTGCAGTAGGCTTACCATGTAAATACCATGGTACATTAATTTCAGTATCATCTGATGCATCACTGTGCCATGGCATTGCCACAGTATTGTAGACTTATTCTAAACATTTTAGGTATATATAATACGTCAATTAACTTTGATGTCTGAATAGAGTAAAATGCACTTCAAAATCACAGTACACTGACTTCCAACCATCTTAGCCACGTAAATTTCATATGACAGACAGACAGACCTGCCAAACCAGAGGAGAGTTTGAAAGCATCTCGTGTGCGTGACGACACCGCCCCACGTCAGCACCTTGCGGAAATACTGCTGAGAGAGAACAGGTCGATCGGAACCAGTACTCGAGATGTTTTCATACTCGAATTGAGAGTTTCTAATCTAAATTAACGAATCATTATCTAGGTACGCCACTAGTTGAGTTAGTGCCCTTGTTCTCCCATCCGGTGCCGGTTCCGGTTAACAGGCGCAACAGGAAAAAAAGGGACAAAATGTCCCTCTTCCAGTCAGCGCTCGATTTCCTGGCCGGGCCCGGTGGATCCGGCGGCGCCGCAAGCCGGGATCAGAACGACTTCGTCGGGCAGGTTGTGGAGCTCGGAGAACTGAAGCTCCGGATCAAACGAGTCATTGCGGAAGGTAAAAGATTCATTCAAAATAGCATCAGGCTAGTCATGCTAACCTGTGTTTATGTTACTAACAAGCATTTTATTTAAAACAGCTCTGAATTTGACTGTAAAATGCCCATAATATGTTATTATTCACATATAGAAACATTGACTTTAGTGAGTGTGTGCATGTTTGGGAATTTAGTGGATTGACAATGGACTAAAACTAGCTGGCTAAGTTGTTAGCAAGTCACTTGGCTCTGAAACACCTGACATGAACCCATATATTTCATATGCTAATCTGTATGTGCTTGAGGCATTCAGACATATGCATTTGTATATAGGCCTACAGTCATTCAAAAACACATCTATATGAATGGCCACGTTAATAATAGTTCATATGTGGATTCCATAAGTTGATACTTTGAAATATGTCCATAAAAACATGACATGACCATGGTACGTGTAAATAAATGGTGGTACTATGGTATGTTTTGTTAGTGGTCTTTCATCCCTGTAATCATAGAATCATGCTACCACTATTTAGTGCTGTGGCACATTGGAATTTAATATGGTATACTCAAAGTACTATGGTACTTATTTCTATAAAGTCTTATGTCTGTCATATGGCAAATTTTATAAGTGTCATGTATTATATATTTATCTCTCTGTGTTCATTTTTCTGGGTGGCATACAGATAGGGCTGCTGGATATATCGTTTTGGCATTGATTTTGCGATGTGTGTCACATCTCACAGAATGTGCAGTTTCAAGTAGTATAGGGGTCGTAGTTGATCCATACAGACCAGCCACCTTTGTTCGAAATGCACATGATTCTTGGATTAATTGCAAAGTTTAACCATCATAGAGCGAAAGTTTATCATTTGCGCATGTTTAGGACCTGTCAGTTTAAACATTCAAGCGATTTTAAACCATTTGATCGCAAGAAGACATGAAAGAGAACTCAATTCAGAACTCACATGCTGTTTTCACACACAGAGTCGCACACGAACACCAATTTCCGTTCTCTTCCATGTCTGTTTGTGTATGCACACATACACTCAAAATGATGTCAAAATGCCGAGTATTCCTCATAATGTCATAAACGCAGTCACTTATGGCTCACATGAACGTAAACAATTGAGAAAAAAGCGGATGCATATCATTACATTAGATCCGTGCATTCGTTTTTAAAGTGACCACAGCCTAATATTCCTGCTGCTGTCTGTCATAATGTTAATCAAACAAGAAAACGCAAAGAGAAAATCACTTTTGTAGCTTTAAAGGAACACTCCACTTTTTTTGAAAATAGGCTCATTTTCCAACTCCCCTAGAGTTAAACAGTTGAGTTTTACCGTTTTCGAATCCATTCAGCCAATCTCCGGTTCTGGCGGTACCACTTTTAGCATAGCTTAGCATAGTTCATTGAATCTGATTAGACCGTTAGCATCGCGCTTAAAAATGACCAAAGAGTTTAGATATTTTTCCTATTTAAAACTTGACTCTTCTGTAGTTAAATCGTGTACTAAGACCGACGGAAAATAAAAAGTTGTGATTTTCTAGGCTGATATGGCTAGGAACTATACTCTCATTCTGGCGTAATAATCAAGGAACTTTGCTGCCGTTCCATGGCTGCAGCAGTGCAATGATATTACGCAGCGCCCGTGAGCCCCTGCTTGCACAGGGAACGTGCCTTGCAACCATGGAGACGTTTGTGAGAGACGCTGCATAATATCATTGCACTGCTGCAGCCATGATACGGCAGCAAAGTTCCTTGATTATTACGCCGGAATGAGAGTATAGTTCCTAGCCATATCAGCCTAGAAAATCACAACTTTTCATTTTCCGTCGGTCTTAGTACACGATTTAACTACAGAAGAGTCAAGTTTTAAATAGGAAAAATATCAAAACTCTTTGGTGATTTTTAAGCGCGATGCTAACGGTCTAATCAGATTCAATGAACTATGCTAAGCTATGCTAAAAGTGGTACCGCCAGAACCGGAGATCGGCTGAATGAATTCGAAAACGGTAAAACTCAACTGTTTAACTCTAGGGGAGTTGGAAAATGAGCCTATTTTCAAAAAAAGTGGAGTGTTCCTTTAACAAAGATTAATTATATTTAATTTATGCAGTGAAGACTATGCAATGTTATTTTACATTTGATAATTCAATTTCTGTACCTGAATACTGTTAGACTAGAAAAACAAAGCACTGTTTAATTAATTTCTGTTATATTTATATATGCTTGTAATTTGTTTATTATTTTCTATGCAGATTAAAAATCACCCCAATCATTCTAGAATGATTAATTCTTTACAAATAGAGTTAAGTCATCCGGTGAAATAGTTTTCATATTGCAGAAAAACAAAATATAGCAATGTCAGTTTTTTCCAATATCGTGCAGCCTTAACGTATATAAGCTTTTCATAATGTCAGTCTATATTATGTATGAACTGTATAAAATTATACACAATATATAAACTATTGTTCAAAGGTTTGGGACTGGTTTCATTTTTTACGTTTCTGTTAGAAGTCTCTTATGTTCAGCAAGGATGCATTTTTTTTTTTGTAAAATAACGTAAAACAGTAATATTGTGAAATATTATTACATTTTAAAATTCTTTTCTATTTGAATATGTTTTAAAATGTAATTTATTCCTGTGATGCAAAGCATCATGCAGTCTTCAGTGTCACATGATACTTCAGAAATCATTCTAATATGCTGATTTGCTGCTCATGAAACATTAATTATTATTATCATTATTGAACATGTGCTGCTTAATATGTATTTGCCTTTTTCAGGATTCTTGATTCTTGAAGTTTACTTTGACAAAGAAATATTTTGTAACATGACAAATGTCTTTACTGTCACGTTTGATCAAATTAATGTGCCCTTGCTGAATAAAAGTATTAATAATTTTCAAAAAAAGTGCAAAGAGTTGTGCTACATATTTTATGTATGTTCATATATTGACTTTATATTCATATAGCCATGTTCATATATTGATTTTCTGTCAAAGTTGTGTATTTTGTTCAGACTATTTGAAATCTGTTGGATTATGGCAGTAAGATCGGTGTCCATCGGTGTCCCACTGGCTCAGGTGTTTGTTGATATCTACAGGTCTTAAATGGAAACAGAGGGCATTCTGGGTAAACAGGAATGATTTGCATGGTGGTGGTGAGGTATAGTGGTTAGAGATCTAGTCTGGTAACCAGAAAGTTGGAAGTTTGAACTCTGCAAGTGGTGACCTCTGTAAATCTCTGTGAATATCAACCTCAGGTTTCTGTGTGTAATGGGTTGCTTTAGGTAAAATCATCATTTAAATGACAAAGTATCTGACTCCATCAGTATTGTTTACATAATAGTTGTATATTCATTGCACCACGTTCTTTGTATCATATGACTACAGTGTTGGCCAGTGCTATTAGAAATTTTGAAAATGAAATGTTTGGGCTTAGTATGCTTCATATTTACCTTAGGTCTCTTGCTCGTCTTCTGTTACTGTGTTTTGCACCGTTCTTTGCAAATTTGTGGTGCGTGTGAATGTCAGTGCACTGTAACGTGAAACTCGAAAGCTTCTTTTGATTCGTGCAGCCTGACTCAGGCCTTCGCTGGTATTCATTTACCCATTGCCATGGTTACATGCCATTTGAGGATTGTTTCACAAGTGTCCATAAATACCTGACATTGTCACTTTTGTTTATCTAAAGACATACACACCTTTGCATGCATAGTTGACCTGATACAGTCAGTCAACATCTGTTCATGGAGCCATACTTCCAATATTTTATTATTGTTCACTTTAATAATCAGTCAGGTATGTTCTCAAATATTTCTATTCAAAATCTTGGAGCAGAACAACAAAACTCTTGGAAGACGTGAAATGCACATTTCTTATTTTTATATCTTCATGCATAAATAAATTGAAATCCCCTTTTACTTTCTTAATACATGTTCCTGGTGCATGCTTTTCCAAAGAGGAAAAAAAAATTGTAATCTCTGTAGTCTTTCATCATATAATAACTTGTTCCACCTTTAAAATTACTTGTGCTGTGTCGATCAGGTAACTTTTTAGTCAGCTGAACACATTTGACCTATAATATTTACTTGAAGTACCCTCTGAAATTTTAAACGAATATTTCATTAATTTAAAGACACATTCAAATATTTTTAGACTTTTTTTGTTTTAGTTTCTTTTTTTTATGGTTTGGGGAACACATATTCACTATTAACTATGACTTTTGCCTCAATAAACTCCTAATTTACTGCTTATTAATAGTTAGTAAAGTAGTTGTAGTTAAGTTTAGGTATCTGGCTGAATTAAGGGATGTAGAATATAAGTTAAGTTATTGTTAATATTTGTTTTATAGGTACTAATAAACAGCCAATATGCTAGTAATATGCAAGCTAATAAGCAAATAGTTAGTAGTGAGAACTGGTCCCCAAACTAAAGTGTTACCATTTTTATTTTAAAGTAATTTATTTTAATTTTACATTTTTATGATTTAATTATTAGCTTTTCACCAACTCATGTAGACTATTACTTAATAGTTAGTATTAACCAATTGCCAAATATGGTAAGTATTACCAAGTATTAGGGAGATGATAACCTGATAATAGATGTTGATCAATTTTCACACTTTCCTACTTTTAAATATTTACACTTTTTTAGGAATTAAAGGATGAAAATTACCCCAAGCTTTACTCACCCTCAAGCCATCCTAGATGTATATGACTTTCTTCTTTCTGATGAACACAGTCGAAGTTATATTAATAAATATCCTGATGCATCCGAGCTTTATAATGGTAGTAAGTGTTATCAAATGAGTTGAGGAAAGTGTCTCCATTCACATCCATCCATCATAAACACACTCCACTCGGCTCCGGGGGGTTAATAAAGGCCTTCTGAAGCGAAGCGATGCGGTTGGGTAAAAAAAAAAAAAAAATCCATATATAACAAGTTATGAAGTAAAATATCTAGCTAACTCCAGACGGCCTTCCATCGTATTCAATGTACGAAGAAAGTGTAAAACTCTTGCAGTTCAAAAAGCGTACACTACGTCCTACGCCTTCCCTATTCAACTTATGGAAAAAGCGTAACTGAGCCGACGCCAGTTTACATTTTCTTCGTAACTTGAATACAGAAGGCGGTCTGGTGGAAGCTAGATATTTTACTTCACAACTTGTTAAATATGGATATTTTTTTAACAAACGGATCGCTTCACTTCACAAGGCCTTTATTAACTGTGTGGAGTACACGTTTATGATGGATGGAAGTGGATGGAAGCACTTTCTTCAGCTCATACTTGTTGGTCCCGCTCACTGCCATTATAAAGCTCAGCTGCGTCAGGATTTTTATATAACTCAATATAAACAAGCTTGGGATCATTTTCATTTGAAAGTAAACTAATCCTTTAATTCAATATTGGGTCAACTGATCAATTGTAAATTCATTTTTAGTATTTCCTACACAGCGCTGACTCTATGTGAAATGTTGTGTAAAATGGATGCTTGCGCTGTGCAATGAGACAAAGATCATATCAGTGATTCATTAATGTTGTCTTGTGTCATCGCTGCAGTCATAATGACTTTATTCTTTTTTTTGTCTGTTTGTTGAATAATAACTGCTGAAGGCAGATGTTTTTCTGTGTGAATGTTACACATTTACTCTGGAAGACTGACTCATTCATTTACTTCTATAGTGTTGCTGACTCTCATGTGCCACCCAAAAAAAGTTTCTTTGCTGTTTATAGAATAGTCTACTTGTCTTTTCGCAAATCAGTCTGTCTCACGTCCTGTTTATGCCACAATTCCAAGTCAGCACAAAACTGAATCTGCCAAAATCTAATTCAGACTGGTGTCATCACAGTGAACATAAAATAAACCTAATGATGAAAAATGTACCCTCTCTTTATAGGTGGATTTGCATTTGTGTATGAAGCCCAGGATTTGGGAAGCAGTAAGGACTATGCACTCAAGGTATGATGATCTCATCACACGTAAAATGTCTTAACATTCAGATTGTTTCACATAGCCTCAGTAGAATCAGTATTGAATGTGCTAATGAAGTTAAATATGCTATCATACATAGCAGTGAATGAATTAACGTGTTTTCAAAGAGCAATATTTAACCACCTGGAGAATTTTTTAAATCTTTATTATGCCTTTTTTTTTTGCCATTTATGATCATATAACAGTGTTGTTAATGTAAACCTAAGCTATTAAAACTTTTAAAAATCTTTGGTAATTGAAATGAAGCTAAAATAAAATAAATATTTAGACAAACTGAAACATAAATTAGAAATGTTTTCTCAGCAATTAACTGAAATAAATTGGTTATGAAATTTAGCTAATACTATAATTAATTTAAAACTGAAATAAAAATAAATTAAAGCTACAATTTTATATTAAAACAATAAAAATGACAAATAATGATAATAACAAAATTACTAAAACTTTAAAATATGTGATAGTGTAAAATATAAAAATACTATAGGAGTATATAAATAATACTGAAATAACATTTCCATAAAATAACTCTTAAAAAACATCATCCATTTGTCTCAAGTACATAACATATACACAAAATGAGGAAATTCACTTTAGACACAATTATTTGCCCTGATATTTTAAAGGGGCTCTATGTAAGATTTTTACTTTAATAAAGCATAAAAATACCCCAATATGTTTGCAGATATTTAAGAAACATGCTAAGTTCACCTACTTGTTTCTCAGAAAAACAATGCTACAGCCAGATATTCTGCTTTGAAATGTGTGTTCCGTGTCGGAATGTCTGTTTTTGTTTTGGTCTGTGCGAAACCTCGTGCTGCAGTTTATCCAATAGTATTTCGACATCACAGGTTGCCAGTTGGCGGAAAACACCGCGTATTGCAACCATGGAAACCAGCAAACAAACTGGGTCAGAGAATCAGGCAATAACGTCAGCTGCGCGTTCTCGCTCTCTTCTCTGTCACGGTGAAGTGACACACACCCCCGCGGGCGCCTCCTCTCTCTCTCTCGTCTCATTCGCTCCGGTTAAGTAGTGCTTGTATTGCGCATAATTTTAGTCATTCCCGCAGGTTTCGCGCTCACACCAAAAGCTCGCGCACCACAGATCTATATAAGTGAAGCGAACAAGCCACGCTCAGTCTTCAGAGACAGAAGTCAAACAGAGTCACAAGTACCAAAATAAGCGCCTTCCTGCGCTTAAACTGTCAAATACATACAAAAGTATGTCAAAACCAGCGGCACAGGCAATCTTGGCGAGTACACAGATAAACACAGTCGTTAAATAGCTAAGAAAGTGAACTCATGTCGTGTGTAACAGTATTGGGTCCGTTGAACACCGTTCATAAACTCTTAAAGGGACAGCAGTCCAATATTCCTGCTGCTGTCTGTCATGTTAATCAAAGAACAAAAGACAAAGAAAATCACTTTCTGCTCTTGACTGAATACGTTATATAACTTTAATACTAAGAATTATTTGCAATAAAGACTACAGAAATTAAGGTAAAATAAAACTCTGCATTGAAGAAAAGTAGATTTTTGTTTGTATATGTTGTCATTTATAGTTCTTAGAAAGAAAATCGGAATCAGCAAAAAAAGGTATCGGCCAATCACACTAACAAAACAATTGGAAATCGGAATCGGCCAAGAAAATTGCAATCGGTGCATCTCTACTAAAAAGCCTCTGAATACATCTAAATATCTCTATGAACAACAGCATATCAAAACAGATAAATCAACTCATCAGCTTACAGTGTTTAAGTCTCCTCAGCTTTCATTGTCAATTGCGCTCCCTATTGTTGCTGGCAACCATATGCTGTAAAAGCTGGCAACCCGCGACTTTGAACGAGGGGGCGGGCCAAACAATATTTTGAATTTGGACTGCAGTACCTATTTTGAACACTGGGTGTCATTGTTACATAGAGCCACTTTAAGCATTTGGGGCATTTTTGTCACTTTTTCTGGTAATTTTGCCTTTTGCCAACAGTTTTTAAAAAAGATTTAAAAAGTTCCTTTTAATTTATTTGTTTGTATGTTTGTGTGCAGAGACTTCTTTCCCATGAAGAGGAAAAGAGCAAAGCCATCATTCAGGAAGTCTGCTTCATGGTAATTATTAACTGTCTTTAACTCTTAAATGTATGAATGTTTCGCTAATCATTATTACATTTTCGGGTCTTTAGCGACCCAGATCTATATCTAACACGGATGGCTCTCTAACTGCCGCAATATTATAAAACTGGCTCCTATTCACTATCTCAACCACATTTTCAAAACTATTGTTTTCAATGGCTTCAAAATCAATATTTTGATCGCTGACAGCTTCTTCACCAGATCCACCATCAAGTGACACTGACACTAATATTTGATTGCAGTACAATACTTGCTCTGCAGTAAATCACTGAGCCATTTCAAGTTTTGCCCGTGATAGTAGTGTATTCTTTTGTTTTCTGCCTGCGGTAATTATAAGTGAAGCATTACGTCATCATTTTGTATCAGACATTGCCACCTTGAGGAATAAAGGTGAATTGCACTTATCGAGTCAACAGAGATTGAATTATTGTTGCGCAGAAAAAATATATACTTGCACTATTACGTACTTCAGGTCGCTGGTGACCCTATATACTTTTTACAAAAAGTTAGAAAAACAATCTTTCATAATTTTATTTTTTTCTTGATATATTGTTTATAATGAGTAGATTGAGGAATACTATGAACGAGGGAGAGGGTAGTGAATGACGTCCCGGGTCGATAAAGACCCAAGGTATGCATTTAAGGGTTAATTTAACAGGTTAACTACATTATCACAAAATGTCCTTACTATGCATGTTTTTTTCATACCTAGTTAGGCAAAGATGTTGCTGGCCAAAGCATCTCTTGCATTTTTCTGTCACCAGTTTGTTAAAAAAAAAAAAAAAAAAAAAGAGCATTACCCAGTAAATCTTTCTAAAAGCTATAGGATGCTTGATTTGCTTCTCCATGTACTCTGTGTAGAAAAAGCTGTCTGGTCACCCGAATGTCGTGCAGTTCTGTTCCGCTGCGTCCATCAGTAAAGAAGAGTCGGACACGGGCCAGGCTGAGTTCCTCATCCTCACGGAGCTCTGTAGAGGTACGAACACATCATCGCAAACACACAGTGCTGGGCTCTCGTTTATCAAAAAAAAATAATAGAGAAAGCCTTCTTAATGGCAAATTTATTTATCAGTCACACTAATTTGTTTTATTGTTATTTGCAAGTATCAGCTAGCATAGTTTCATTTTTGTATCTCAATTTTTTTTATTTTAAATATACAAATATTTATAATATAAATATACAAAATTGCAATTTTTATATCTTTTTTATAGAAACACTTGCTTCTCTGCATTTCTCCTGTTCTATCGTTTGCTGTTTAGTCTAGTTGTCTAATAAATATGGCATTGTATATTATGAATATTGTTAGCTTTTTGACATTGCTTTTGTTCCTCCTTTGTAAAGCGTCTGCTAAATGCATAAATGTTAATAAATGTTAAAGGTGCTGATTTTTCAAAAATGCTGTTGAAAGCGTATCGGGCCGAGCTCCACAACAGATATGTAGCCAATCAGCAGTAGGGGGTGTGTCCACTCATGATGGGGGAGGAGAGAGAGTGAACAAGAGGGAGATTTGAAGAAAGACTGTAGAAAGAGAGATGGCTGAGAGACATTACAAAAGAGAAAAGCTCAGGATATATCACTGGAAAAAGAAGGGTTATGATCAGACAAGAGCTTTAGGACCCGCGGTAATATTAGAAAAGATTTCCTGGAAGGAGGGCCTGAAAACAGATGCAGAGATTGCATTGTTTCTGCTCCATATGTTGGTAACATTGGTTTTGAGTGTGTGCTGCTGGCGACTAACAATGAACTCTTGCTTGTAGATACTCTTGTGTACTGCATGTTTACTTTTTATGTTTCCTTGTTGTTCATTCGTCATCTTTGGTTCATTTTTCGTAAGGCATTATTTTGCCTCGCTTCTGCTATGATAAGAAACACTCTTGCATTGTGTGTTCTTGCACTTTTTGTGCGGAGCAATGAAAGGAGTGTATGAATTTCAAATATGAACCGTTTTCAACAACGATTTTGAGAAATCACATACTGCACCTTTAATGTAAGAAGATCATGCCATTAATCATGATTTAACTGACAGCCCTGTAGCACAGTTTAGTCTTAGTTACTGGATGTTCTCTGTGCCTTTAAACTCATATCTTGGTAAAAGGCAAATATGTTTTTTTTTATAAACGTGAAAGGGAAACTCTTCACTGGCTTAACACATTCCACTCTCTCCTTCTGACTTTGTGGAACTGGTGTCGGTTTCCTGTGTTCATGTTGACCTCCACCCTCTGTTTCCTGCAGGCCAGCTGGTTGATTTTGTGAAGAAGGTGGAGCAGAAAGGGCCCATGTCATGTGACACAGTGCTGAAGATCTTTTACCAATCATGCCGTGCTGTGCAGCACATGCACAAACAGTCTCCACCAATCATACACCGTGACTTGAAGGTAAGGCTCCTCCCTCTTTCAGTCTGCAGGCTAAATCCTTGCATAATGATTTATTTACAGAACATAAAAGTAAGATATGAACAAAGAAGTGTTTATTTATTATATTACATGTAATAGGACTTATTAAAGCAGTAGGGTGAATCTCTTGGAAACATTTCACTTAAAAAAATCAAAAGAAAACAAACAAACAAATGTTTTCATGACTGTTAATTTCACTTACATTTTCCATTTTATTTTATTATAATAATAACAATAATATATATTTTAATTACATTTTAATTATTTTTTATACAATTGTTTTTATATATTCTCAGCAGATAATTTTTATTACTGTATTTTTTGTTTATTATTTTATAATTTAAATTTTTTTATAAAAGCTATAGGATGCCTATATATATATATATATATAAATTTGCACAGCAACGTGTCTTTTCTCATTTGACCTCTGTGCCAAATGATCAAGTACATAGTCTGATGACATTTCTTCATTGTAGATCGAGAATTTGTTGATCAGTCACCAGGGCACCATGAAGCTGTGTGACTTTGGCAGCGCCACTACCGTGGCACATTACCCAGACTACAGTTGGTCTGCTCACAAGAGATCAATGGTGGAAGATGAGGTAAGAAATGCAAAAAATGATCTTCTCCAAGAGCCCTTCCAGCTTTATGCTACATAAATATTAGCACCGGCTTAACATCATCATGACATCGCTGTCCTCCGGTTGGTTCATTTTGCCATCATTTTGATTGTGATTCATGGATTGTCACAATAATTGTGGAAATGATTACATGGCCAGAGAGAAATATTTTGCGGTGATTGTGTTAAAATCTCTGGCCATTTCCCATGGAAGCATTCACTGATTTAATTGTTTTGTTAATTCAATTAGTTTGTTTGGTTTCTGGTCCTCTTAAATCAGTTATTTGTAGTAAATTGAAAGCCCGCCATTTCTCTACGCATGAACGTCTGTTTGTGCTTCTTCAGTGGAAGTGCATTTTTGTAAGAACTCAACGAGGACCGATTTTTAGCATTTTACAATCTTCTAGCAAAGTTTTTTTTTTTTTTTCTTGTAGTGTTTAGTTTTTTAGACATAGACATTCTGTTATGTAGTGGAATATAAGAATTAATACTTTTGTCCCACAAAGATGCATTAATTTGTTTGCAATAAAGACATTTCTAATGATACAAAAGTTAAATAAAATAAGGTCGATTTCAAATGCTGAACCTTTTATTCATCAAAGAATCCTGAAAAAAATATATTGTGGTTTCCATAAAAATATTAAGTGACTGTTTTCAATATTGATAATAATGAGAAATGTTTCTTGATCAGCAAATCAGCATATTAGAATGATTTCTAAAGGATCATGTGACACTGAAGAGGAATGATGAGTAATGATGCTGAAAATTCAGCTTTGATCACAGGAATAAATTACATTTTAAAATATATTCAAACATATTCAAATATTTCACAGTATTCTGATCCAAATAACGCAGCCTTGGTGAGCATAAGAGACTTTTTTTCAAAAACATAAAAAAACAACAACTTTTGAAGCATTGAGCAAGGCCCATTTATTTATCATAAATTATTTATCTGAATCCACACATGCACATCTTTTAACATGAAAGCCGACTGAATTATAAATGATTTCTCTAACTTATTCTCTGTTTATCTCTCAGATCACTAGAAACACGACTCCAGCATACAGGACACCAGAGATGATCGACCTGTATTCTAACTACCCAATAAATGAGAAGCAAGACATATGGGTGAGTTAGTTTATGAGTAAGTATAGTTATAAGCAGACCCAGATAAACATTTTTTGGAGGGAAATCCTGCAGAATTCTTGTAATGGCTAGAAAAATAAGAAGGCTGAAAAGGAAAGCTGATTTAGAGATGAAGCTAGTTGAGGCAAAGTTTTTTAAAGATCAAGTTTTTAATGTTGTTTATATGTCTTTGTGGTGTTTTTAATATGCTTTAAGACAAACCATGTGCAAATACCATTGCTGAGTATTTTCTCCTTAACTGCAGTGAAAAAAAAACATGGTTTGAAATCATAATCGTGAAATCTTACATCGCAAACTACCTTGTAACTAATCACGTCTTTAGCATATCATTAACTATGCTGCGAAGCAAGGGAGTCACGAGAAGCCAGGTTATCCCGGTACATTTTTCTCTTGATATGAAAAATCGGGTACATTTAGCAATATAGCAGGTGAATTATGTATGATGTAGCCTATATTACGATGTTATGATGAACAGAAGGCAGCTGTCTGACTCTGAGATGGAGAACGGAAACATGTTTGTGTAACATTAGCAACACATTATTAGCTGTTTGATAACGTAGTTAAGCAAAAGGCTAATTATATTAATTATCATATTATTACTTGTAGACGACCTTGTATAATTCACTCTTCCTCTGAATCAGTTTCTGGTTCAAACATATATATCTGAATTAAACTATTTTCACTTGTCATTGTGCATCGTTTACTACAGTAAAGTTGACCGAGTGGATCTCTGAGCTGGTGTGAGTGAGTGGAGGCGGGGCTAATTTGCATATTCATGGTTCCGTGTATACTAAATGAAGCGAGGGTGAATTAAGGCACAAATACATTTTTTTTCTTAAGAAAAAAACGCTTAAATATGTTATTTTGGTGATCAAAAATAAGTTTTAAGGGACAAAATTATTGACTACAGGGGGACTTTAATGAAAGAATACGAAATTAAAATTTTTTGTCCAAACTAGATGTAACGAGAAGGTATCAAATGATCAATTCTTTTTTTTAGTTTTTCCCAAACTAGTCGCAACAAGTGTCACAAAGCAAAAGTACATTTTGTTTGTTTCTCCACATAGCTGTATATTAAAAAGTACATATGTTCTAATTGGCAGTTTTGATTGACTTTGGCGCATTAGTGTTACTTGTCACATAGCACCTGGTTAAGGTGCATTGTAACACACTATTTTTCTATCTGCAGTTATTGTTAGTTGTGTTTTTAAAGAGTCTTGTTTTTTTCCCCTGTAGGCTCTGGGCTGCATCCTTTATTTGCTTTGCTTTAAGCAGCACCCATTTGAAGAGGGAGCCAAACTCCAGATAGTAAACGGCAAATACAACATTCCACAAAATGACACCAAGTACACAGTCTTTCATCAACTCATCCGTAAGTATCCCGCAGGAGCTTAACTACATTCCCTCTTCCCAAAATCTCTGCAAATTCATACTGTCATTTTGTTCCTGAATGCAGTTGCGTGATAAAGCCTTGTGTGTTTGTTCCAGGATCTATGTTGAAAATCAACCCAGAGGAGCGGTTGTCGATCAACGAGCTTGTTAACCAACTGCAGGAGATCGCTGCCGCCAGAAACGTCAACCCCAAATCTCCAATTACTGAGGTACTACCCGTGTGTTCTGAGGGTCTCTTAGATCAAGTCTTCACTAGTCATTCATAGGTTGCTAAATATGAGATGCAAGAGTTTATAATGGTCAAACAAAATGGGTTTTATAATGGAATGACCTCTTCTGTTAATCTGCCAAGTCAACACGGTTATTATGATTTAAAAAATGGCCCAATACTGGAAGAATAATTAATGAATCAGTCAAACTGATTAATCTCAGTATTTAGTCATTTTGAGATCATGGCGTCAATGAGTAACTATATCCTGTTTACAGTCCTGGTCACTTCATGTGATTTTACTGATCGTATAGCTATCTGATTTGTTAAAATGGTTCTATTTACATTTGGCCAAATAAATGTGTCCTCGCCAAATGAATATAAATCCGATCATCAATTCCCATGCTAGTTCACATCGCTGCATTTTATTTATCATCAGCGAATTTCAAGATCAAAGACCGCAATAGGAGAGAGAGCGGCATCAACACTGGTAAGATCATTTAGTCTCAATACATTTAATGAAGACGATTGTGTGCTGAGCGTCTGCGACTTACTTTCAGTTACATTCACGGCAGTTTGTGCGTCTGCTTGCTGAAGAGATACTCAGCTACTCATCTCCGGTGATGCGTGTTGCAGTAGCGTTGTCATATCTGGCTATAACATGTCATATAGTCTATAACACGCTCTCATATTTATGTTTTGTTTTGAATTTTGAGAGGAGTAAATATTTACATATGTGTAAATATTTTACATATGTGGTTTCACAACCAGATGCATTTACACATGTCCAGTTTCATTTGGAATGCGTCTCAAACAACCTCCTGAAGTGGTTTGAGCGATCAGATTTAAATCCGTTTCGGAGGGCATTTACACCTGGTCTTTTCACGATCGGATAGCTATCTGATCAGAGAAAATGCATGAAGTGACCAAATGTAAAAAAAGGCCCCAAGATATAAGCTGGTCTTATGTCAGATATAAAAATAACAGCATTTTTAATACATAAAGTGTGTTTTCTAGTGAATTAAAAATTTGAGGGAAAAAGTTTGTAAAAGCAGTACATTTCTTACAATTTACTGTGTGTGTGTGTGCATGTGCATTGTGTTTAATATATGTAATGTATTCATTTATATAATATCGTGTGTATATGTATGTATGTATTGACAGCCCTAAAAAAAAAAAATATATATATATATATATATATATATATATATATATATATATATATATATATATATATATATATATATATATATATATATATATATATATATATATATATATATATATATATATATTTATTATTAGGGCTGTCAAGAAATTACAAATTTTAATCTAATTAATTACACGATGTGGAGATTATTTAATCTAATTAATCACACATTAAATTTGGCTGAGAAATTACTCCCAAAAAATAATTTAAAGCCATTATTGTGCTAAATGAAAAAAACGTCAAATAGACTTTAGGAAAAAAATATTTTATTTGATTTAACATAGAATTTGTTAAACTAACTTTTAGGCTTCAACAGCCATGAGGGTAAGTACATGTTGACAGAATTTTATTTTTTGGGTGACCTATACCTTTAATTTTTTTTATTAATATGGACATTTTTTTTTTTCTATGAAATGATAATCTAAATAAGAAACTAAAGTCATTCATTCATTCATTCATTCATTGAACTATTCTGGTCTGGCTTTATAGGTAATATTTTCAATGGCAAAATTGAGCAAAAGCAGATAATATTGTGTCTAAAATATAACACAATATTAACTTATTTATTGAACTGCTGTATAAAATCAGTATCACATTTGCGCTATTCTGGACAAAAACTTAACTAGCATGATATAAATATGAGACGACAACTCATACAGGAGGGCATTTTTGCCCTAATATCTTGAATTTTTTTTTAATGTATCCAATGTATGTCTTTATGTAAATATATAATTTGTGTTGTTATTTATTAATATGCAACATTTTTATATTTATTTATTTATAAAACGATTAGTTCCTGTTAGGGCTGACCGATATATCGCATGCGATTGTCACGTGCATTTCGTCAGTAAAGCCGGCTCCCTGATTACCGTTAAATCGCCATCACCTGCTTTCAAATGGAGCGGCATTTAATAGACAGAGCCGTAGATCACTGACAAGTCATGCAATATCGCGTTCATATCGCAGATGAATCGCCTTCGATAATGAACGCAATATTGCATGGCTTGTCAGTGATCTACGGCTCTGTCTATTAAATGCTGCTCCATTTGAAAGCAGGTGATGGCGATTTAACGGTAATCAGGGAGTTCCTTCCCTAGTTCCTGTCCTTGATTCTGATTGGTCAATAGCTGTGTTTTATTCACGATAAAACACGACTATGTCCGCTTCACCAAATGGTTCTGTGTATCACTACACAACATCCTTAGCAACCACTCTTAGCAACGTAAACTGCTTGTTCTCAATTGATATTGTTCATTGAAGCTTACTGTATTATGTAGAAGAGTATTGCGAGAAAGAGATCGAGTGAGTGAGTTTATTACCTGCGTTCAGATTTAGCATTTTCCTTCAGGTCAGTCCTATGTTCATAATAAAAAATCAGTTTAAATGTCCAATGTATTATCTTGTCCTTTTAACGGTTAAGGGGTTTTCCCGTGACTGACAGCGCTGGTCAAAGCATTTGTCAGTTGCGTCTTGTTCTGTGTTCACAACAATTCAGTCTTTTCAATGTAAAAGTCTTCGCTACTGACTGACACACTCATAAAGACAGTCTTTGCCGCCATCTAATGGCGTAATAATGTAACTTCTGTTGCTGTTCACGGTCAGGGACTATTTTTTCCGGCGGAAGGAAGGCTTTTAGTTAAAGTTTACTTCATGAAAGTTGCATTAATACATATTTTTGGCTTTAATATTTGCATTGTGTGGTAACTGTATTATAAAAGCAATAAGGTACTCAAGGCTAGTGCTGTATCCGCTTTGCGTCGTGCCTAACAACGCTCTTCTTATTCACGATACAGCACAGCCTCTCGTACCTTATTGCTTATATGTGTGTATATATATATATATATATATATATATATATATATATATATATATATGTGTGTATATGTATATATATATATATATGTATGTGTATATATGTATATGTATATGTGTGTGTATGTGGTGTTGTTATAATACATAATAATAATACACGATACACATCATATTACATATATAAATACATATATTACACAAATATTAATATTAATATATTTGGTATAAAATAATATGTAATTTGCAATCATTCAATTATTGCAAGTAGTATATGTGTATATATGTGAAATCAAAAATCGCCCTCTTGGCTATTTATTTATCAGCATGAGCCACTGAAAAACGCACTATGATCTACCACTACTGACAATTCATCTTGATTTTAGTAACCTCTCTTTCGGAGCTCCTGTTTGATCACCAGACTGGTTTGGTTGGTTGAATGAGACTCTTTTGGTGCTTCATTTGAAACAGACCCTTCATTCTTTCACACTTACACTCACACACACACCCGCAGAGCCGAGCAGAGTCCCACATACTGATCGCAACTCTCTGAAGGGCCATTTAGAGACACCGCTGCACTCTTCCTTTCTTGTTCTGTCCTTTCCTTTCCTCCCTCCCTCCATGACCTGGAGACAAAGGAGCATCTCATCCCTCTTTTTTTCTCTGACCTAATGGCCACTGATCTCACTATACATAAGACAGAAACAGGACTGGTAAACAAGTAGGACAAGAAAAGGATTGGGCTGTTCCAGCCATGTTTGGTCGAAGAACGACTGATTTGGACTAACAAATCATCAGTTCTTGGATTAATAATTATGCATGTGTATGATCTAGTTAAGAGCATCCATACAGCATTTGTATGAGTGTTTGCATACAGAAATCAGTGTTATGCTGTGTGCACACATGGTGGAGAGGGCGGCTTTAGATGTATCTGATCTGGGTTAAGAAGGGGTTTCTCTCTGGATTAAAGTGATTACCACCAACAGCCAGAAGCAGAGAGACACACAGAGCCTGCAGCGATTGAGTCGACTTGATGTACTGCAATCATTGAATAGCGTTCAGATCCATGAGTATTCTGGAGTCTGGTGTCCTGCTTTTCTCCTGATGTGTGTGTGCATCAGACTGTTGTCCAGATGAGTCTGTTAAGTTCTTACTACTGTCTGAAGTCTGTGTATGACGGCTATGAATCCCTACAGCTCCTGGAGCAGAACGGAGGTTTCGGGAACAACAGCGCACAGCTTCCTTCTCAGATCAACAACATACACAATGCTGGTGAGTTCTGCATTCAACTCATTCTTTTATGAGCAAGGCATTTTCTTTGTAGGTTTCTGTAGATTTGACATGTGGCTTCCTTCTTATTCAAATGTCATTCTTTCTTTGTAATTGATGTGATCTGTTCTGTGGAGGGATTTCACACTACCTTAGAAACATACTGAGAAAAGGTGAACAGTAGCAGTGAAGACCGTGCTGTTTGATCTTATCCTGTCATAGGATCTGTTGATGCACTGACATCCTGTGTTTACATGCATTACATTTTGCAAGTTTCTCCTTATTTTGTGATGCCGTTTTGCATTTTTAGTTCTGTAACATGCATATCGTTTTTATATAATTATTTATTATGGTTGGTTGGTTGGTAGTTTTTTTTTTATTAATGTTTATTTGTTTCTTATTTATTTTAGTAAATATTATTTTTTTCTTAATTGTTAGTTATAATTATTCTTGTTAGATATTATTGTTTGTTTGATTGGTTAGTTATTTTTTGGTTTGTTTGTTAATGTTTGAGTGTTGTTTTTTTTGTTAGTTAAAGTTTGTTTCTTTAGTTAGTCTTGTTGGTTGGACAGTTATGTTTTATTCGTGTTTGTTGCTTTTAGTTTAGTTTTAGTTTTTTTAATGATCGTTTAAGTTATTATTATTAGTTATTGTTATTAGTTACTATTGGTTAACTACTATTAGTTTTTCTTTAGTTTATTAATGTTCGTTTGTTGTTTTTTTTACATACACTAGTTAACTTTATTTTCTTTTTGGTTATCAATTTTTGTTTGTTAGTCATTTAGTTATTTTTATTGTTTTGTTGGCTAGTCTTGTTGGTTGGTTCGTTATTTTTTTATTCATTCATGTTGGTTAGTTAGTTTTCACATTGTTACTTGATTTTGGTTTTGTTATTTTTAATTTTTTGTTAATATGTTATTGTTATTCTTATTCATTATTAGTTGTTTGGTTAGGTATTTTTTGGTTTGTTAATGTTTTATTTTTGTAGTCACATGTTATAACTTTTAAGTTATTGTTTGGTTTGTTAATTGTTGTTAGTTTTTTAGTTATTTTTGGTTGTTTCTTTAGTTAATCTTGTTGGTTGTTTGATTAGTTATTTTTTGATTGTGTGTTAATGGTTTGGTTTAGTTATACTCTGCTGTGAAATATTTAATCGCAGATAAACCTTGCTCTTTGTGAGTGCTTGTGTAGAGTAAAACTATTAGCCTCTACAAATGGTAACATGCAGTGTATAATAATATGGACAAGTAATATCCGGCACAGCTGTACACTTTGTTAAACTGCTAAAAAGCTCTTAATGCTGAGCATTAATGTATTCAGGAACTGGCTGAGTTGTGTAAACAATGATTTCTGGCTTTAGACCCACCAGCTTTTGTGATAATGAGAAGTACTTGGTTTGTGAGAGATTCACATCAAAGGATATTGGAGATTTTACAGGATACAGCTGCGTCAGTCATGTCATTATACTTTTGTTAAAACCACACACACAGTTTGAATGAGCTCTTCACGACACCTTCGAGTTCATAAGTGTGACTTTTCACCTGACAAAAATACATGCACACACACACACGCACGTGCAAATGCATTAAAGTGCTTATACATAAAGCTCATACCTGCTTACACCACTAGACTTAACAGGGATCTGAGACGTGTTTCATACTATAGGGTGCTGCTAGTTAACGTCAACAGCAGTGGACGGATGCATCAGTAAGAACCAACTTAATTTTGAAAATTTTGCTAAACATTATATTTCAGCCAACATGATGTTTCAGGAGTGCAACCCTCCACTTACCATCATGCTGCCATAATACTGTACACAAACAGATAATGCTTCGTACACACCCCTGCCCCCATATTTACCCCAAGGGATGGTTTTTCTCTCTCCATGCTGTAAGAGGATTGGCCTCTAGTCACCATCTGCTGAGTTTACTCTGATTTTCTGAGTGTGAACACAGTCAGAAAGTGATAATACTACTCACGAAACCGCACACGCAATCCTGTCTCAATTTCAGTCCATTGAAAGGGACATATTCCACACTTTTGTAGCATTTCCTTTTTACCCCTTCAATCCACTTGTAATGTTAAGCAAGGTTTGTTGCACCACAAAACCTCTGCTTACTTTTATTCTTTCTCACCCTGAGAATTAAACAGGCTGTTTTTGCTACTGTACCTTAAAACTTCTACATCTAAATAGCCTCTATTATCTTTGCATATTAGTGTAGTTCACAACGTTTTGGTTGGTTTTTAATTTTGTTGATGTTAGTTAAAAATAGAGTTGTTCATTGTATGTTAATTTTAGTTATTATTGAAATTAGAATTAATTAAGATTACCAAATGCTGTTCATGTTAACTAATGTTAACACAACTGAGACCTTATTGTAAAGTATTACCAATTATTCCTGTTTCTTTATTAATAGAAGTACTTAGGCTAGTTGATTTGATGTGGTTAGTTTATTAATTATTTCTTTTATTGGTGAATGTTTGTTAGTTATTGTTTCTAGTTTAGTTTAGTTATTAGTCACTTAAGTCACTTTATAATAAGCCTCATTTCTTAACATTAACTATGAACTAACAAGAACTAACAACAATGAACTATATATATACATATGTGTGTGTGTATATATAATATATATATATATATGTGTATGACTATATGACACACTGCAAATACACACAACGCAACCAAATACACAAACGCGCTGCAAATACTCACAATGCAACCAGACACAAACGCGCTGCAAATACGCACAACAATATATAAACAAGCTGCAAATACTTACAATGCAACCAAATACAGAAACGCGCTGAAAATACGCACAACTATATATAAACACACTGCAAATACTCACAGCGCAACCAAATACAGAAACACGCTGCAAATACTCACAATGCAACCAGACACAAACGCGCTGCAAATACTCACAATGCAACCAGACACAAACGCGCTGCAAATACGCACAACAATATATAAACAAGCTGCAAATACTCACAATGCAACCAGACACAAACGCGCTGCAAATACGCACAACAATATATAAACAAGCTGCATATACTCACAATGCAACCAGACACAAACGCGCTGCAAATACGCACAACAATATATAAACAAGCTGCAAATACTCACAATGCAACCAAATACAGAAACGCGCTGAAAATACGCACAACTACAGTACAGTCCAAAAGTTTGGAACCACTAAGATTTTTAATGTTTTTAAAAGAAGTTTCGTCTGCTCACCAAGGCTACATTTATTTAATTAAAAATACAGTAAAAACAGTAATATTGTGAAATATTATTACAATTTAAAATAACTGTTTTCTATTTGAATATATTTCACAAAGTAATTTATTCCTGTGATGGCAAAGCTGAATTTTCAGCATCATTACTCCAGTCTTCAGTGTCACATGATCCTTCAGAAATCATTCTAATATGCTGATCTGCTGCTCAAGAAACATTTAATGTGTACAACTACTACAATTGTACAAAATATTTGTGTACAATATTTCAGGATTATTTGATGAATAGAAAGTTCAAAAGAACAGTTTATCTGAAATCTAATCTTTTGTAACATTATAAATGTCTTTACTGCCACTTTTGATTGATTTAATGCATCCTTGCTGAATAAAAGTATTCATTTCTTTAATTTCTTTTCAAAAAAATAAAAATAAAAATTCTTACTGACCCCAAACTTTTGAACGGTAGTGTATAATGCTACAGAAGCTTTGTATTTCAGATAAATGCTGTTCTTTTGAACTTTCTATTCATCAAGGAATCCTGAAAAAAAAGTACACAACTGTTTTCAACATTGAAAATAATCATAAATGTTTCTTGAGCAGCAGATCAGCATATTAGAATGATTTCTGAAGGATCATGTGACACTGAAGACTGGAGTAACAATGCTGAAAATTCAGCTTTGCATCACAGGAATAAATTACTTTGTCAAATATATTTAAATAGTACACAGTTATTTTAAATTGTAATAGTATTTCACAATATTACTGTTTTTTACTGTATTTTTAATTAAATAAATGTAGCCTTAGTGAGCAGACGAAACTTCTTTTAAAAACATAAAAAATCTTAGTGGTTCCAAACTTTTGGACTATATATATAATATATATATATATATATATATATATATATATATATATATATATATATATAGACACACCAAATACTCACAACCCAACCAAATACAGAAACGCACTGCAAATACTCACAACTATATATATAAACACACTGCAAATACTTACAGCGCAAACAAATACTGAAATGCACTGAAAATACTCACAACTATATATATAGTTGTGAGTATTTGCAGTGCGTTTCTGTATTTGGTTGGGTTGTGAGTATTTGCAGTGTGTTTATATATATAAAGCAGCGTAACCAAATACAGAAATACACTGAAAATACTCAATGCAACCAAATACAAAAACGTGCTGCAAATACTCACGACCCAACCCAGCGACACCACTGATGAGTAGACATTGAACAATAAGCATGTCCCAGCTAGGTTCGTCACTTGTTGGGGACCCCTTGAAACATTTTCATTGTGGTCTGTGCTATTTGCAGCTCGTTTCTGTATTTGGTTGCGTTGTGAGTATTTGCAACGTGTTGTCAAACTGATGAAGATGTTTTCTTAATTTGCTGGTGTTTTTTCTATTTGCATGTATTTTCTTCAGTTGCAGTGCGTTGAGCTCACTTGACCACTGTACATTTGATATGTATGGGTTTTATCTCCTGTTACTGAATGTTAGGTTCAAATGCTAAGATGATGGTCATGTTACATAAAGCTATAGAGTGTATGTACGTGATGTCACCGTTGGCCGGAGTTACTGCGATTACGCCCACTGAATGGCAAAAAGACTGAGTCAATATTTTTAAGGTTCACTGTCTGGATCTTTGGCAAGTTGTAAGGAACACTATCGAGTCCAACCTTTAGTTTAAACTGATAATCACTTTTATTCACATTTTCGCAGTTTCCCCTATTAAATCCAGTCCGGCTAAGGGGGGCGTGTTCCGGCGGGAAAGTGGATATGTCAATGCATACCCTCTATAGCAAGTCTGGTCAACTTTGCAGCTTTTTCTGATTAAAGGCAGCCTACTTAGACTGGAAAAGACTATCAGATGCCTATGCAAAGCTACCAACCTCAGTTTGCATGGTTTAAAATCTGTTATAACTGTGCACAAAGAATACCTTGTGTACATAGTAGTGTTTGCAAAAATCTTGAATATCATATGGCATGATCCTCATAAACTTTTTTGACTAAACTAGCCCCGTAAAATCTGATAATTTAAGAATAGTTCTTCGAGACATGTTATGAGATGATTGTGAGTCATTGCATTGAAACATTTCTTGTGTGCATATGTCATATATATTAAGCAAAACTATTGTCCTGTAAAAGCACTTTTGACAAATGTTGGCCTGCAGTTATATGCGTGTTTGAATCTCCAGGTGTGTATGACACAGACCCAGCCATGGGTGGAGGCTTCCTGGATATCCTGAAAGGCGGAACTGAAAGATTTCTCACCAACATCAAAGACACTTCTTCCAAAGTCATCCAGTCGGTGGCCAGGTGAGCAACTCATTCAGACAGCAGTAAAACACCCCTGCGGCTGTCGCACACTAACTAGTGCACACGCCTTGCTCGAGTATGTTTTGGCTTGCCTTGGTTTCGCTATGATGCATCACTTTCCGCTGAACCATTGACAGATTCAGCCGAATGAAGGAAGAGGTCGTAGTGGTGTAGTAGAGTACTAGTAATCTACTGGTGGTTAATCTGATATCGCCTAATCTATCTCTCAAGCAATGCCACCCGCTGCTGACTCTGATCATGTTTTCTAAAATCTGTGCTCTATTCTTAGTATAAATAGATTCAGAGGCTTTTTTTTCATGAGCGTTAGACCTCAAAAACATGCTGTCCTGACATGAAGGCTATTTAAAAAGGTAGACAGAATAATTAGGAAACCTTCCTTTGGCCATATTCCAAGATGCAGGACGAAACAAGACTAGTGTTATAATTAAATAATTACATACACTGTGTGCCAAATTATTATGCAAGAGACATATCAGTACGATTTCAGTAGAATAAACATTCAGATTTTAGTTTTTCTAAGAAAATGTTTATTTGTTTATTTATCCATGTCTTTTTAGATAGCTGCCCTTTTCATGCAATTAATGTTTTTGACAGGAACTTTCCTCAATAAGCCTTTATCTGACAGAGTTCTGCTGTGCTCTGAATCATTCACAAATCTTATGATAATTTGATTATCTCCATTCAGTTTTCACACAATATTAGCTGTTTTCATGCCTTTTGCACAACATTGCACCATTTCATGCTTTTCACCTTCAGAAAGATCTTTCTTCCTCCTCATATTGCATGAGAACTGTGACTTGCTTAATAATGTGGAACAACCTCTAAGTAGGGTTTCCATAGACCTGGCAAATTATTTTTTTTCTTAGATTGATACCAGTTATCTAAAAACATTTTCTTAGAAAAACTAAAATCTGAATCTTGTACTGAAATCTTACTGATATGTCACTTGCATAATAATTTGGAACGCGGTGTATATATATCTCAGTCAAACAAAAAATTATTCAGACACTATATATATATATATATATATATATATATATATATATATATATATATATATATATATATATATATATATATATATATATATATATATAATATATAATATATAATATATATATATACTAGTGGGTGCAGGACACTATAGTTCATTTATCTAAGTGAGGATAGCAAAATAAAGTAAACTGTGACATATTATATCCAAAAATTCTTCATACAGTGGACTACCAGTAAAATTGATAAAAATTTGGGACCAAAAATTTTTCACAGAAGTGAGTACACCCCTCACATATTTGTAAATATTTTATTATATCTTTTCATGTGACAACACTGAAGAAATTACACTTTGCTACAATGTAAAGTAGTGAGTGTACAGCTTGTTTAACAGTGTAAATTTGCTGTTCCCTCAAAATAACTCAACACACAGCTATTAATGTCTAAACCGCTGGCCACAAAAGTGAGTACACCCCTAAGTGAAAATGTCCAAATTGGGTCCAAAGTGTCAATATTTTGTATGGCCACCATTATTTTCCAGCACTGCCTTAACCCTCTTGGGCATGGAGTTCACCAGAGCTTTACAGGTTGCCACTGGAGTCCTCTTCCACTCCTCCATGAAGACATCACGGAGCTGGTGGATGATAGAGACCTTGCGCTCCTCCACCTTCTGTTTGAGGATGCCCCACAGATGCTCAATAGGGTTTAGGTCTGGAGACATGCTTGGCCAGTCCATCACCTTTACCCTCAGCTTCTTTAGCAAGGCAGTGGTCATCTTGGAGGTGTGTTTGGGGTCGTTATCATGTTGGAAACCAATATGTTGGATTATGCTCTGCTTCAGTATGTCACAGTACATGTTGGCATTCATGGTTCCCTCAATGAACTGTAGCTCCCCAGTGCCGGCAGCACTCATGCAGCCCCAGACCATGACACTCCCACCACCATGCTTGACTGTAGGCAAGACAAACTTGCCTTTGTACTCCTCACCTGGTTGCCGCCACACACGCTTGACACCATCTGAACCAGTGTTAATTTTGACAGCAAATTTTGATTTAGTTTTAGTCATAGTCTTTTGACTAAAATGCCATTTAGTTTTAGTCATATTTTAGTCATTGGAAATTGTTTTAGTTTTAGTCTAGTTTTAGTCGACTAAATATCATAAGATTTTAGTCGACTAAATCTACAGCAGAAATAAGTCGACTAAAATCTAATTTAGTTAAATTGTAAGCATTAAGCATTTCCAATAAAAATGCTTCCACAGATCCAATACACTGATATAGGTACATCTGATATTCCCCAAACTGTTTATGTTCACCCAACTGTACTTTGCTCACCAAAGCGGACGGTTTTTGACCGTTCAAGTGCAAAAACACGTGAAAGAGCAAAATTCAGTACTTTTCAGGGATTGACACACTTATCATTGAGGTAGGCTACTATTATAGATTTCATTTAAAAAAAAATTATTAGATTTGATTTTTAGTTTTTCCTGCTTTCATTGTAATTTTAGTTAAAAGTTTTAGTAATTTTTTGTTTATGTCTTTTAGTTTTTGCTTTTAAATGTCTATAACTTTTTATTTTTTATTTATTTTTTAATACCTCAGGTTAAGCTAAAGCTTAGAAACTATTAAGTTTACATTTTTATAAGTTTACATTTTTATATATTTATCTTTTATTTCAGTTAATGTTTATTTAAAGTAATGAAGATTTCTTTGGTTTTAGGTTTAGTTAACTATAATAACTACTTTAATAACTATAATACTTGTAAAATATATTGAATAATGTGTCAAATAATGTTCTTAGTCTTTCCTTCCTGTGACAGAAGATACAGTAGTTTACTATGAATTAAACAGAAAATAAATTAAATACAGTTTATTGTTTAAACAAAATAACAATAATGACCAGGAAAAAAATAATAATTATAAACTATCCCGAAATACACCGTGACTCTTATTCTGAAATGTCTGCAGTCTGCACTGTAGCAGGCTGCTCATGAGGGAGATAAATATGCATTCTTTCAACCGTCTAAAACATGCTACCATATAAACATCGTGTAGTAAACATTGTCATAATTCATCAACATTAGCTTATAAGCAATCGGATGGCATAAATGTGCGCTATTCATTAATTGCGCAGCAGTCAGATGTGCTGCTGCACGAGCCTGTAGAGCGCGCAACAGCGCCGCGTTTCCCGCGGTTAGATCAGCACATTACAATTCAAATGTGCGCATCTTCCACACAGGACAGCAGTCCTGACTGGATATCTTCCCAAATCGTCCCTCTCTTTCATTTTCGTCTCGTTTTTATTCGTTGACGAAAATTAGAGTAGATTTTAGTCATAGTTTTAGTCATTCAAAACGCATTTTTATTTAGTCATCGTCTCGTTTTCGTCCGTGAAAAAATGTCGTTGACGAAAATTATGACGAAAATTATTCGTCAACGAAATTAACACTGATCTGAACCAAATAAGTTTATCAGACCACAGGACATGGTTCCAGTAATCCATGTCCTTAGTCTGCTTGTCTTCAGCAAACTGTTTGAAGGCTTTCTTGTGCATCATCTTTAAAAGAGGCTTCCTTCTGGGACGACAGCCATGCAGACCAATTTGATGCAGTGTGTATGGTCTGAGCACTGACAGGCTGACCCCCCCACCTCTTCAACCTCCACAGCAATGCTGGCAGCACTCATACGTCTATTTCCCAAACACAACCTCTGAATATGACGCTGAGCACGTGCACTCAACTTCTTTGGTCGACCATGGCGAGGCCTGTTCTGAGTGGAACCTGTCCTGTTAAACCGCTGTGTGGTCTTGCCCACCATGCTACAGCTCAGTTTCAGGGTCTTGGCAATCTTCTCATAGCCTACGCCATCTTTATGTAGAGCAACAATTCTTTATTTCAGATCCTCAGAGTGTTCTTTGCCATGAGGTGCCATGTGTGTTGAGTTATTTTGAGGGGACAGCAAATTTACACTGTTAAACAAGCTGTACACTCACTACTTTACATTGTAGCAAAGTGTCATTTCTTCAGTGTTGTCACATGAAAAGATATAATAAAATATTTACAAAAATGTGAGAGATGTACTCACTTCTGTGAGATCACTTTTATTTTTTGCTTAATTTTCCGAAAAAAAGTATAATATTATAATTAATAGGAGAGTATTTTACCCAAACATTGCAATATATGTATTTGTATCATTGTTGTTTTCGTTTTAATACATACATTATAGTAGTTAGTTATTAATATTTTGCATTTGTTTTCATGTTTTCATTTTTTTTAATTATTATTATGTCATTTTTATTATTTTTGTGGGGTTTCTAATTTTCTAATTTTAATTTTTCATGTAATTTATATTTTAATTCAGTTAACTAGAGCATTAATAGTCGTAGTGTTTTAAATAGTTGTAGGTGATTTGGGATAGTTTTAATAGTTTTTTAATAGTTTAAACAGTGTTTCAAATGCAAAAAATAAAAATAACAAAAAATAAAAACAAAAAGACATTTTAAAATCTTGTTGTGGTTTCATGAGATACATTCGAATACATACTGCACAATTATTCCTTTACAATGAATGTGTGATCCATGATATCCGATTTTTCGAACAATTGATTCATATGATTTTTTTTTTCTTTAGTTCTTAATCAGTTTGTCTGGAGTGCTGCTTTTGTATGTTTTTCTGTAGAATAACAAATGCTTATGCTTCATACTCGACAAAACGAAGGACATTTATAAATATAAATGGGTCAATTCTGAGTCCATGCTGATTTGATTTTCAGAAGGTAAATTTGATCTGGCTAATTGTAGTGACTGCATGTTAATCTCTTCGTAAACTCAATCAGGGTTTTGTTTATGACACACACTGGTCTACCAGATCATAAATTCCCCTCCATAATCCGTTTGCATTTATTAATCATGTTTAATAATTATCCCCCTCTTATCCCCACAAGTCTGTCATGTTTATTTTCTCCTCAGTTGGCCCAATTTGCTTTAATTTTTTTTTTTTTTCATTGTCTTTTGTTCATTTTGTTCCTGAATCACATTTCTCGGTCCCAAATCACCAACCCCTTTCAGCTCCAGGTAACTATGGGACAGCGCCTGTGTGTCCGTGTTTGCGTTACACACGTGTATGTGTAGAGCTGTTGTGTGAACTTCACTCCACCTTCATCTCATGCCTTTGTACTCTGTTTGTTCATAACCACAGTCTGCTCCCATCAGCACAGCTTGATCAGTAGAGTTTCTTAACAGTTTGAACAGCTTGCATACTTAATACACATGTGTGAATGCTACTCTTTGAAATGACTTTAAAGGAATAGTTCACTTTATTCTATACTATATCATGGTATATTCAAAGTCTTCTATATATACAGTATATAATATAGACCTTATATAGCCTCGGCCCTTTTCAGTGCTGCACTCATTGTGTTCTGTCTTCCGGTTTATATTTCCACAGCGTGAAGGCAAGATCTTACAGATTTATGATTGAACTGCTTGTTTTAAAATCTTCCTGGTCTACTGACATTTATGACATTCGCTTCAAACATCACAATGCTCATGATAACTTTTGTTAACTCTACAATAAGTAAATCCACTTCACCAGCTGATTATTCTAAGTCAGCGATGCCATAGAAATATACAGAACTATTGTAAAAACGGACAAAATTCTAAAGATGGCTGGGCGCTTGTTTCTCTGACGCATAAGGTCTATTCAGTACCTTTCAAAAGTGTGGGGTCGGAAATATTTTTTAATGTTTTTGAAAGAAGTCTCTTATTCTCACCTAATCTGTTTTTATTTAATAATAAAAAAGTTAAAATTATTAAATATTGTTAAAAAAACTAGTTTCTATTTGAATATGTTTTTAGATTGTAATTTATTCCTGTGATGTCAAAGCTGAATTTTCAGCATCATTACTCCAGTCTTCAGTGTCACATGATCCTTCAGAAATCATGTGCTTATTTGTTGCTCAGGAAAAATTTGGGTAACACTTTACAATAAGGCCTTATTTGTTAACATTAGTTAATGTATTAACTAACATGAACTAAAAATGAGCAAAAGGATCCTTTGATGAAGAGTTAAAAAGAACAGCATTTATGTGAAATAGGAACCTTTTTAACATTATAAAAGTCTTTACTGTCACTTTTGATCAATTAATGCATCCTTGTTAAATAAAAGTATTAATTTCTTTCCCCCAAAAAAATCTTACTGACCCCAAATTTTGAACAGTAGTATGTATAACAGACTGAATGTAAGTAAGTTAGTTTTCCTTTTTGGGTGAACTATCCCTTTAATTGTAGTCTTTGCTTTTCGTAGTAAAGTTTGATGACTCTTGAGTTTTGACACAAGCCGTTACTCTTATTCCTGTTGACAGATTTTTTGTCTGTAATCTAGATGTTCTTCTTGTGTTGCTGTTGTGTTCACACATTTAAACATTTGTCCTATCCTGTGTCAGTTATGCTAAGGGAGACCTGGACCTGTCCTACATCACCTCCAGACTAGCAGGTACGATCACCTGTGAACTAGGAATTTAGATTCATTTTGGATGTCTTAACCCTAATGACTTAAAGTTAATTACTTGTCTTTTTGTGTGTTTTTGCAGTTATGTCTTTCCCAGCTGAAGGTGTTGAATCTGCCATTAAAAATAACATTGAGGATGTGCGTCTGTTCCTGGATTCTCGACATGCGGGTCATTATGCAGTATACAACCTCTCCAAACGCTCCTATAGACCGGCCAGGTTTCACAACAGGGTAAGACCGGATAGCAAAGCATTTAGCTTTTTCTCGAATGCAAATGATTAACAGCTAATATCATCCAAATCCAGTATGGTAAATAAAACTAAAGCTATTAAAAATAGTTTTATTTAATTGAAATAAGCTTAAGTAAAATGTAAAAATAGATGAAAAACTAAAAAAATAAACTTCAATGAAAACTAAATGTTGCCTTGGCAAGTAACTGAAATAAACTAAAACTCATTTATAGCCAAAGGTTTTGGGACGCCTGCCTTTACGTGCACATGAACTTTAATGACATCCCATTCTTAATCCGTAAGGTTTAATATGGAGTTGGCCCACCCTTTGCCGCTATAACAGCTTCAGCACTTCTGGGAAGGCTTTCCACAAGGTTTAGGAGTGTGTTTATGGGAATTTTTGACCATTCTTCTAGAAGCGCATTTGTGAGCTCAGGCAGTGATGTTGGCGAGAAGGCCTGGCTCGCATTCATCCCAAAGCGGTTCTATCGGGTTGAGGTCAGGACTCTGTGCAGGCCAGTCAAGTTCCTCCACACCAAACTCACTCATCCATGTCTTTATGGACCTTATTTTGTGCACTGGTGCGCAGTCATGTTGGAACAGGAAGTGGCCATCCTCAAACTGTTCCCACAAAGTTGGGAGCATGAAATTGTCCAAAATGTCTTGGTATGCTGAAGCATTAAGAGTTCCTTTCACTGGAATTAAGGGTTCAAGTCCAACCCCTGAAAAACAACCCCACACCATAATCCCCCTCCACCAAACTTTACACTTGGCTCAATGCAGTCAGGCAAGTACCGTTCTCCTGGCAACCACCAAACCCAGACTCGTCCATCTGATTGTCAGACAGAGAAGCGTGACTCCTCACTCCAGAGAACACGTCTCCACAGCTCTAGAGTCCAGTGGCGGCGTGCTTTACTCCACTGCATCCGATGCTTTGCATTGCACTTGATGATGTAAGGGTTGGATGCAGCTGCTCGAACATGGAAACCCATTCCATGAAGCTCTCTACGCACTGTTCTTGAGCTAATCTGAAGGCCACATGAAGTTTGGAGGTCTGTAGCTATTGACTCTGCAGAAAGTTGGCGACTTCTGCGCACTGTGCGCCTCAGCATGCGCTGACCCCGCTCTGTGATTTTACGTGGCCTACCACTTTGTGGCTGAGTTGCTGTTGTTCCCAATCCCAATTGCCACAAGTGGAAACCTATCACGGTACCACACTTGAATTCACTGAGCTCCTGAGAGCGACCCATTCTTTCACAAATGTTTGTAGAAGCAGTCTGCATGCCTAGATGCTTGATTTTATACACCTGTGGCCATGGAAGTGATTGGAAAACCTGAATTCAATGATTTGGAGGGGTGTCCCAATATTTTTGGCAATGTAGTGTGTGTGTGTGTGTATATATATATATATAATATATATATAACAAAAACTAATAAAAATGACAAAAGAACAAATGACACAATTACTAAAAATTTAAATAAAATTAAAATTTAAAATATGACAAAAAAAAATTAGTAAATACTATAATAATAAATAAATAATACAAAATTAACTAAATAAATCCAGAGTAGATGTCATACTTAATTTGATAAAAATGAAAACAAGGCTAGACAGAAGTACAGCAACATTGATTCAGCCTATGGCATGAGTTTGTGGCGGGGCTGTTAGATGAGGAAACCTGTTCATAAATAGTCATTATTCTTGCCATTTCTTTTTTTATATATATATATATATATATATATATATAATGACACCATTCACTTATGGTGTCTACTCGGTCTATTGTCAACACATATTGCAATTGTTTTTCTGTGCCGTACCGTACTTGATAAAACTCATAATTGTGTTGTGTGTGCAGGTTTCAGAGTGTGGCTGGCAACCTAGACGAGCTCCTACTCTGAAGAACTTGTACAGTATATGTAAGAACATGCATCAGTGGCTCAAACAGGACCAGAGGAACATCTGCATTGTACATTGTCTGGTGAGCACACACACACACACACACGGCCCTTTTCCCCTGATATTACTGTCTGTTACTTTATAACATGTCCACAAACAAACATTATATTGTTGTCTTTGTTGATAAGTCATAATCTTAGTTTTGTTAACCTATTTTAACATCCCAATTAATTTAACACTGCATCATGTGGGGGTATCCAAGTGTGTCTTGTCATCTTCATATTGTGGCTTGTGATGCTCCAATCAATTGGCCGTAGGTCGGTATCGGCCGATATCACATTTTTTGACTTGATCAGAAGTCACTAAATTTGGCCGATCTCACCAACCGATCGCAATTTTGATGACGCATTTAAATAGAATACAGATGGATCTTTTGCGCCATGTTCTGCTTTGTAACTTCATGAAAACATTAGTAAACCATAGTAAATCACACATCTTTATATAGAGCATGTCGTCTAGATTCAGACGAGCCCAAAAACAACAAAACATCATGTGTAGATCTTGAGAAAATCCTCACGGAGTGACATAACATGCTGCTTGTCTAAAGCTGTAGGACTTCTGTGATCTGATCGCATTGTGATCATGACGCAGTGTTTTCCAACATAATTTGAAAGTTCAACCATTGGAAACTGGATCTCGGTTATGGTGGGTAGGGACGATGTGTCAAGACCAATCGCGTACTGTTTTACAGCTGAAGCTCGCTTGGATTGATCGCTCTGATTGACAGGTCTTGATTTAATGTACACCATAGAATAGGAGCTGAAACGGCTCTGGAAGATCATCACTCATCAATCAGGATCTTATTACTTGATACTTATTCTCTGCATTTATTTTTATGCTTTGTGGCATTTACACATGCAAGTAGTTATTATGTTCAGTAAAACACTTAGATCATTTGTTTTGAAAAGGTTTTTGGACTTTTGATAAAAGGCTACCATGGTTCCAAATGCCATAACTTGAGCTAGCAACACATAATTTGGCCCAGATGCAGTTGACATGATTGTGAACAAGCCCAAACTTGGTTTTATGAGCAGTCATATACTTTTAATAGTCATCATGTCATGCATGAATAACAAAAAAATAAATCAATGAATTGCATCACCTTATCTGTGGGTTTCTCAGCAGTGTTGTAACATAACAACCTCCAAACATGATCAAAATCTATTTTCTTCGAAATTTGAAAGGTTTTCTATGAAATGACACCATGTACTTGATGATAGCCTTTTTTTTTTTTTTTTTTTTTGCTTGAATGATCGGGATCAGGATTGGTTTTGGCATTGGCCGATCGTAATGACAAGAAATCGGTAGTCTGTATCGGCTAAAAATCCTGATCAGAGCATAACTAATTATGGCCGTATGTTTTTGTACGTAGGATGGACGGGCAGCGTCGGCTGTGGTGGTTTGTGCGTTCCTCGGTTTCTGTCGTCTGTTCTCTACGGCCGAGGCTGCAGTTTACATGTTCAGCATGAAGCGATGCCCACCGGGCATCTCGCCCTCACACAAACGGTAACAACTTCCTCTCTTTTTCTCACTCTGTTCCTTTGAAATAAGACACACCGCACAACACAATGTCAGGACAGGTTGTTCTAGAACAGAAATAGATGCTCAGTGGATTAATTCAGCAGCTCAGGCACATGAACATGAGCAGTGAGCCTCAAGTGTGATGGTTCTTTGGTGCTGAGGTCACTTCCTTCCACAACTGCTCATTGGCTCGCCAAGAACTTCTGCTGAACTTTGCAAGCTCATGGGACTATTTTGACTCTTTTGACTCTAACCAAGTGTGAATGTACTAGATGTAAAGGAAGTGATCTAACCTCAAATAAAGCGTTCAATTCTGTTGCTCGCTACAACCAGCCATTAAAGAAGCATCTCGGGCAGTGTTATTTAGTATTGTTTTTATACTATTATAGTATTTATCAATATTTTGAATTTACTTTTACTTTTATATTTTTAGTTTCATTTTTATTTTAGTTTAGGTTTTAGTATTTTTTTTTATGTGCTTTGTCATTTTTCTTCAGTTTTTGTAATTTTAGTATGTAGTTGCCAAGGCAACATTTATCATTTAAGTTTTTCATCAGATATCTATATTTTAACTGATATCTGATTTCATAATGATAATCTAATGATATCTAATATTTCAATTTACAAAAACAAATTTTAATAGTTTTAGTATTAGTTAACAATAACCAGGGTTATTATCGTTAAATAAAACTAAAACCATAATGAAAACATTTTCATTACTTGAAATTAAAATATGTAGTAGTAAAATATAAAAAAATATATATATAAAAAAAAACCCTTAAACTTATTTTATTTCATCTGTTTGCAAAGGCAATATTTCTAGTTTTCATTTAGTTCAAGTTGAAGTGCTAAAAAAACTAAAACTTTATAGACATTTTTATTTTTACAAAATAAAATTAATAAAATTCAAAAATCTATTAAATTCAAATCTAATTCAAAATATTAACAAAAACTACAACAGTATATCAATAACGCTAAAATAACACTGACAGTAAGAACACTGGTTCTGAAGTTAAATAAAGTTGAGCTTTTGTATTTATGCACAGAAAATCAATTCAAATCATCCTTCCAATTGGGAATATCAAAATCATGTTTACACTAATGCACTTACAATAGAAGTCTAGGAAACATTAGACCAGGATATTCATTAAAATGCATAAGTATTGCCTCAAGACTTAATCATTATATAAGTGTGGCTTACTAAACTAGTCGGTGCAAAGTTAAATCCAATATTTTTTCCTGTCACGATCATATAAAGCTGATCATATAAACTGAGCGAATTGCATAATACATGCAAAAATAGACTGGTTTTATTGGGGGGATAAAAGTCCAAATATTCACCTCAGTAATGCAGGACTAAAAGTTTAAAATGACACTTTTAAGGAACTTTACAGCTCAAGCAACACACATTTTTTTGTACATATCTCATGTATGATATCTCCTGATGTGTGAGATCTGCTTGTGAGGATGTGGGGTTCACAGCAAAGATTGTAATGATCTCCGTTTTCACTTTTCATGAGAATGAGGTCAGACTTCTCATCCCTGACGTTAGATGATGAACCATGATTTTGCAGGCTGTTAATGGTGCTTTCTATGCAATCATCACTTTTACATTTTAAAATGTTTGCTATTGCTTTTTAAAACCTCTATGTTTGAACCCCTGGTATATTGAAATGATACAGTATACTGAAAATTTTTTGAAGCCATTATATTCTATATTCACTACTTTTTCCATTTAAGAAGTTACAAATATGTTGAATATTGCCGCTTAAATAGTGTTTTGGCTCAAGAACAGAATATGTCATTGTTTAGCTGTAGATTTACACTACCAGTCAAATGTTTGGAATAATTACGATTTTTTTTGTTATTGAAAGAAGTCTCTTATGCTCACCAAGGCTGCATTTATTAGATCAGAGATACAGTAAAAACAGTAATACTGTGAAATAATATTACAATTTAAAATAGCTGTTTTCTATTTGAGTATATTGCTATATATTGCTTAACTGCTTTTTGTAGAAACTGTGATAACTGCCATTCAAAATATTTATTAAAAAAAAAAATTAATACTTAGTCAGCAAGAATGCATTAAATTGTTCAAAAGTGACAGTAAAAACATTTTTGATGCAAAATATTTTAAATAAATGCTGTTCTTTTGAACTTTATATTCATCAAAGAATCTTGAGAAATGCATCAACTTTTAAAAATGTTTTCCTTTCCATTTATTTATAATTGAGCACCAATAATAATTCATAACAATTAAGCACCAAATCATCATATTGCAATGCAATATAATATATATCTGTTCTGAAGTATTTTGCATAAAAGACTTAATAATAGGGTTCAATTCTCACTATTAACGAGTTGCTTATTAGGCATGCATATTACTAGGATATTGGCTGTTTATTAGTATTTATAAATCACATATTAATGCCTTATTCTGCATGACCATATTCTCTACCCAATACCTAAACTTAACTTAACTTAACCTTGCTAACTATTAATAAGTAGTAATTATGAGTTTTAGGTAAAAGTCATAGTTAGTAGCTATTTAATAATGAGAATTGGACCCTAAACTAAAGTGTGAATGAGACTTCTTTTAAATACACTGGTAGTGTATGCCATAACTCTGTGTTAACGAATTGCATTAACCAGTGACTGTTGTTGTTTGTAGGTATATTGAATACATGTGTGATATGATGGCAGAAGAGCCCATAATCCCCCACAGCAAGCCTATAACCATCCGTTCCGTCGCCATGACACCCGTACCGCTCTTTAATAAGCAGCGAAACGGCTGCCGGCCTTTCTGTGAGGTTTACGTCGGGGACGAGCGCATCGCAACCACCTCACAGGAGTATGACAGAATGAAGTAAGTCACTTCCACACTGTGATGAAACTTATGTCACCTGATCCAGTGCTGATGGACATGATGATAACAATGTACCGAGTGTCTTTATCTCTAACTTTGCCGTTTCTGCAGGGATTTTAAGATGGAGGACGGGCGAGCAGAAATTCCTCTGAATATAACCGTGCAGGGTGACGTCCTGATAGTGATTTATCACTCCCGCTCCACGCTGGGTGGACGCCTGCAGGCCAAAGTAAGACACGTAGTGACCGATATATGTGTAAATTGTCCCACTACATGTTTATAACAAAGATCTGAATTTAATAATTGCAAATAAAATTACTGATTAATGGGCCTGTAACTTTATTAGGAACGGCAAAATTATGATATAAACAGCAACGTAAGAACAGTAGTTTGACCCCTCACTAAGCAAATCAAATCAAAGACAAACACACCATTGCACATTTTTAAAAATGTTTTTTATTTACAAGAAAGAATTTAATTATTTGTATAGAAGCACTATTTTTTTTTTTTTTTTTTTTTTTTTTATATACATTTTCGGTCTCTCCCCAAATAACCCAGAACAAACTGTCTTGGAAGAAATGAATTAAAAGTTATAATAAATAAATAAAATTAAATAAGTAAATAAATAAAAAATATAACCATTCTGCAACTTTAACAAATGTACCTCATTTGTAATAATTCCACCAATTTTAAGACACCATAATGAAAATGAAACAAAATTAAGACGGAGTTTCTGTTTGTTCTGTAGTTTCTATTTCCACAAAAATGCAAGGGATAGACGGGCAGATTATTAATTTGTCATAGGGATAATATATAGATTAATATATACTATTAATGAAACAATTAGGGCTGTCAATAGATTAAAATGTTTAATCATGATTAATTGCACACTTTCCGTGGAATTAAAGGTGATAAAGAGGATCTTTTCGTCGACTGAGAAACCAAAGACTGTTACTGAGTTTTTGAAATGAGCGCATGCGTAAGAACACCCCCCCCCCTCCTTTTGAGGGAACGCCTCCCAAAACTCGTGCCACGAGTATTGGAACACGAGTGTTTACCACCGGAATTCGCTCTGTCGTGTTAGTGGATTCATTATGTTGGACTCACCGCAGGTAACTCATAATCTGCAGTTGTTACTCCTGTCTCCTGACAAAAACATCGCATGCGGCGCCCGTGGAGTGTGGAAAGTTACTGGAGCGCGCAGCCGCGCTCGTCTCTCACAAGGAACGTCACGGCAGTGATTGACAAGCCAGAGGGCCAATCCGCGCACGTCTCTCACAAGGAACGTCACGGCAGTGATTGACAAGCCAGAGGGCCAATCGTTTACGCGATGATCGAGTAAACGATTGGCTGATGTTTTTAAGGCCCTACCTCGTGCACAGATGATGTATATTAATATTATTCCTTTCAGTGCACCTAATAAATAGTCTTTTATCAGTTAGTAAAGACAGTTTCAAGTAATATTGCAAAAATGAATAAAACAAAACATCCTCTTTAGCACCTTTAAGCATACGTCATTTGTCTTGTTTAACGTGTTTATTTTGTCATCATTTCATATATGCCAAATTTTCTGCAAGCTTTTTTCAAGGTAAATTTAAGTGTCTTTCCAAAAAAGGACGCTTGGAGACTCCAAAGGGACACCTAATAACCAAATGAGTTCATGTAGACTAGTTTATAAATTTATGCACACCAAAGCAGCGCACACACAAAATGACAGAACAAAACGTTTCAGAATTCAGTGTACAGTATGTGTACAGTGCAACTGATGTAGTGTGACAAACTCCCGACTTTTAAGATCATCTAACTGTGTGACATAAATTACGTTCATGACAATTTCACTTGCTTCATTAATTTATTTGCATTTAATTATATTAACATGTTAAGGATTTTGAATTAATTGAAAGTTTAATTGTATATTGTATCAGGTTTATTTATTTATTTATTATTGCCCTGAATATAGCCTTTGAAATGATGTGGCAATAAAAAACAATAAAATAAATAGTTTTGGACAATAAAAAATATTAATGGGCTGGTAAATGTTCTCATTTCAGTCTATTCTATTCCATTTTATTCTATAGCTTGCTTCCAACAGATCTTCACACCTGAAGTTCCTGAAACCTGACCATAGTTCAGCACGAGCCATGACTGTTCGTATTTTGTTAGTGATTCTTAGTCATTGCCAGTCATTGTAGACATGTTGTGTTGTGGTTTTTGCAGATGGCTTCCATGAAGATGTTTCAGATTCAGTTCCATACAGGCTTTGTGCCCAGAAACGCCTCCACTGTCAAATTTGCAAAGTAAGTTTCAGATTACTGATGATTACAATGATCTCATAGCAGTTTTGCTTTCAGTTGCACATCAAAATGTGATGCTCTTTTAAAATTATGATGCTGTATTATATTTGCAGGTATGATCTCGATGCATGTGACATCCAGGAGAAATATCCTGACCTCTTCCAGGTACATGTAAATGTGGAGGTGGAGCCTCAGGATCGCCCTAGCAACAAGACTGCGCCCTGGGAAAACTTTGCCACAAAAGGACTGAATCCCAAGATCCTTTTCTCCAGCCGAGATGAACAGCAAGAGATCCTGACAAAATTCGGTGAGTTTGATCAAATTTAAGGTCATAAACAGTCTTAAATATCTTAAATGGTATAGCAAATGTCTTAAATGTCATTTTTGGAGGTTTTTGGGCATGGAAAAACAGGAAACATGACACTGCCTAATGTGATTATATAACTTCAGAAGGCTATGATTTCATTAAAATGATTGTGATTTATTGCTGATCTAATGTTGATGAATTATGGAAATGTATACTTCATTTAGATACATGCATTCCAAATTTACAGTCTCTCATTTTCGCCAATATGGATCAGCAATATTGACACCAATCTGCACTTCATTTTTATCTTTATGTACACAATAATAATCTTTTACATTGTAATCCTTTTATTTTTAATATTTGGCATGTTTGTGTGCTGCTGCACGTCCCTATGTGTGTAATAAGCAGAGTGTACACGCGTTGTGCAACCGCCTATAGGCACATATTACTAACGTGCCCTTTAAATAAAACAAATATTGTGCCATTGACTTTAGACCAGGTTTCAGTTGGTCAATGGCGCAGACTATTTCAGTTGCCTCAAAATAGCAACATGCCAACAATGTGCCTGAACACACCTTGTTTTCAGACCAGCATGCCCATGGGCGCACAAATGGGCACAAATGCATTTGCTACTTAAACAACGTGGTGCAGGATGGGAAAATGATAACTGCATCGAGCTGAAACTAGCAAAAAAAACACTTGTGTTGTGCCTGGCACTGCATTGTGCCGGGTGTATGATAGGGCCCATTTACTATTTTCTATATGGTGAATGGCACATAGTGCACTATATAGGGAATAGGGGACGATTCAGACAATAGCTGCGTTTCCATTACCCTTCAAATTGCACAAATTGAAATTGCGACTTGAAAATGCGCCCAATGGAAACACGTCAATTTTGCAAAAACTCCCATGTATCGCAAGAAAGTTTTCACATGAGGTGGTTTTTCAGGTGGTTATTTCACAAAACTGCAATAGAAAGAGTTTTTCCGCATTTACAGGTCATCTGGTGTACGTAAAAGTCGATCATTCTTTAAAGATGGTGCGGTATGTTTGGACAGAAGACGAGACAGAGTTCTTTATTAAACTCATAAAAGACAAAAGAATTACGGGAATACTGGATTCTAAACAACAAAGGAATGCCACAATTTATCAAGCCCTCGAAGCAGATATGAGGGAGAAACACCGAGAAACACCTCATACATGGCTGCTCCCAAGTATAAGGGGCTTTCCTTGCCATTAATGCTTGGATAAAACGCTTACGTCTCCTTCGATTGAAAATAATCGCTAGTGCGGTGGCTTCCTCATACTTAAACCTATTAACATCCGTTGCCATGATTTTTGGAATGACTTATCGCGAGAGGGAAAATAACGTTTTAGTCGCATAACATCGGTTAATGGAAACGCCGTCATTTCGCAATAGTTTTTTTTTATCGATATGTAGAAAATATTGCAAAAGTTTTGCACATCTGTAATGGAAACCCGGCTAGTGTAAGTATGCTTGCCATTGGGGCAAATGATTTATGGTTTCACATCAGTGTCACATGAACCACTGCAGCACGCACACAGTGTGCTTCGATCCAGAGATACGATGGCACAGAGTGGGTCATACGCGCTAGTCGCCACAAATGACAAAACGCATCTGACCCATTTGAATTCTGCACAGAATGTTGTATTTTAAAGCAATATGGAGGAGATTAGGAGAACCGGTTAGACATTAGAAACCGCACTGATGAGTAAAAGAGACAACACAAGTGTCATGCAGCAACATAACTTACACACTTTTCAAACTGCACATCCTCAGTATGATGATGATTACTGTTTTGCTTTAGTAATAGTTTTATATTACATCTAAAAGGGGAATCTATTAGACTTAAGATCTGTTAGACTGTGGCTGTCTTAAGCTGTCAAATGCAGCTTTGCCAACCACAATGGCTATGGCCAAACTGTGATATAAATCAAACGCTATTGGCTGTTTAAAAAAAGGGAAGGATCTGCTTGATATGTCCCACCCAGTCTTCCTGTTTCAGTGGAAATTACTTCAACAAACACTGCGCATTTTTCAAGGCACTTCAGTGAGACTTTAAATTTCATTTTAAAAGCTCAGAGATGCCCTATATTCTTGTTTCTTGTCTACATTATGATGTTACACATTTCCTATTAGTTTTAACGTTCTTAACAAAGTTTTTGTTCTTAATCTTTCTGCTTGATCAGGTAAACCAGAGCTTCCACGTCAGCCTGGTTCAACAGCCTGCTACGCCTCTGAACCTTCCCAGCCGGAGTATTCGCCTGAAGGGCCACAGAGTGAACCAGATTCCCCTTCTCCTCAAAGCACTGACACCAACGCCAACAGCTTCTTCCAGATGCTTGATTGGGAAGGTATACAGCACATTTATAACATTTTCAGTTTCTGCTTCTTAATAACATTGCTGCATCATAATCATAATCTGACAGTGTTCTAATCACATTTTCATAGACTAGGTTTTCATGTCATATTTTTATTTTTAACATTCATTTTATACTTTCATTATCTCCATGACAGCCATGCTCCAAAAATTGCCAAAAATGCACATCCCTGCATCCAAAATAATCAATATCGAATCGAATCGGAATCGAATCACAAGCATGTGAATAGAAATCGAATTGAATCGTGAAAATTGGCAATACCCAGCCCTACTTGATTGCAATTTACCCGTGTCAATTAACCAGCAAAATACCGTAAGTGGCACATTCCATGAATGAGAATCCATGACCCGCATTATTAGGCATTTATATATATATATATATATATATAATGTCTAGATATATAATGTATATTAGCATTTATGGATATTATAAAACGGTTAGTTCCAGTCCTTGACTCTGATTGGTCAATAGTGTTTTATTTACAATAAAACACAGCTTTGACTGCTTTTATGTATCACTGCACAACACCCTTAGCAACTAAACATATGTTTGTTCTCATTGATACTGTTCACTGAAGCTTGTATTACCTGCATCTATATAGCATTTTCCTTTAGGTCAGTCCTATGTTCATATTAAAAAAAAAAAAATCCACTTGAATGCCAGCTGCGATATCTTGTCCTTTTAGCAGTTAAGGGGTTTTCCTGTGCCCTGACAGTTCTAGTGTTCACATCAGTATCAGTCCTTTCAAAATATAAGTCTTCGCTACTGACTGAATCGTTCAAACAGTCTTTGCCACCATCTGACTTTTCCTAGTCTGTTTTTAGTTGATCTCCATGAGGTGAAGCATTCTGTTGCTATTCACGGTCAGGAACTACTTTTTCCAGCGGAAGGCTTTCAGTGATTTTAATTCATGAAAGTTACATACATATATTTTCTTGGGTTAGTTTACCCAAAAATGAAATTTATGTCATTAATTTGTCATTATGTCACCCTCATGTCGTTCCAAACCCGTAAGACACAAATTAAGATATTTTGAAGAAATCCGAGAGGTTTTTTATTGAAATTACCATATTCAAGGTCCAAAAAAGTAGATATTGTTGTGTTGATTGTGTCTCATTATACTGAGCCGGCATTCGGACGTAAACGCTGATGCTCAGCAACATAAATAGATTAGCAGAATGACAGGGAGAGATGAATTTGTTGAATAAAGTCTTGTTGCTTCATAACATTAAGGTTGAACCACTGTAATCACTATCTTTTTTTGAATGAGCAGCTGAAAGTACAACTTTAGACAATTTGTTTGCAGACCATCATCATCCTTTTGTGACATCTGCCAAACAAAACAATTTGCCTGTATTATGATTTAAGCACTTATTAGTTGTACTGTATTGTCGTGTATTTACAGATGGTGGACGGCAGTTCGATCGCTCTGACAGCCAATTGGATGACCAGGAGGATTTGAGTGGCGGCTCAGAGGAGGAGTCAGTGTCGTACTCCGCCCCCATTGACGGGACTCTGTCACGTGACACCAGTGAACCGCTCTTCGAGGCAGATTTCACAACCACACCACCTGACCCCCAGCCCGACACAGAGGACCTGCTTGGCCTGAACTCTGACCCCTCTCCTCCGGCCGATACCTCTCAGCCGGGTATTACTACTGAGACGGGTTTGAAAAGTTCTGCTAGTAACAGTGATTTATTGAATGACCTGTTCGCCCCTCCATCCAATGCTGCGCCTCCAGCTGACACAGAAGACCTGCTGGGAGAAGGTACAGGAGAAGATCTGTTCTTCTCCAACACGTCCAGCCAACCGGCACCAACGGTTAATAAAGGTAGAAGACACTTTCTACAAGAGGGTTTAAATATAGTGTTCAGTACCAAAAGATTGCAAGTTTGACACCTGAAAGGCGTGAATCACCTGTCATAATAAATACATATAATAAAGGTTAAAGTCAAAAATCTAAAGAAATTAATATTTTGATTAAAGGAAATTGTCATTGTCAATATTATTTTTTGCATTATGACTTTTTTGACAACTATTTAATTAATAAATTTTTCCTCTCAAATTCTCATTACTGTAATGTTCAAAATTTATATTGTATTTATAAATGTTGATGTTATTTATACACAATTTTTTATGTATCATGCTGATTTAATTTTTTTTTTTTTGTAATTTATTTACTATTTATGAGAAACAGTGTTGGGAAAAAGCAGCAACATCAGCAATAAATTAAATTAAATTAAAAAGGGAGTAATGATGAAAATAATGCCATAGTATTATTTTCATTATTATATTACAGAAATGAAAAATCATTGGCGAAAATAAAGAAAATACCAGATGCACTTATAATAAAATAATTTGACCAAAATTATCTGTTTTCTTTATGCAGAATAAACTTCTTTTTTTTTTTGGTGTTGGGGTAAATATTGACCGGACATATTCTTTGATATTTACCCCCATATTATTATTATTATTATCATTGTTATTTTAGAAAAATATTTGTACAATTTTTTTTCTTCCCCTCAATTGTTCTAAATTACAGTGACTTTCTTTATGTAGACTTCTTTGACCCCTTTGGAGTGGGGTCAGCATCTTCAGGGTCAGATCTGTTTGGTGACCTCCTGGGGTCAGACGGTGGTAGTAGTGGCTTCAAAGCTCCGCCTCCTGCATCCAACTCTAGCCTTTTTAACCTCAGTGAGTTCTGCTCTGATTTTCATATGAATCAAGGATGAACAAAAAAAAAAAAAAAGACAAAATATTTGTTGTTATTGAGAGCAATGTTTGTTTTGAATTAAAGGATAGCTCACTCAAAAATGTTCCAAACCTGTATGAGTTTCTTTCTTCTGCTGAACACAAAAGAAGATATTTTGAAGAATGTCTGTAACCAAACAGTTGATGAGCCCGACTTGACTTCCCTTGTATGGAGAAAAAAAAAATACTATGGAAGTCAATGGGGTCCATCAACTGTTTGGTCACTGACATTCTTCAAAATATCTTCTTTTATGTTCAGCAGAAGAAAGGGTGAGTAAATGATGACAGAATTTTATTTTTGGGTGAACTATTTAGTTCTGTGTTGTTTTCAAAGTAAATGCCGGGGTGTCTGAAAGTGTTTTTCATAAAATATTTCATAAAATTCATATTTATAAAATATTTTGCCAGATAAATTAGCAAGCGAGACTCCGAAGATGACATCATCAGCGAGTCAGCCTGATCTGTTAGGTGGGTGGGACAACTGGACCACAGGTGGAACCAGCACGACTATTAACATGACCACTGCTGCCAGCAAACCTACTATGAGTGGTATTCAAACATTCATTCATTTATTCAAATAACCAGACCTTAAATCAGTCAAAACAGTTACTTGGTTAAGATGGTAACACTTTACAATAAGGTCTAATTTGTTAATTTTAATGTTAATGCATTAACTAACAATAATATCAGCATGAAAAGGAAATCGCAATAGTTTTTTTCCCTGTAGTTTTTTATCCCCTAATGAAGTACATTCGAGTGAACCAGCTTCTGGAACGAAAAAATATAGGGACTTCGATTTTGTTCATGGGGGTGGTTGATTAGATGGTTGTGGTTTGCTATTGGTGGATCTCATGTGAGTGACAGGTTGTCCCGCCCTTGCGCCAGTAAACACGTCATCAGAGATGTCAGTTATTTTGATTAAAGATTACGAGGGCACATTAATTTAAAAAAAATAATATGTTGACAGATAAATCATTTATAATAAACACTGCAATATTTCATGAAAAATGTTAATTGTCCAGTTTGATTTCATGGAGACTTTAACAAAGAAATACATTTTATTATGTTAGTTAATAAAAAATGTTCTTGTTCATGTTGGTATTGGTAACAGATATGTATGGAATCTTGGTTCCATTATGAAATAAAAAAACAAGGTAATTGGAGCTTTTTGTCTCACAATTATGACTTTTTTTCTCACATTTGTGAGTTTTTCTCAAAATTATGATTTTTTTTTTTTTTCTCAAAAAGTCATAAAGTCAGAATTGCGAGAAATGAAGTCAGAATTGCGAGATGTGAAGTCGGAATTGCATGTTATAATGTAACTCAGAATTGTGAGAGAACAAATCACAAGTTTTTTTTATTTTTTATTTAGTGGCGGAAACAAGCTTCCATAGATATGAGATTATCATTAACTAATCATTAACTTGATAAATGCTAGATAATAGAAGTATTGTTCATTGTTTTTTCATGTTAATTAATGTATTTAAAGACTTTTAACAAATGAAACCTTTCTGTAAAGTGTTACCGTTAAATTTAACAATTACCCTGGTCATGCAATTAAACTCTTCCTATGATTACCAGCCATTCAGCTAATAAGTTTTTCTGGTTAATTGTTCAACAATTCATAAACCAGTAAACTCATAAACCATAACAAAAGTTTATTTTTGAACCCATCTTTCTTTGTGCAGCCTCAGGACTCTCATCTTTCTCCAAGGCCAAATCTCAGAGCTTTGACCCCTTCGCAGACCTGGGCAACCTGGGCGCAACACTACCTGGTATGTTTTACTGAGTAAAATGTCTGTGTTTACCCTTTATCAGACTACTTTGTCAAATGTCATTCATATCATGTAACTAACACTGATTTGTGTCTAGGCTCGTCCAGTGCTGGTTTCTCTGGTTCAGGTTATAAAGCGGGTGGCCCAAAGGGTGGCCCAAAGAACTCAGGTCAGCAGTGGCATCAGACTCCTCGGCCCTCATCTGGCCCAAACAAACCCTGGATGCCTCCAAACTCAGGGTCCAGGCAGCCCTCCAAACCAGTTGCCCAACCAACTAAACCAAACTACATCCCCAGCTTCAGTGTGATTGGTGGACGAGAAGAGAGGGGGATACGTGGACCGACCTTTGGTAAGGCTTCTGAATAAATGCATGAAAGTTGCAAACAAAAATGTGAAATTATGCCATTTTGCTAATAATTGTTTGAGCAAAAAACAAGATATTTAATCGTGGCAAAAAAAAAATCGTGGATCATGGCAAAAGAAGCAAATCTCTCCAACAGAAAACACTTGCCTGAAATGCCTCGTTTGTAGTCCTGCCATTATTTTGGTGACTTAAGGCCCTGATATACTCATGAGTAGGGATGGGTATCTAGACCCAGTTCCAAATTTCCAAGAACCGGTGATTCGATAAGAAACGCGCATTTCGATTCCACTTCCGCTTATCGATTCCTGTGTGTGCCTTTTAATGTGATTTTAACCATTCAAAAAGACTCACGCACTGTTTTTCCATGCTGCATACACATTCAAAGCGAGCTCAGTTACGCACACGTGTAGCACAGACAATATCACGCAAGTCGTCTCGCGCCTGAATGGTTTAAAATAACTTTTTATGTGAGCGCTTTGGATGTGTGTGCAGCACGGAAACAGCACGTGAGTCGTCTCATGCTTGAATGGATCTGTGTAGCTCTTAAAGTGACAGCAGCCTAACATTCCTGCTGCCATCTCTATAATAACACTAATCTATGGTGCCCCACATGACAAAAAAATAGTAGGCTAAATTGTGCACGCGATTTAGTAATTCGTTCCATCGATTTTGAACTAATTAGTAAATCATGCGCACGATTTATAAATCGAGGGAACAAATTAGTAAATCATGCGCATGATATATATATCAAGGGAACGAATTAGTAAATCATGCACATGACATATAAATTGAGGGAACGAATTAGTAAATTGCATGCTTGATATACAGTGGGTACAGAAAGTATTCAGACCCCCTTAAATTTTTCACTCTTTGTTATATTGCAGCCATTTGCTAAAATCATAGTTCATTTTTTTTCCCTCATTAATGTACACACAGCACCCCATATTGACAGAAAAACACAGAATTGTTGACATTTTTGCAGATTTATTAAAAAAGAAAAACTGAAATATCACATAGTCCTAAGTATTCAGACCCTTTGCTCAGTATTTTGTAGAAGCACCCTTTTGATCTAATACAGCCATGAGTCTTTTTGGGAAAGATGCAACAAGTTTTTCACACCTGGATTTGGGGATCCTCTGCCATTCCTCCTTGCAGATCCTCTCCAGTTCTGTCAGGTTGGATGGTAAACGTTGGTGGACAGCCATTTTTAGGTCTCTCCAGAAATGCTCAGTTGGGTTTAAGTCAGGGCTCTGGCTGGGCCATTCAAGAACAGTCACGGAGTTGTTGTGAAGTCACTCCTTCGTTATTTTAGCTGTGTGCTTAGGGTCATTGTCTTTTTGGAAGGTAAACCTTCGGCCCAGTCTGAGATCCTGAGCACTCTGGAGAAGGTTTTCGTCCAGGATATCCCTGTACTTGGCCGCATTCATCTTTCCCTCGATTGCAACCAGTCGTCCTGTCCCTGCAGCTGAAAAACACCCCCACAGCATGATGCTGCCACCACCATGCTTCACTGTTGGGACTGTATTGGACAGGTGATGAGCAGTGCCTGCTTTTCTCCACACATACCGCTTAGAATTAAGGCCAAAAAGTTCTATCTTGGTCTCATCAGACCAGAGAATCTTATTTCTCACCATCTTGGCAAACTCCATGCGGGCTTTCATGTGTCTTGCACTGAGGAGAGGCTTCCGTCGGGCCACTCTGCCATAAAGCCCCGACTGGTAGAGGGCTGCAGTGATGGTTGACTTTCTACAACTTTCTCCCATCTCCCGACTGCATCTCTGGAGCTCAGCCACAGTGATCTTTGGGTTCTTCGTTACCTCTCTCACCAAGGCTCTTCTCCCCCGATAGTTCAGTTTGGCCGGACGGCCAGCTCTAGGAAGGGTTCTGGTCGTCCCAAACGCCTTTCATTTAAGGATTATGGAGGCCACTGTGCTCTTAGGAACCTTAAGTGCAGCAGAAATTTTTTTGTAACCTTGGCCAGATCTGTGCCTTGCCACAATTCTGTCTCTGAGCTCTTCAGGCAGTTCCTTTGACCTCATGATTCTCATTTGCTCTGACATGCACTGTGAGCTGTAAGGTCTTATATAGACAGGTGTGTGGCTTTCCTAATCAAGTCCAGTCAGTATAATCAAACACAGCTGGACTCAAATGAAGGTGTAGAACCATCTCAAGGATGATCAGAAGAAATGGACAGCACCTGAGTTAAATATATGAGTGTCACAGCAAAGGGTCTGAATACTTAGGACCATGTGATATTTCACTTTTTCTTTTTTAATAAATCTGCAAAAATGTCAACAATTCTGTGTTTTTCTGTCAATATCGGGTGCTGTGTGTACATTAATGAGGAAAAAAAACTTAAATGATTTTAGCAAATGGCTGCAATATAACAAAGAGTGAAAAATTTAAAGGGGTCTGAATACTTTCCGTACCCACTGTATAAATCGAGGGAATGAATTAGTAAATTGCACGCACGATTTATAAATCGAGGGAACTAAGTAGTAAATCTTGTGCACGATTTATAAATCGAGGGAACTAGTAAATCATATATTTTTTTTACCTTATTGGAATCGAAATTAGGAATTGATAAGAATCTGAATCATTAAAATTCAAACAATACCCAACCCTATTCCCGTTGTTTAATCATTTTAATGGAACCAGAACCGGAATCGTTAAGCGGAACTGGAACCGAAAAATTTCTTATGATTCCCAACCCTACTCTAGACGCAGTTCTTTTTTGTTCTTCGCTTAGGGATAAAAAGAAGTTTGAAATACCTGAGCAGCAGTATACTGTTAGTGAACATTCCAGTGCCGCCCACACTACTGAGAGCGGCATTTAGATGAATTGTCTGCTTTTGTTGTACAGAATCTTTCTGTCCTTTAGGTCCAAAGCCCAAAGTGAAGGAAGATGACTTTGAGGATCTTCTGTCCACACAAGGTTTCGGCTCCAAAAGTGACAGGAAGATGCCCAGAACTATTGCTGAGATGAGGAAGCAGGAGCTGTCTAAAGACATGGACCCTCTTAAACTTCAGGTATAGATGACCGTTTAGCACATATTTACTGGTGGATGTTCTTTGGACTTGATGATGCTGATTATGATGTTTGTATGTTAGATCTTAGATTGGATCGAGGGGAAGGAGCGGAACATCAGAGCGCTACTCTCCACGCTGCACACGGTCCTGTGGGAGGGAGAAACCCGCTGGAAGCCCGTCAACATGGCAGATCTAGTCACACCTGACCAGGTGAAGAGGGTCTACAGGAAGGCTGTGCTTGTTGTTCACCCAGACAAGGTATGTGTCAACATTACAACAATGTTCAAAAAGCAAGAAAGTAAAAGACATATTTCATTTTTATGTATTTGTTTTGTTTATTCATTGTTTGTGTCATTTATTTATTATTTATTTTTAAATTATTTATTTGTTTTCCTTTCATTGTCTTTTTTGTTGTTGTTTTTTGTCAAGAAAATAATAAATCGATATGTTGATTATTTAAAGCAATATGTGAATAGTGATATTCACATATTGCTTCAAATAATAATGAAATGAAATAAAATAATATGGATACAAATATTTATCGACAGTAATACAAATATTAATTAATAAATATTATATTTAATTAATATTAAGTATTGTTTTCATATCAGACATGATCATTTGGGGGGTCGTCAAGAAAATAATTAAAGCAAATATAATTATGATTCATATATTAAGCAATATATTAATTATTCATTTAAAAAAATGTATTTTATTAATTAAATAAAATATTAATTAATAAAAGTATTGTGTTTTTTGTATCAGACATAATCATTGGGGGCTGTCAAGAAAATAATTATAGCAATATGTTAATTATAATTCATATATTAAGCAATATATTTTTAATTATTAAAACAATATATTAATAAATAGTATGGATACAAATGTTTGACAGTAATACAAATATTAATTCACCGCTAAAGAATTTCACTTCTGACATATTCTGTTGGTGTGACTCTCATCTTTATGTCCAGGAAAGATAATGGAATGGAAAAATAAGGATTTTTTTTTTCTCTGGTCTTCCAGGCTACAGGTCAGCCGTACGAGCAGTACGCTAAAATGATCTTCATGGAGCTGAGCGATGCCTGGTCCGAGTTCGAGAACCAAGGATCCAAAGCCCTGTTCTGAACACGCTCAGTGAGCGTCTGCCAGGTGCAGCCTGCCCCCTACAGGCAGCCTGAGGCACTGCACTCTCTCCCCACACACAGACACACTGCCACTGACAGTACACACACACAGACACACACCACGGCTCTGAGAGAGAGGCAGATCAATCGCAGGAAGAAAACAGACCTCTTTCTGTTTGAGGCACGGACAGATCTCTTCCTGAACTACCACACGCTCTCCTGAGCGAAACCTGTAGCGTTGGATTTCTCCTCCTTCAAAAGGGGACCATGCTAGCATCCTTTTGGCATTTGTAGACGAAATAACCACATACACGCACACACACACACACACCTGAGACAACAGTCTGTGTTTCGCACTTCTAAAGAGCTAGAAAACAGATGGTTTCTGGGATGAAGACAGATATGATTATTGCTGATCTATTTTATGCCATCACACTTTTGTTTTCACCTTTTTTGTTTTTCAATCAGTGTGGTTTGTCAATTACTGATGTAAATATTCACTCGACTCGTGTGTGTTTGAGGGTGGATTGTGTTCATGTGAAGCTGAAGCAGAGAGTTTGGCTTCTGCACTCCACGATGTGAAGTTTCTGTTGGACTTTTCACTTTTTTTCTTCAGTTTTATCATGTTTTCACTGATCTCAAGTGTTAATTCTCTACAGGCACCTCGTTGGAAGGTGCGTTTGTGTATTTGTGGGTTCAGGGCTCATTTTCTGCAGTCCAAAGGGTATTCCGATGACCGAAAAGAAACTTAACATCAACAAAACCTCTGTGCTTTCCATATTTTTTTTTCTCAAGGACCAATCAGAAATCTGTTATATTTATTGTTTTGAGAGCTGTACATGGCTAATGGATGGATATATATAAAAAAGGACTAAAATTTATTGTAAACGATGAAACAAACAAGCTGAGCATTTTGCAAAACTAAAATCATTCCAAAGCCTCTACTAATATGAATGTGCTTTTTAAGATTATTGCTGGCAATTTGGAATGTAAATCTGTTTTTTTTTTTTTTTTTTTTGTATTCCTTGTACTATTATCCTATTTTCAATGTGTTAGCAAGCCTTCACAATATTTTATTTCCATAATCTCTTAATAATGACACTAGAAAGTTTGCACCAATCCCTCAGGTCATCAGGCCAAATTCAGATGCACCCATATCCAAATTAAAAAAACGACTTAATAGACAGTGACTTTAGGGTCGAAATTAATTAGTGTTGTTTTTATATATAGACCTATAGATTCCCGTATTTTTTTGTTATAGAAAAAACGAGGCCTCGAAGAAAATGCTGATTCATTTAGACTTGGTGAGTTGAGTTTCAAAACCTGCTGTATTTCTGAGATTATTCATGTACGAGGCTTGCAGCACAGGAGGCGATACAGTCAGACTGAACAAAACCAAATCCTTCATCTGTTACTGGTGTCCGAGAGCATCCATCATGGAGCGAAAACATCTGCTGTTAAGTTGACTGATGGGCTGGTTCAGATTGTCAGTGATTTGGGAAGTGTTTCAGCTTATTCACCCTCCACCAAAGTCATAAACGGTCATAAATGTTTCAAACTGGAATTTGGCATTTCTGTTCAAAATCATTATTGGTTGTATTTAATGGGTTCTGATTGAATTGAATGGCTTTGTTCAGTCTAAATAAATTTCCTTATTCTTATTCTGTGAATATATACTTATCTTCCATGTAAGTATATGTAAGAAAATTATAATGCTGCTGTATTTTGGTGGAGAGTGAATATTTTCATAATGACACCTTTTCTTTTCCTTGCCCACTCAGCTTTTCTTTGAATGTCAAACTAGTTTCTCACCAGCTGTCTCCTACAATGGAGAACAAAATCATAACACCATGGTCTTAAAGATATTTTTGTCATATTTTCTTTTGACCAATAAACCATAATCATGGTTTGGGTTTAGATTGTCTCTTATTTTATTTTTAAGCAATAATCTGTATGTCACCTAATGATAAAAAATGTAAATATTTACCTAAGTAAAATTCCTGTAAGAGAATTTACATCTGCAGGTGTGGCGATAATCATATGCATTTTTTTATACAGTGAAATGTATGTAAAATTGTGCACAGCACATCATGCATTTTGTCTATATGCATGAACTATATTTCAATTTACCTCAGTTGTTCAGTTTAATCATTTGCCATTCATTTTAAATAGTATGCAGTACTAGTACATTAGTCATGGCTGTGTCTGAAATCGCCCCCTAATATACCCTTAAATAGGGTACTATTACACTACCGAAACCGTAGTGGACATTATCGAATGCACTCATTCAATCAAGTTACTTTATTTATAAAGCGCTTTAAACAAGGTAGAACCTACCAAAGTGCTGAACAAGATCAAAAAACAAAATAATAAAACATATCATAATTCAAGATCAAATCACATCATAATTCAAGTAAAAACCGAAAGACCATGCAAGCAATACAAATAATAAATACAAATAACATAAGGATGAAGCAAAAAAAAAAAAAAAAAAAAAGTAATTCAATTAAAAGCCAAATTAAAAAGAAAGGTTTTTAACCTGATTTTAAATTCTGATACAGTAGGGGCCAATTTAATTTCGAGGGGTAGTTTATTCCAGAGAGTAGGGCCGGCTACAGCCAAAGCACGATTTCCTCTTGTCTTTAAACGGGCTTTTGGAATATGAAGAAGAAATCGATCATTTGATCGAAGGCTCCTATTTGAGCTATACAAATGGAATTGAGTAGATAAATATGGGGGAGCAAGATTATTTAACGATTTGTACACTAATAACAAAATTTTAAACTCAATACGGAACTCTATAGGCAACCAATGTAATGATCTTAAAAGAGGTGTAACATGATCAAATTTTTTATAACCCTTTAAGAATTTAGCTGTGGCGTTTTGTACTAACTGAAGTCGGGAGATTTGAGACTTTGTGATACCATAATATAAGGAGTTACAGTAATCCAGCCGCGATGTAATAAAGGCATGGATGACAGTTTCAAGGGAACGCTCAGAAAGAAATGGTTTAATTTTTGAAAGAAGACGAAGATGAAAGAAACTAGAACCAACAACTGAGTTTATTTGTTTGTCAAATGACAGATTAGTATCGAATATAACCCCAAGATTTCTAACATGGGGAGCTGTAGTAGAGCAAAGTGACTGAAGATCAAGGTGGTGTTGTGCTTTGGCATTGGGAGGGCCAAAAACAATGATTTCTGTTTTATCAGAATTTAAAAAAAGGAAGTTAGAAGAAAGCCACGATTTTATCTCATTTAAACAAACGTGCAGGGTGTTTAAAGTGTTTGGAGAGTTTTTCTTAGACACAGGCAGATAAATTTGCAGATCATCTGCATAACAATGGAATGATACATCATACTTCCTAAAAATAGAGCACAAAGGAAGAAGGTATAGAGAGAAGAGCATAGGAGATAAAATCGAGCCCTGAGGAACTCCACAGGTTAATTGCCCCAGAGAAGAAGTGAAACTACCAATTTTAACAGAGAAACTGCGATTTGTGAAAAAGGATTTAAACCAATGTAGGACTTCACCACCTAAACCCACATAATATTCTAGCCGAGAAAGGAGAGTTTCATGATCTATGGTATCAAAAGCTGAAGATAAATCTAACATAACCAAAATCACAGAATCACCCAAGTCTGTAGCCATTAAAATATCATTAAGAACTTTTACCAGAGCTGTCTCGGTACTATGTAGTGCTTTGAAGCCCGATTGAAAAATCTCATGTATATGATTATCATCTATATAAGACTGAAGTTGGTTAAGCACAATCTTTTCCAATAATTTAGACAGAAAAGGCAACACCGAAATAGGACGGTAATTTGAGAGAATAGAAGACTCAAGATTAGTTTTTTTTAAAATAGGAGTTACCGTAGCTGTTTTTAAAATATTTGGGATTTCTCCAGATTTCAAGCATTTATTTAAAAATGTGACCAGCTCTGGACCTATTGTATCAAGTATTAACTTAAAATATCGTGGGTGAATAATATCATAAGGAGAAGGAGATGGTTTTAAATTTGCTACAATCTCTTTGACTGTTTCCAGGGAAACAGGAGCAAATATTGACCAGCTGTAAGGTGGAGCAGCAGTTATCAGGGGTTTACTATTTGGAATCTGAATTTGGGCTCTCAAAGTTGCAACTTTGACCTCGAAATAAGACCTGAAATCATCACACAGAGCAATAGAAGGATTATGAAAGTTGTTAACAGGAGGATTCAATGCAGAGTTTATAACAGAAAAAAGTATTTTTGGAGTGTGATGATGTTTCTCTTTGAGATTTGAAAAATAGGCATTTTTAGCCCTCTTTACTGTGTTCTGATATCTTGTTAAACAGTCCTTAAAAATGTCATAAGACACTTGAAGTTTATTCTTTTTCCAAAATCTTTCAGCTTTTCTACATTCTTTCCTCAATGAGCGGATATCTTGATTGATCCAGGGCTCAGATTTGAATTTCGGTTTAAAAAGTTTATAGGGTGCGATAGAGTCTAATATCTCAGTCCAGGCATTGCTTAAAGTAGAAAGATGTTTTTCAGCATCAAGGACAGACAAGTGGGATTCAATCACAGGTGTCGAACAGGATTCCTTATAACATCTAGTGAAGTCCTCAGTGAAAGAGGGGGTATAAACCCGAGCTCTTCTTAAGTCATTTCCGATTTTGAGAGGAACTGAAGGAGAGTCCAGTTTAAAAACAATGGGGAAATGATCAGAGATTAGAGTTTCAATAATTTCAGTATCGGTGATCATCAGTCCAGAGGATAAAATTAAATCCAATGTATGTCCTCGGATATGTGTAGGATGCTTAACGGCTAGAAAATACCCATAATCGTGCCGAATGAGTTCCCGCGTCTTGCCAGAAGATGGCGCCTGCAGCTGAATCAATCATCCATCCATCCATTTTCCAAACCGCTGGTCCAATGTGGCTACATCACCGTATCACTCAGGTTGGTATAAATTCCTTTATAATTGATTATCAAATTGTTTAATTAAAGGTGCTCTAAGTGATGTCACGCGTTTTTAGGCCAAAACATTTTTTTGTCACATACAGCAAACATCTCCTCACTATCCGCTAGCTGCCTGTCCCCTGAACACACTGTAAAAAAAAGTTAGTAGATTAACATTGGTGGACTTGAACTTGAAAAATGATGTGTACTGATGTCTTTCTGGTGAAATGTGGTTCATTCATGTTTATTTGATGATATTAACTAGTTAGAAGAGATGATCGGTTCATGAGCTGCTTGATCTGAGGCGCTATAGCGATCTGTCATGACACGTGCCACAAAACGGTATTTATTGTTTAAATTTCTTTAAAAATTACAAAATTTGAAATTTCAGACTTTGTTTCATATCAAAAGTAACCTGCTCTGCCTTGTCTGTCGATGCGTTGTCAGCTTCATCTTTGCTCTGCGTTGTATTTTTCACTGAGAGCACTATGGCTTGTTGGATATAGCAACAGTAACTAAAGGGGGCGGGCCTTCGCGAACAGTCAATTATTAAAGGTGTGATGTGTAAATTTTAGCGGCATCTAGTGGTGAGGTTGCGAACTGCAGCTAACGGCGCGCACCCCTCCCTTTTGGAGAAGCTACAGTGGCCGTCAAGATCCTGTGTGAAGCAATGAGGTTTCTTCTTACTTTAGAACGGTCTCTGCTTCTAATAAACCAGACGACTACTACTACTACATGCGTATTCAACGTAGTGACGATGCAAGCTGCCTCTAAAAACACATATGATTTAGAAGAACAACAACATAATGACTAAACACGCTCTGTAGAGTGTTTGTCCATTTAGGGCTGCTGTAGATGGCACATAATGGCGACTTGACATGGACCCGCGATGTACAAGATAAATATGGCTCATTCTAAGGTAATAAAAACATAACGGTTCATTATGTAAGGTCTTTATACAACACTGAAAACATAGTTATGTTTATTATATTGCATTTCTGTCAATAGATCCTCCCAAATTTTATACATTGCACCTTTAAATAGGGAACTATTTGGGGAAACAGCCATTTGTAGGTGTCCAAAACCATAGTGGACATTATCGAGTGCACTCATTCAATCCCACTCAACCATAGACTTATATAAATATTTTATATGTCCATGCACTCAAAGGCTAGAAAATACCCATAATGCACGATGAGGGTTGTCCCAATTATGTCTATGGTGCCCTTCGCCGGGAGTTTGATTGACAAGCGATCTAACCAATCAGAACGCCGAATCCGCCATTTTGTCCGACAAAGCAGTCAGTAGTTAGAAGATTAACCTCGAGTTAAACTTGAAAAATTGTGTATTGTCATCTTTCCGCGTTTGAAACAACATTCCTTCTCATGTTCATTCATGTTTATTTGATGCTATACGTGAACTAGTAGGAAGAGATGATCGGTTCACGAGCCTCTTTAGCTGAGTCGCTACAGCAATCTGTCACGACACATTAAAGAGCCACAAAACGGTTTTTATTGTTTCAATTTCTTAAATTGAATTTCTTACTGTTCCTGATACCTTCTTTCTACACAGGTTGAAAGCCGGGACTTTGTTTAATATCATAAGTAACCTGCTCTGTCTTGTCTGTCGATGTGTTGTCAGTATCCTCTTCTTCCGAGATGTATTTTTCACTGTGTGTGGCGTGACAGCGCCACGGCTTGTCGGACAAAGCAACAGTAACTAAGGGGGGCGGGTCTTTGCTAAGGGTCAATTCCCGCGTCTCGCCAGAAGATGGCGCCCAAACAGGTCCAATGTGGCTAAAGCACAATACCATACAGTTTCAAGATCAATATTTTCAAAAATACTGTAGCTGACAGTTTTCTGATTACTAAACCGCAAGCACAAAAGCGGCAGCCCTTCAGTTTTTTTTTTTTTTTTTTGCGGCAGCCCAGATGACGTGTTTTTGTAGGCCAACCCGGAAGTTAGCGCGCACGGTTTCCCTCGATCAAAAGCATGTGCATTTTTCCCATAGACTTATTTTTTAATTAAAAAAGGGCTTAAAAATAAGCTCTGTGTTTAACAAAGGGCTATGACACTTCCCAGCCGGCACATGACCGACCTTAAACGTTGAAATGTGATTTAAATAAGGTCAGTTGTTGTTTCAACTGTGAAAACGGTTGCTAAACGGTTAAAGCCCAGTCAACACATGACCGAAATTCGACGATGAAATATGTTTGAAGTAACGTCAGTTGATGTTTCTACAGTGAAACAATTAGGCCTATTAAATGTAACATGGTTGAAATGGGTTAAGAAAATCACTTATAAATCAATGCTGAAATAAGCTAGACTATACCTTAAAAAAGTGTTTAACCATATAATATAATAATAATAATAATAATAATAATAATAGTAATAATATATGAAATAAAAATGTGTCGATTTAGGCCTATTTTGCCACTTCTGTGTCAGTTTGTTGGTAGCCTACGTCGATATTTCAGAAAATAGAAATTATATGCTCATTTTCATTTTTTGCGGTCTGAAGAGACTACCAAGATCGCAAACACCAGAGCCGTTGAAAAACAACATTTAACGGCTCTGACAAACACCAGTGCCTGGAGCGGATCTGAGTTACCATGGAAACGGGGAACCGTCAAACAGCAAGACTCCGTCTCGCTGTTGTTTTCACTGATTTTAAGTAAGTTTAGTCCATAAAAGCACACAAATAATATATATAACTGTTCCTGATACCTTTCTTACATATAATCGACACACTTCTGTTGAATATTAGAAAGAAATTATTTGTCTTCGAAAAAGTCCGTTAGCATCTCAACCATTTTCAGAAGTGGTTTCGAGTTTTTTGAGCCCTTGTTTAATGAAAGTTTGGGCTTTTAATCGCATCTTTATGTGTAGATGAGATGTTATAATAGTTAAGGTTTTGCTGGTAAATTGTTAATGGATGATAGTAAACTAATTTATTTAACCTACACGTTTTGTCTGTCAAGATAATCTTTACAAGTTAACACAACATTTATACATTTTGAAGCCTAAATAAAGTCGTCAGATATAAAAAGCTAACAGTAGGCTATAAACGGACTACAGCACACCATGCTGTACAAGCTTCCTCAAACTTTTTATTTAAAAACATGCTTGCTGATTATGATCTGCGCTGTGTACTTTTTTTCACTTTTTTCATGAGAAATGCTGTCCAAATGTCCTGTTTGTCATGATGATGTCTAAAGTCCCCACCAAAGGAAGTAGTCCCTTTTAGCAACCACCGTTTTTAAGACACAATAAAGGTTTTAAAAAATCACAAGCGGGTTATAACTGGTGTGTTTTATGTCATAGATCAAAACGTGAAAATATTTAGAGGCTGTGTTAACCACAGACCGTATTTCAGGCGATTTAGCAAAAACCCATAGACTTTAGGGCGATGGAACCGGAAGTCCTAAAATGCTAACTCACTTCCGGGTTTTGCCTACAAAACCACGCCATCTCTGAGGTTCGCTCACTCATTTTCATTCACTCCTTCAAGTGGACTATATTAGTGGAGTAATGTATGGAATGGTGAATGGGGGGTATAGGGGGCGATTTGGAACACATGCGTGGTCTCAGTTTTTTATTATTATTTTTTAATGCGTGGTCTCAGTTTCACGCAGCATCTCACATCAGTTGTGTCAGAATGCGATCTGTGACATCATCATTGACCACAATGCTCTTATTATGAAACTACAAACTTTTCCTAAGCTCTAAAGACCTACATAATTTACAACAAACATAATTTAACTTTAATCGAGAACTATTGCAAAATTATAATATAACTCAAACGTATAACCTACATAGGCTACAGCTTAAAAAGTATTAAGAAGTTTAATCAATTACCCATTCTAATAGTTGAGCTAGAAGTCTGTCAGTGCTACCCATCTAAAATGGACTACAGTTAAATTTAAGACCATCATCCATGCAGCAAATCTCTTGATCACCAAACCTGTTCTAATCATCTCGGGATTTAACCGATCATATAAGGAAAATTGACAGGATCACGTAAAGAGTTCGCTTGTTTGTTGATGGTCGACCGGCTGTTCGCGATGTGTGAAGTAAACTACTAAAGCAGGCATTAGGCCTTTAAAATAAAAGTCTCGTTGCAATGATATACAACGACCACTGGGGACAGTCACGAGTTACTTACTGAAGATTGCAGAATAAATAGAACCAGAGCATTTCCTCCCTCTTCATCGTTTGGAGCTAAATAGCTTTTAAATTGAAAGTTGTTAATGTTTAAAAACTATATATTCTGGTTTATATCAGTTTTAAAATCGTAAACGTAAAAATACATGTGGACATTTAGCAGCCAGTTTTATCAAGTGACTCACAAATGAAAAATAAATACAAGACCAAACAATATTAGCACTACAAGATTGAATTTCAAGAGTAAACCACAGTACAAACGCTGCAGCAAAAGTAAATAGATTGTTTTATTTATAAAATAGTTAATTCAATTCAAATGTATTGGTATAGTGTTTTTTACAATAAAAACATTCCAAAACAGTACGAGTAGTTGCTTACAATCTCAAATCAATCAAAACAAAGTTACAGAAACAAAGGGGAAAAATAAGAATTATTATAATTAAGAATTACTGCGTTCAAGTTGATGAGGAACATCCTATTGACAGCTGAAGTTAGAGATGGAACTGATTTTTTTTTTTTTTTTGAGAAGAAAGACATCCCATGGTCTGGGTGGAGACACAGTGTTTAGTGCAAAAAAACTGTTACTCTTTTTTGCTTTTCCTTTTTGATCTAAAACAGCAACGCATTATGAAGAATTTGAACATTTTAAAGAAGACGTAGAGGATTACAGTCAGGATGGTGAACAGAAAAGCGAACACATCCAGACAGTGGTACTGGTACCAGGTAAGGTTGTGAGCTTCTACACGCAGGTGTTTAGCACCTTTATTGCGCATGACAAACTCAATCCAGAACACCGACTCATCCAAAGGCTTTATTGGTCTGTCATGATGAATCCTGGACAAATGCATAGCGTTCTCTTTATACCTGTGGAGATGAAGACAAATATTCAGCATGTGTATACTCTATCTGTGTAGTGCAATAGAGAACATAGAGCCTTTAAAATATCTAGATTGAATCCACAGTCCTGTTTATGCAGTGATGCCAGTGTAAGTCAAATGATATGAGTGACTCACGAGGTGTCACGAATGACGGCATTGAGTCCATCCATCAGCTCTTGCGGCTGCATGGTCTTGATGTTGTCCATGATGACTGCAACCCCTTTGGCCTTCATATGAGCCAAATTATCTGGCTGGTCAGCGAACAAGGGGATCCCGACCATCGGCACACCATGATATATGGCCTCATATATGCCATTAGTGCCCCCATGAGTGATAAATGCTCTGGTTTTGGGGTGGCCTGAATCAGAAGATAAACAAGGAAAAGCAAAAGTCGTTGGGACAGTTTACATGGAGCAAACTCGAAACTACACAACCCAACTCAAAAAGAACAATTTAGACAGCTCAAATTATAAATTGTTGTATGTTCAATAATTAATTCTTTTTTTTAAGTAGTATACAATCATAAATTATAATACAAACCCAATAAATCATTCTGAGGGATCCACTTATAGATTCTGGTGTTTTCACCAAGAGTATCTGGCTTCTCTCCACCGTATCGCCACAAGACCTGCAACACACGAACACAACCTCACTCTCATCTGATCAGTGATAATGACAAAGACATTATAAAGAAACACTACCTGAGTAAATGTGAAATTAAACTACTTTCCCTCATTCCAACCACATAGAAAAGCAGTGCATATGTGTTCATGATATTTGGGTGGAAAGGATGTAAGAATGGTCAGTTACCTTCTGTGGGATCTGTGCCAGTGCAGAGGCGATCTTATTGCTTGTTTCTTTGGGCATTTTGTCTATCAAAGACCCCAGAGTGAAGACCACAATCCCATCATCCCCTGAGCTCTGTACAAACTCCTCCATGTCCTATGCATAAAAACACATCATGAACTTATGGTGTGAAAATTGACTCTGAAATATGCTTTTGCACTACCGCAGGTACGATTCACTGCATTTTCCAGGTAAAATAATGGCACTACTAATGGTGCTAATTAATAATATAACATGACCAGCGCAGTCCCAATTCAAGTACATTTTCTTTTGATTTTCTACTGATTTCTTTTCAGTAAATCAAAAATATAGAAATACTCCATTTACTTGAACTGAATCGATTCAGACTGGTCACAGAGTCATCATCTGACTGCAAGTTATTATTATCTTGGACTTATGATTCAAATCATGTGTACCCTGTATATTTTAAGAAATTCAAATCAACTATCGTCTTAATAAATGAGAATCTTTAAAAAATCTTTAAAAACAGATGCACCTTGGGTAATGGCTTGGCAGGGCTGCAGTGAAGCCCTCCAATGTATTTGAAGTTGGGCAGGAATGGCCGTGGAAACTCAAAATCCCAGTAGGTTCTGATTAACCAGATATCAGCTTTACTCATCATCTCACAATAGGAAGTGGGTCGTCCTGAAATGAGGAGGTTAAATACTAAATGAGCTCTTTCAACAGCATTTGTTGCATGTTGATTATCTCTGGAAATAGTTTAATTTTGTTCCTCAGATGAAACAAAATGTGTTTATTACAGTAAGGCACTTTAAACAGCAAACAGTCCTGCACTTTAAAAAATGTAAAGGCTTGTATTTTGACATGATTCTTTCCTAAAATATTATTTTTGCAGCGGAACCTGTTGTTCTAGGTCAATGAATAATCAGCATTTGAGTATGGAACTACACAAGGTGAATAAATAATGGCAGTGAAAGTGAATTAGCCCTTTCCCTTACAAAAAAAGAAGTTTATTCAAGTGTGCTATTAGTATACTTCTTTTAAACTAAAAACAAGAAAGTTTACTTTCAGTCTGCTCTTATGTAAGCTATTTCTCAGAAATATACTTAAAATTACACTTATGTATAGTTGACTTGTACTGACAGAAAAGTATTAGTGTATTTGGCCTGATATACTCCTAATTCTGAGTATGTGAATTTTGGTGTAGTCCACTGGTAGTGTAGGAATTTATTTAACTCTTTCCCCAGCATTGATAGAATTTTCCTGTTGATCCTGCTACCTGATTGGCTAATCCTAACCCCACCCCTAATCCTAACTCCATCCCCACACCTAATCCTAAATTTACCAATACAAGGGGGGTCATAATTTGACACAATACCTGCAATCCATGTTTTCACTTTTATATGATAGGGGGCGCTATTACGCATCTTCAGAAAGAGTACAGTTTGACAAAAATTTGATTTTCTCAGCTTTTTGTTCAAAATGTTGCTTTATTATGAAACTTGCCTACATGGTATATATAAAAAAGAATGCATTAGGCTAGAATAAAATGCAAAATAAAAAAGCAGAGGTGCATGTTCAGGTACAACAAAAATATTCTGGGGGCCTTGAAAGTTTTGTGAATATGATACGCTGGCTGGCAACTTTAAAAAAAAACGGCTGTGGGAAAGAGTTTAAGTACAGTTAATGGTATATTTCAAGCATAAAAATAGAAACATATCAGTATACTTAGGAGCCATTTACACGATTTTCAACTAAAAACTGAAACCTTTTTACATGTTTTGGCCGTTCATTTACAAAACAGCTGTATTTTGGGTGCTTTTGAAAATGGGATTCAAATTTGAAATTTTTGAAAATTGTACCATTATCGTCACCATGTAAACAACTAAAATGCAAATTTGTGAAAACGGTGACATCATGCGCATGTGTATTACATGTTCAGTCAATAGACGCGTAGTGTTTCTTTACAAAGTGACATCGCCAACTACTGGCCTGGCAGCGTAACACAGCGTTTTTATTTTTCACGGACCTGCATGAATGGGGATTGTTTTGACAACGTTTTGTTGTCTGTACATGGAAAAAAGCATAGTCAAAACTTTTCTGTTTTCAGTACATCTTTATCATGTAAGCGTACCCTTAAAGAGCAAAAATAATATATAATTAGTAAACTAGTATGATGTTAAGTTAAAACTTACAAGTATACTTGCTGTAGAAAATGAGACTAAACTAGTAGATGACCTAGTGTATACTTGAAAGTGTACTTTCATAAAACAAAAATTGCTATCTAGTAAACTATCAGTATAAGTTCACTTGCTGTATAATTGTAGTACAAATGAAAAACGTAGTTATAGTTGTGTACTCATACTGTTACACTTAAAGTATACTAAAAAGTACTTTTAAAGGGTCATGAAACCCCAAAACACTTTTTTTGAGATGTAAACAGATATGTATAGGCTGCACATCATTGAAAACACTAAAGGTACTCATTAATGTTATTCATAATTGAAAAATAGTTAATTTTGCATTTTTCAGAGCTATTTCTGAGTCGGAGCAACGTCACAAAATCTGACGTCATCGTGTACTTTCGGCCCAAGTATGGGCATGGTCGAACATGCTGACGTAGACCGTTTCGAGCGAATCTCGACATATATTCATGACCTAAAGCTCATTTAATCCAATCACTGCGCTGTAGTATGCATAAGATTATAGTTGCGGTATTATGCATGAGGAAGTATCACTTTTCTCTCCTTGGTCTCTCTTGTCATTCAGAGACGTATCGTTGGTTGTTCGTTTCCTCAGTGCTACAACACAATGTGTTATTCTGCGACGCGACCAGAGCAGAGGTTTGTGTGCATGTGGATTGTTTTGCTGTAATCTACCAGCACAAATGGAAAATATGTTAGCGTGAGATCGCATTACTACGGAAGCCCTAAAAGGCCATGGATTATTTATTTTTTTTCTATCTTGTTTTCTCGTGATCACGACTTATTTTCTCGTGATCTCAAGATAACAAAAGTTGTTTTGTCATGATCACGACTTAATCTCTGCTCTAAATTACACAAATGTGCCAACAGGTGGCAGTATATTACCAAATATAACTGGTGATGCGCTGTAAATATCCACTTTACTGTATTAGTTCATTCTCTGTCAAGTTTCGGACAGAGAGAGTTTTTGTGATCGCTTTATTTTGTGCAGTATTGTGTGCCTTAAGCGATTAACTTAACTGTTAAATGACTGATTATAATTATTTTGCTTGAAAGTGTATCTGTTATCGTTTTGACTAGTTGCATGACTCACCACAGTTTCACGACCGCAATAGTTCGGTGTGATACTAAACTTATTGTTTATTAAAACTAATTTTGATGTCACTGTATAGTATTCTGTTTGAGGGTCAATGACGTGACGCTCATTTTTTTGTGTCCTTATAGTTTTAGTTAAATTAAAAGGGTAAAAATTGCAAAATAAACTAACAAATTACTTACATACATTCTCTTTTTTGAGGACCAAGTTTAAAATTTCTGGTTTTAATCAATTTTGAGAGAATATTTGGGGATTGATTGCAAAAATGTCAATGTGGTGTAACCGTAAAAACTTAGTATCAAATAATTGATCTTGTTTAAAAAAGGTGAAATTCTCAATAAAACACCATATAAGGTAGTTTGGCATAATCTTACATTAGAACAATTTAATAGTAAATAAAAATAAGTTTAACACCATTGTTCTGAATATTATAAATAATTTGGGGAATCATTGGAGTCAAGTCAAATTCCTGAAGTGTCAAGGTGGTGTAACCACCATTCAAGGAGCCATTTTGTTAATAGTGTGCAAGAAAACCATGTGACAGGAAATTATATCACAAAGAGGGACCCCTGGTGACACTAAATGCTGCATGCAAAGGTTAGTAACTGTCTTTAAAATATGAGATAATTTGACATTTTTAGGGTATGGTTAGGTATTCTTAGGTATACATGTCAAATGGTATGACCCCATGAATACATTGATAATTCATCATTATTATAAAAATGTGTATTAACTTTTTAACTTACAGTTGAAATATTTCCACCAAGGCCATGTGCTTACATAGGTGTCCATGATAATACCTGTCAAATTTGATTTTAAATTGAAATGTCAAGTGGTGTAACCGGTTACACCATTTGACTACTATTACAAGCCTTTCTGTTAGGGGCAAATTTAGTCAAAATCCCTAGTTTATATTGCTGATTAAAGATGTAATATAAACTAAACTACTATTTGGAACTATTTTCAAATGTTCAATGTTTTATTTTTTTGAGAAAGTGGTGCTTTATCCACAACTTTATTATTAAAGCTCTGTAATTCAGTAAAATAATATATAATTATGTTGTACAACATTAATGTTTAACATTGAAATGTTTAGCTTCAATATTTCTATTCCATTCACTTAAAAATGTAAGCAATATAAAATCATGGAGTGATTGCTAATGAAAGACAAGTGCGTCAAGCGTATCGTCAACAGCTTTTATTATGCCGCAGTCGCTGCTTCTGCTTCTTCAGGTCAAGCGTATGTGATGTAAAGCAGCTCTGTTTTAAAATATTAGACACATTTGTGTGTTCAAATTTGTTATAATGCTACTCTGTGCGTTCACTCGGCAGCTGCTATGAGACACTTGTTGCACACTGCAGTCAACTAGATCCATATTAGGCATGGTAAAACATGGTACTAACAGTAAATCAAGAAAACAAGATTTAAACAATAAGACTAAACGTGTTTAGCTATATAATATGATTAGATTTCTGTCGACAAATGTATCCAAACAGTTGCTCAACTGTCTAATAAAACACATAATATATTAAAGCGTCTTTGGTGTTTCTGTGGTTTCGACAAAATAAAACCGGAAACCGAGATTAACGCGGGTATCATGTCATTGATAGGCAACGCACGGACACGGCTCGTGTCCTGGTTATTATTTCTCTAGGTTTAAACATTCTTGGAAACATCTGGCATAATATAAGTACACAAGTCAACAAAATATATAAAATTGTCCAAGTGGTTTTTTGATATTTGAATCCAAAAGTCTTACATATTGTGCATTTAACCAAAGACTACAATTTACATCTATAAAATACAATTAATTAAATTTCTAATATTTTATAATTAAAACGACATAACAGAGCCCCTCTTGCCCCAATAGATAAATTGATATAGTTTCAAGCAAGGAAACAGTGGCTCATCACAGAGCACCAGTGAATTCTGATCCTGCTATCAGATATTTTTTTCTTAAGAAATCATCACTTTGATGATTTCTTGTTATCAGATATTGTTCCTTAAAGGGTTAGTTCACCCAAAAATGAAATTTCTGTCATTTATTACTCAATCTCATGTCGTCCCATACATGTAAGACCTTTGTTCATCTTCAGAACACAAATTAAGATATTTTAGTTGAAATCTGAGAGGTTTTTTTTAATCTCTCATATAAATCAACGAAATGCCCACATTCAAGGTCCAGAAAGGTTGTAGAGCCATTGTTAAAACAGTCAACGTGACTGCAGTGTTTCAACCTTAATGTTATGAAGAGATGAGAATACTTTTTGTGCGCAAAAACAAAATGAAAATTATGACTATAAACAATCTCTTCCCGTCATTATCCTCACACAGGTGACACAGTAACACAGTGAAGCCTTCCTTCTTTATGTCTGAATGCCAGCTCAGTATTGGCCAAAGCTGATCACGTGATCAGCTAAGCGCATGCGTGTGAGACTGACGCAGGGCCCGGCCAATAATGAGCCGGTGTTCTGACATAAAACCTGGAGTTTCTGCACTGTGTTTACCATGTCAACAGCATAGGAGAATGACAGGGAAGAGACAAAATAGTTTAATAAAGATGCTATTTTTGTTTTGTTTTTGCACAAAAAATGTATTCTTGTCTCTTCATAATAAGGTTGAACCATTAAGATTAAGGTTGATCCTTTGCAGTCACGTCGACTGTTTTAACGATGTCTTTAGTACCTTTCTGGACCTTGAAAGGGGTAATTTCGTTGCTTTCTATGGGAGATAAAATTATCTTAATTTGTATTCTGAAGATGAACGAAGGTCTTGTGGGTGTGAAATGACAAGAGGGTGAGTAATTAATAACAGAAATTTCATTTTTGGGTGAACTAACCCTTTAATTGTAAAATATATGAGACATGATTTCACTGTTCAGTACTATGATTATTTCTTGTTGTCAGATGTTGTTTTTCATCACTAAAACCACTTAACTTAACTTGCTGACTGTCATGCTTGATTTTCAGTGTCAATTTGTTCAACAAACAATGGCCTTTGGCTGTAGAAGTAACATGGTCAGGTGGTGTAACCAGTATTTTTCATAAAACATATAATTATTTACAGAAAAATTAATGTGGAATATAATGTAATCATCTAGTTTAGTGTGATAACATGATTTTAAACAATTTTAAAATAATTTGTCAAAGATTATTTAGAAAACAAATGTGTTTTCAGCATGTGTCCCACCAAATATTGCAAAAACACGTTAAAATTTAAATTTAGAGATAACTCTAATAAAATTATTTTTCATTTGATATTTTAAATTGAAGTATATATTTCTATAAGTGAGCTTATATGCCATCTATGTGGATAACATATTTAATATTTCTCATTCTTTGGCGGTTACACCATTTGACATTTTTAGGTACATTCATTCTTAACTTTAGTAAAAAATTGTGCAAATGTAATTTTTATCAACATAAAATCAACTTGGACACAATATATACATTTTAACGTACCTGATGCATGCTTTTAAAACAGGTTTTTAAAATATTTTTTAATTTCTCATCTTGCCGCACCATATTTGTCACTGACCCTTGAACCTTATTGTGTATCTTTAAGACGCTATTTTAATCATTGCAGTTTCAATGTTCATTTACCTCACTATGTCACTTAATATATTGATAAGAAATGTGATTTATAGCCTATGTCATTTAATTCAGTGATAGTGTGTAACCTATTGTATTTTCTACATTTCTTTGTAGGAAACACACATACACATAAACACGCTTCTCAAACAGCATCCCAAGACTGTTTTAGCCTATATCAACTGGATTAAAGTTTTTTTTTTTGTTTTTTGGAAATCTGGAGTATTGCATCTCTTTTTAATGGAAGATAGGAGGAAGACAGTTATCATGATATCACAGCCTATCCTACATGACGAATAAAAATAACAAATACATTATGTAATATATATATATATTTTAAATGAGTACAGAAAATAAAGTTGGTTTAATCTAAAAGTTTTTAGAATTATAGAATAATCTGGCATCTTTCTGAATGCTCTGTTGAATATTGTATTGTGAATAATTACACAAACAATATAAGCGTACATTGATTGAACAGTGATTGATTAGCCTATATGTATTTATTTATTGTAAACTTTACTATTAAGTGAAGTAAAACATTTAGCTGAAATATCCACAAGATATAAGAGCGCATGATTTATTCGTCGATCAGATGCGCGTCAAAGTTGTGTTCGTTACTATAGCAACAGTAGAATCCGGGTACAGTTTTCAGAATCAGTCATTGTAAAAATAACTTTTATGTCATGATCACGAAAAAACAATTTCTGTTATCTCGATATCACGAGAAAATTAAATCGTGATCACGAGAAAACAACTTTTGTTATCTCGAGATCACGAGAAAATAAGTCGTGATCACGAGAAAACAAGATAGAAAAAAATAATAATCCATGGCCGTTTAGGGCTTCCGTACATTACACCAGAGAATTCAAATGTCACAAAAGTGCTGTTCATTGACCTCTGCCTGCTCTAGCTGCATTCAAACAAGTGAGCCACGTGTATGTTTCCCCCATCAGCACGTGTGTTGTTTGTGTTTTGCTCGCGATGCGGTCAGAACTGGAGTTTGAATACGAACACATGAAAAATACGACTGTTATGATACACACGCGGAGCGCGCATATGATCGGTTTCAGCGCGGAGCTTCGCGATGAGTTTAATAACACTAGCCATGTGGCTCATAGCTCATACAGAATAAAGTATCCGTGTTTAAAGTTTTTATTTCACACATTCTCCTGCACCAAACATTAACCAGCACGGTGTAGTTGCACACATATTTCATAAATTCTTCTTCAAATGAATTATATGTGCAAACTGGACACTGATACAGTGGTGTAGCCTATCTGAACGCGATGACACGATTACTCTAATAGACAAAAGACTGATTTTGAGTGCAGTGCTCGTAAACGTAATCAAAGTAGCCTGTTATTAGCCCTATTAAATATTCTTTAGCATTTCTCCCTTGGGAGTTTGTTGTCATTTTCTCCGTGCTCATATATTAATATTAATTTTTCTGTATAATGGGTGTGTTCTATGTCTGTGCTTCATTGGTTGTTCTCTCCCCTCTTCTCCCCCTATACACTCCCACTTTTCCAGAGCTTTACACGCCCATTTTAACAGAGTTTTTCCAGCTCAGAGGTATGAACGACCAGGGTAAAACAGGGGGGTTTCATGACCCTTTAAACATTAAAAGTGGGCCAATTTAGTCCCAATTAGAATTGAAATAGCACACTTCTAAGTATACTACTATATTGCACTTATATTAGTATACTTATTGCATAAGGTATTAAAATATACAACCTTTACTTTTGTTAAGGGTAACTTTAACTCACCAAAATATTCAGAGTAATAGTTGTCAATTTTTTTCCAAGCAATAATGGCAAAAGCATCTTGAGAAAGGTAGAAGAGCATATTGAAGATTCGCTCTGTGAAGCTCATCTTGTCAGTGAGTTTACTCATGGCTCCAGGAACATATGATGGCGGCGCTGGTATCTGACCACACATCCGCTCTGCAGCGTGAGCAAGGGAGAATCTGAACGTGTAAACCAAGGGAATGCCCAGCTCTTCAGCCACAATATCGCTGCACGGGTAGATCGGATCTGACAGAACAACATCAAACTTTCCATTCCGCAATTTGTCCATCAACTCCGGAGATTTGAGAATGCCGTCACAGTATGACAGAGACATATCCTGAAGTGTGGAAGTAAACTCGTAGATTTTCTTCTGAATCTGCAGTATGTTTAACTGATCCATCTCATACACTGAGAAATACAGAAATTCATCAAGGAAGTCTCGCATCTCCTGTTCATTCATGGACACATTAAAGGGCTGATAGGCGAAGCGATCCGAATCTTTAGCTTTCATGAAGAGAGAGGCATCAGGCACCAGCACTGTGACATCGTGTCCCCTGTCAATCAATGTTTCCAACACGATCTTCAGATTGATCCAGTGACTGCCTTCAGTATACCAAACTAAAATATTCCCACACTCTCCAGGGCAGAATACAGTGAGCAGAGAAAGAAAACAGACTGTGAGTCTCATGATTGCCAGCGAGAGTGTGAGAGTGTGAGATCAACAGTGTTCGCCTCAACACATACTGTAACTTTATTACCCAGTGCAACGTCATGGCATATCAATAAAGTATTCAGGTAAAAAGTAGAGGCCAATGAGAGGTCAAGTAAGTTCATACTTCTTTTGAGATTAGAATACCTGGGGGAAATTACCAACCACGTTCAATCTTTCAGCGTATTTATTGTATTTACACCTGATTTACACTTGTTTTGTTTATCTGATTAACGGTAACTGAAAACTGTACGTTAGTTTCTGCATATTCAAATTTCGCACTGCGGACTGGCCAATGAAGTTTAATCTTTTCCCGCTTCTCCCTATATGGCGTTGCGCGTTCACCTTGAATGTAAACAGAGTTGGCGGGATTATCAGTAGTTTGAACGGCCAGAGATCGCAGTTTATGTGAGTAATCCTGTTCCTCACGCAAACCTATTTTATGGCTTTAGATTCTCTTTATTTCAAGTATTGAAGCTACTTTTATGGTAGATTTTTGTCCTTTTCTGGAGCTAGACTGCAGTATTATAAAACTAACAACAACAGTTGGCGGTGGGGAAGTGGATCACTCACTAGTCATTTAAATTCTTAAGAAGCTCTGTTAAGAAACAAAAAAGATAAATGATAAAAAAAAAATGTCTGATAACATTGTTCTCATTATCTGCTTCGAGTTTATGTATTGTATAGTTGATGGATCACCCAACACTCAACTTTTAGATGATGTACATCATCATCTAAAAAAAAAAAACAGTCAAATCTAAAGATTTAATGGGTCATGTCAATCCTTAACCAATGAAATTGGTTGCTGGATGTGATTTCATATCATTTAACAATAGGCTTTTGTCAAGGGTGAAGCCTTATTGAATTTCACACAAATGAAAATAAGTCTGTGAGGCATAGAGTTACAGTCTTTACAATGGCATGCACTATAAAGGTCTTAGATGACATGTAATTTTCAAGAGTTTTCATAGTTTAATGGAGTTTTTGTCTACTAAGTTTTTTTTTTTTTTTTAAAGAAAAAAAGATGTCATGTCAGTGAACATTTGGCATGTTATTAAAGTGCCCCTATTATGGATTTTTGAAAATTAACTTTCATGTAGTGTGTAACAGCTCTAAGTGAATGAACATCCTGCAAATTTTAAATCTGAAAGTGTACTGTATATTATGTTATTGTCTCTCAAAAGTAGGTGTCGACTCCGAGTCAATTAAACGAGTCGTTTGTAAAACAAATCCCAAGCGGTTTCATTGTGACGTCACAAAGAAACATTAGCAAATTCACCCACACACTTATTGGCGTGCAGACACCAGGGAAAATTCATTTTTTCAACAATACCACAGCAGTACAATCTTTTGTGTTCCCGTCATTGTACTGACGACTGCTTCTCAAACCTCTGGGAGTTTATCGCAGGATTCACAAAACCCTTGGTCTTAAAATATGGATCAATAACCAGTTTATTTGGACCAGCTTGCTCCTCTGAATCTCAACCTGTAAGTATGATTACTAATTGATGTTTATATTTTCTAGCGATCGTTCAAAATTCGTAGTTTTGTATGTTATGTTGTGTAACGTACACACTAGTCTGTATGTCTCCTGCTAACCGGCTAACTCACGTTTCTGAAGTTCTGCTTTTCAGATGTGGGTCAAATATTGTCTAAAAATGTGTTGATTAATGCAGCTTGTCTGAATTATTATTTAGAGTATTGATCAAGGATGGAGCACGACTTTTGTTTACAAAGTGTAATGCATTATCAGCTATTCACGTTTGTGCTCGGCTAACGTGGGAGTTTACAACATATCTGTAGGCCCGGTTCGCTTACATAACTGTGAAACAAACTGTTTTTTTCCTCTGCGTTTTTATTATTACAGTAGAGTGGAGCTCTATCTGTATTGTAATAGGATGTGAAGATGCTAGTCCATGCTAACTAGTTAAAGTATTCTCTCTGTAAACAGTAAACAGCCATTGTAATGTCAAACAATGATATAGACATTTCTTACTTTGTTAATAGTTAAGACGAAAAAGTCTGTGTTCACATCTGGCCTAATTGTTTATTTTATGTTAGAGGTTTCCAGCTTTGCTTGGCATTCTGATCCAGTTCCCACAGGTGCACCTACATAAAGTATAACAGTGACGCTGCTATCATGTCTTATAAATAAAGCAAACTAAGGTGACACTTACCTATAGAACTGTCCTACTCCAGTCATGACTGCAAATCAGTTTCTGGCTGATCGACTACTTCAGACGTTTCATCGTCGGACTCGGGCTCGAATTGAAATGGTAAAATCGGTGCTATTGTTTCTGTCCATACATACATCGTATACAATGTCTTGCGAATTGATAGCTGTCATTCAGTTATGGCAATGGGCATGTGGTGCGAGCAGTAGACCAATCACAAAGGAATGGGCCATCTGACCAATCAGAGCAGTGTAGGCTCACGGAAAGGAGACTGATTCTTTGAACTGCTTCTAACGAATCATTTATGAGGTGAAATTAAATGTATATTATGAGAAAACGAAAGTGTTTTTTTAACCTTGCATGCATGTAAACCTGTTGTAGGAGATTCCCAAAACAATATTAGAAACCTTAAAAAAGGCATAATAGGGGCACTTTTTAACAACAGTACAATCCACTGAACACATAAATCTATTCCTCACAACCTCATTTTCATTTGTGTTAGAAATTCAATATGGCACTACCCTGACTAGATTTTTCCTTGTAAAATTGTAAATGCTACGCACATAGTGTGTTATTGACCTTCATAAACCTAGGCAGTTGATTTTAACATTCCCCATGCTGCTAGCTTGAGTCAAAAAGCATATTATCACAATAAAAAAAACCAAACAAACTAAAACTCCTGTTGTACCAAATGTAACTTTTAACTAATTTGATCATATAATGAACAATAAATTAATTGCAAAACAAGTGCATATTTATTCTTAGCTTTAGTGTCTGAAAAAATTTTTGCAATATTACTTGAAACTGTCTTTACTAACTGATAAAAGACTATTTATTAGGTGCACTGAAAGGAATAATATTAATATACATCATCTGTGCACAAGGTAGGGCCTTAAAAACATCAGCCAATCGTTTACGCGATCATCGCGTAAACGATTGGCCCTCTGGCTTGTCAATCACTGCTGTGACATTCCTTGTGAGAGACGTGCGCGGATTGGCCCTCTGGCTTGTCAATCACTGCCGTGACGTTCCTTGTGAGAGACGAGCGCGGCTGCGCGCTCCAGTAACTTTCCACACTCCACAGGCGCCGCATGCGATGTTTTTGTCCGGAGACAGGCGTAACAGCTGCAGATTATGAGTTACCTGCGGTGAGTCCGACATAATGAATCCACTAACATGATACAGCGAATGCCGGTGGTAAACACTCGTGTTCCAATACTCGTGGCAGGAGTTTTGGGAGGCGTTCCCTCGAAAGGAGGGGGGGGGGTTGTTCTTACGCATGTGCTCATTTCAAAAACTCAGTAATAGTCTTTGGTTTCTCAGTCGACGAAAAGATCCTCTTTATCACCTTTAAAACAGCCAGAGCAGACTAACAAGGCGGCATTTTCACAGATGAACCTTAAATATACTATTACAAATGTTAACCTGGGGTTTGCAAATGTACAGTGTGAAATCTTTAAACATGAATACGCAGGATTAGTTACCAACCCAGAGTAAAATTTTAACAGTATGAGAGAAGAAACAATTATTGTGTGAAAAATAAGTGTGAAAAAATGAATACATGATACAGACTGTTCAAAGCAATGAAATCACTCTTTTTTGCTTTTCCGCGTTGATCTAAAACAGCAACGCATTATGAAGAATTTGAACATTTTAAAGAAGACGTAGAGGATTACAGTCAGGATGGTGAACAGAAAAGCGAACACATCCAGACAGTGGTACTGGTACCAGGTAAGGTTGTGAGCTTCTACACGCAGGTGTTTAGCACCTTTATTGCGCATGACAAACTCAATCCAGAACACAGACTCATCCAAAGGCTTTATTGGTCTGTCATGATGAATCCTGGACAAATGCATAGCGTTCTCTTTATACCTGTGGAGATGAAGACAAATACAATTAATATGTCTGTGTATACTGTGTCTGTGTAAGTCAAATGATATGAGTGACTCACGAGGTGTCACGAATGACGGCATTGAGTCCATCCACCAGCTCTTGCGGCTGCATGGTCTTGATGTTGTCCATGACGACTGCAACCCCTTTGGCCTTCATATGAGCCAAATTATCTGGCTGGTCAGCGAACAAGGGGATCCCGACCATCGGCACACCATGATATATGGCCTCATATATGCCATTAGTGCCCCCATGAGTGATAAATGCTCTGGTTTTGGGGTGGCCTGAATCAGGAGATAAACATGGATAAACATGGAAAAACAAAAGTCATTGTTACAGTAACACACTTACTGTTTAAGTTTACAGACAATAAACATCAAAATACATACTCAAAATTATAGCCAAAATATATTACATGTGTCATTATAAATCTCTTACCTATCAACTTCAATGTCATGACATGTGGCTTGACACGTGCAAGAACACCGGAAAGGAATGGATTATAGGGCATTTAACTCCCAATTAAAGCTTTTAACAAAAGTATTGTCTTCACTTTTTTTAAAACCCACCACTGACCCCATTTGTTCCCATTGTCAGAGTGTTAATGTAATTTTTCTTTTTTTATATATTCGATAAAAATATAAAAAGTAGTATACAATCATAAATTATAATACAAACCCAATAAATCATTCTGAGGGATCCACTTATAGATTCTGGTGTTTTCACCCAGAGTATCTGGCTTCTCTCCACCGTATCGCCACAAGACCTGCAACACACGAACACAACCTCACTCTCATCTGATCAGTGATAATGACAAAGACATTATAAAGAAACACTACCTGAGTAAATGTGAAATTAAACTACTTTCCCTCATTCCAATCACATAGAGAAGCAGTGCATGTGTTCATGATATTTGGGTGGAAAGGGTTTGTTCACCCAAAAATGAAATTTCTGTCATTAATTACTCACCCTCATGTCGTTCCAAACCCGCAAGACCTTTATTCATCTTTAGAACACAAATTAAGATATTTTCGATGAAATCCGAGAGGTTTTTTTATCTCCCATAAAAACCAATGAAATTACCACATCCAAGGTCCAGAGAAGTAGTAAAAACATTGTTAAAATAGTCAACGTGACTACAGTGGTTCAACCTTAATGTTATGAAGTGACAAGAATACTTTTTGTGTGCAAAAACAACAAAAAAATAATGACTTTGTTCAACAATTTTTCAGTTCTGTCAGTTCCCTACGCAGTTGACGTAGTGAACGCAGTGCAGAGCTTTTGTGTTTACATCTGAATGCCAGCTCATTATTGGCCGACGTATGTAATGCTGACGCAAAAGCCGGCCGTTCTGTGTTCTGACAGTTTTGCACTGCATTCACTGCATCAACTGCGTAGCAAATTCTTGAATAAAGTCATTATTTTTGTTTTGTTTTTGTGCACAAAAAGTATTCTCTTCGCTTCATAACATTAAGGTTGAACAACTGTAGTCACGTTGACTATTTTAATGATGTTTTTACTACTTCTCTGGACCTTGGATGTGGTAATTTCGTTGCTTTTTATGGGAGACAAAAACCTCTCAGATTTCATCAAAAATATCTTAATTTGTGTTCCGAAGATGAACGAAGGTCTTACAGTTTTTGAACGACATGAGGGTGAGTAATTAATGCCAGAAATTTCATTTTTGGGTGAACTAACCCTATAAGGATGTACTGTAAGAATGGTCAGTTACCTTCTGTGGGATCTGTGCCAGTGCAGAGGCGATCCTATTGCTTGTTTCTTTGGGCATTTTGTCTATCAAAGACCCCAGAGTGAAGACCACAATCCCATCATCCCCTGAGCTCTGTACAAACTCCTCCATGTCCTATGCATAAAAACACATCATGAACTTATGGTGTGAAAATTGACTCTGAAAAACGATATGCTGCCACACTGCAGATTGTTTTTAGTAAATTAAAAACAGAGTGACCAGTTTAGTTTGATTACCGAATTGCTCTTATGAGCTTTTTCTTTTAATATAGTTTAGAATTACTCTGTTTACTTGAACTGAATTCATTCATACTGGTCACTTGGTCATCATCTGACTCACTTAACTACATTTTCAGTAAAATAATAACTCCTAATAGGAGGTCTGAATTTATCTTCTTAAAAACACCAAATGAGGTAGAATCTTTAAAAAGACAGATGCACCTTGGGTAATGGCTTGGCAGAGGTGCAGTGAAGCCCTCCAATGTATTTGAAGTTGGGCAGGAATGGCCGTGGAAACTCAAAATCCCAGTAAGTTCTGATTAACCAGATATCAGCTTTACTCATCATCTCACAAAAGGAAGTGGGCCGTCCTGGAATGAAGAGTGCTTAATAGCTTTACACAAAAGTTTTGCACACTGTGTATTTAAAACATGCTTCACAAATCTTGCATCTGCAGTATACGATTCAAAGCTGTAAATACCATATGAATAATAAGTCTGAAACCGCAGGAAAATTGAAGTATGACATAATGAAAAAATTGATTGATTGATGGCACAAGAAGTCCGAAACCCTTCATATGGTGATTATCAGCATGACTGAATTGAAAGATGTCCCTTACGTTCTTTACATGCAAGATGTGATGGTGGCAAATGTCTGCACTGTGCACTGATCATTTCTCTTTCAGAGAGTCTGACGTTCAATACAAGATGAGCTCTATCAACATCATTTGTGGCATGTGGATTACCTCCGAAAATAATTTCAAATTTGTTCCCCAGATAAAACAAATATCTTAACAGTAAGGCATTTAAAATAGTCATGCTCTGGCATGATTTATTAGCCTACGAGTTTGAAACTACATGAGGTTGCAGAATTCATTTGTTAGTGAACTCTCTCCAGAACTTTTCTTTAACTCACCTAAATATTCAGTGTAATAGTTGTCAAATTTTTTCCAAGCAATAGTGGCCAAAGCATCTTGGGAAAGGTAGAGGAGCATATTGAAGATTCGCTCTCTGAAGCTCATCTTGTCAGTGAGTTTACTCATGGCTCCAGGAACATATGATGGCGGCGCTGGTATCTGACCACACATCCGCTCTACAGTGTGAGCGATGGAGAATCTGAATGTGAAAACCAAGGGAATGCCCAGCTCTTCAGCCACAATTTCGCTGCATGCATAGATCGGATCTGACAGAACAACATCAAACTTTCCATTCCGCAATTTGTCCATCAACTCCGGAGATTTTAAAATGCCTTCACAGTGTGCCAGAGACATAGCCTGATGTTTTGAAGCTAACTCATTAAATTTCATTACAATCTGTAGCAAGTTTAACTGATCCATCTCATACACTGAGAAATGCAGAAATTCATCAATGAAGTCTCGCATCTCCTGTTCATCCATGGACACATTAAAGGGCTGATAGGAGAAGCGATCCGATCTTTTAGCTTTCATGAAGAGAGAGGCATCAGGCACCAGCACTGTGACATCGTGTCCCCTGTCAATCAATGTTTCCAACACGATCTTCAGATTGATCCAGTGACTGCCCTCAGTATACCAAACTAAAATATTCCCACACTCTCCAGGGCCGAACACAGTGAGCAGAGAAAGAAAACAGACTGTGAGTCTCATGATTGCCAGCGATAGTGTGAGATCAACAGTATCCTGCCTCATGTGCTGGACTGTCTGGTATAATTATTAACCTAGTATATAGATTTTAAAAAGTCATGCCACTCATAAATCAACAAAGTATTAGGGTAAAAGGTAGAGGCCAAAGAGATACAGTATGTAAAGCAGGTTCATACACGTAGCTTAAAGGGTTAGTTAGTTTACCCAAAATGAAAAATCTGTCATCATTTACTCACCCTCATGTTGTTCCAAACCCGTAAGACTTTCGTTCATCTTCGAAACACAAATGAAGATATTTTTTAATGAAATCTGATTTCGGTACCTCCATTGATAGTCCACGCAACTATCGCTTTGACGCTTCAAAAACATCATAAAGACTTCAAAAAGTTCATAAACAGTTTTCGTAAAACTAATCCATATGAATTGAACAGTTAAGTTGAAATTTTCTGAAAAGACACGATTGCTTTATATTGGTCTGTGATTCTCGCTTGGGGTGCGAAAGGTCCCGGGTTCAGATCCCGGACGAGCCCCCATTTGTTACATCCTCACCTTTAGTCTAGGGGTAAATAGGGAATGAACGAACAATAAAAACAGATTTAACTTAGTCTTTTATTCACATAAACATTCATCAACTCACATATCAGATGTGTCAAACGGAAGCTTAATCGTGCTTGCTTGATGTGTAAGAACCAATGAGGTTCATTCTTATGTGTTACGCAGCATGTTCTCATGAGTCAAAAGTATGATTGAGCTTCAGTTTATGTTCGCTGATCAACGTTTATATGTGAGTAAATGCCTAATTTCACTCTGAAAATAAACTCACCTAACACTACATGGGGGTAGCTGTCAGTGCCTAAGTAAAAATGGGTTAATGGTACAATTTACCTACTTTATCCCAATTGTAGCTTCATTAAGCAAAAAACAACCATTCAAAATAAATAGGGTGAACACTGCTGTTTTGGGAAAGTTTCTTTCCTAAGGAGGTGACGATCCTGGGCAGTGATTCCAAAGAAAGCAGACTGAAAAATATAAGCCCATTTTACACAAGGAATAGTTTAAATGGATACAACAAAATCGATGAGCTTTTGCAGATGGTAGGTTGCTTTTCAATTTATTTATTTATTAGACACTTTTATTCATATTCAATGAATGTGGGATTGGTAGGATTGTTTTTTTTCTGTGGAACACAAAATAAATTATTAAAACATTAAATACTCACCCTCATGTAGCACTAAACCCCTCAAACCACAAACCATGTCAAGCACCAAAAAACAAACAAACAAAAAAACAACAAACAAAAAAGAATCATGCACTATATTGCAAGTACACTAAAATCACATAACTTTGAGTAAGGAACAGACAGAAATCCAAATCATTATTCATTGACATCAAACTTTCAGTTCCACAATTTGTCCTTCACAGTAGAAGCAAACTCTTAGAATTTCATTTTAATCTGCAACAGGTTTGGCTGAGAAATGCTAAAGTTGATCAGAGAAGTCTTGCATGTCCTGTGCTGGCAGGAGAAGCAAATCGATTCTTTGGTATCCATGAAGGATGTAGGATCTGGCACAAGCACTGTTACATTGTGCCCCCTGTCAATCAACATTTCCAACATGATCTTCAGATTGATCCAATGACTGCCTCTATAGGGAAAACTAAAATATTCTCACATTCTCTTGGGCTGAATTCAGCAAGTAGATGAACACAGATTGTGAGTCTCATTATTACCAGCAATTGAGATCACTTGATGCTCTTCAACCATATTCTGCCAGGTAAAATTGTTTACCATGCAAGTATACAAACTTTAATCAATAAATGAGTCATGTAAAGTGACCTATGTAAAGGTTTTCATAAATCATCAAACTGCTTTGATAAAAGATACACACTTTAAGGCAATATGGTCCAGATGTCCCGGTTTTATTTTTTCTTCATTGAAATTATGTATCTGAATTATTACAATTAACTGGCACACCAAAGCAAAAAATATAAATAATCAGCAGTTGTGAGGAATCTAGCGTGCACAAGATGCATATATACTGTATATGAGCTGTATTTTTTTATCAGTCAAAATCAATCACTCGTTTTTTCTTTTGCTTTTCCGCTTTGATCTAAAACAGCAACGCATTATGAAGAATTTGCACAACTTAAAGAAGACATAGAGGACTACAGTTAGGATGGTGAACAGAAAAGCGAACACATCCAGACAGTGGTACTGGTACCAGGTAAGGTTGTGAGCTTCTACACGCAGGTGTTTAGCACCTTTATTGCGCATGACAAACTCAATCCAGAACACAGACTCATCCAAAGGCTTTATTGGTCTGTCATGATGAATCCTGGACAAATGCATAGCGTTCTCTTTATACCTGTGGAGATGAAGAAAAATACAATAATATGTCTCTTTATACTTTATAAACTTCATCAATTCATTATGTCAATGTTGAATATTAGTAATAGAACCAGCATATACTCCTCTAAATATCTAGAATGAAGTCTTGTCATAGTTGTACAAAGACATTCAACTCACGAGGGGTCATTAATGACGGCATTGAGTCCATCCACCAGGTCTTGAATCTGCATTCTGTTGAAGTCCATGACAACTGCAACCCCTTTGGCCTTCATATGAGCCAAATTATCTGGCTGGTCAGCGAACAAGGGGATCCCGACCATCGGCACACCATGATAGATGGCCTCATATATGCCATTAGTGCCCCCATGAGTGATAAATGCTCTGGTTTTGGGGTGGCCTGAATCAGGAGACAAACACAAGATTGTGTTGTTTGGCAAAAGGTAACAAACCTCAGTAGGGGGCGCTAAAGTTTCATTCAAATGCATGTTCCATTTAACTGAGTACAGTATTATTCAGTTAATTAGTTAAACAGTTTAACTAATTGGGTCTTCAAATTGTTGCTTTATTTTTCTTCAAATAAAAATCACAAATTATAATACAAACCCAATAAATCATTCTGAGGGATCCATTCGTATATTCTGGTGTTTTCACCAAGAGTATCTGGCTTGTCTCCGGCGTATCGCCACAAGACCTGCGAATAAAACAACAAACATACACAACCAAACTCACAAATGATATGTGTATAAAGACAGTGAGACTTAGAGAATCACTAGACGGACTGATATTAAATATAGTACATGTCAAAGTTTCTATTTTTCACCTTCTAATGAAATGATAAAAAATAAAATATGGAAAAGAAGAATGTAAGGATGGTAAAATAACCTTCTGTGGGATCTGTGCCAGTGCAGAGGCGATCGTATTGCTCCTCTCTTTGGTTATGTTGTTTATCATGGACCCCAGAGTGAAGACCACAATCCCATCATCCCCTGAGCTCTGCACAAACTCCTCTAGATCCTACATGAATAAGGATGCTCAGTACTTTCTCTTTTTGCTACAGTGTTTTAAATATCAAGTACTACCTAGGCTAGTATTGTAATGGCAATATCAGTACTCAAAAATAAAATGAACATTTACAAAACGATCATTAAGGGAAAAAAGTTGCTGCATGTGACCTTTTCTACCAGTGAGTGCACATTATTATCCCCACCTAAGTAGTTTATAACCCTACAGTACCAACTATTCATGGTCTCTGGGAACAAAGGTACATACTGTTTCTCATGGCAAAGATGTGAAAGGTGAACTTGGCAAGTAGGTGAGCTTTTTGATGCATAATCCTATTCCTCTTTTGTTTAGTTCTTATTTCTGTAAGCTTAATGTTGATTGGCTGCCAATCAATACAAGACAGGAAATGTCAGAGGAATTCATTCAATGTATCAATCATCTTCTATTTCGAAGGTGTGAGTGTAAAACACTACAAGTGGCTTCATTTCAGCAAAAACTGCCAATAATTGTCACTATTAGCAAGGTGGTTTGAATTGGTAAGTGGGCACTCAGTTTCAGCAACTGGAAATAACTATTAACTATAACTATAAATGATTAGATATTTGGGAGTCATTTGTGGGTTAAGTGTGTTATGATTATACCTGTCTGGTATAATATTTTTGTCCTCACTGTAAACCCTAATGCTCAAAATACTTGAGTAGGACAAACTTAAATTAAACAAATTAGTTCAGTTAAATTAACTGTTATGAGTATTTAGAACTTTCTTTTTCTTTGAGTTCACAGCACTGACATATTTCAAGTAAACTGAACTGTTTCATTGTTTTGAGTTGCATGAACTAATTTCTTTTAATTTAGACTAACTTAAAGGGTAAGTTCACCCAAAAATGAAAATTCTGTCATTACTTACCCTCATGCCGTTCCACACCCCTAAGACCTTCGTTAATCTTCGGAACACAAATTAAGATATTTTTGTTGAAATCTGATGGCTCAGCGAGGCCTGCATAGCCAGCAATGACATTTCCTCTCTCAAGATCCATAAAGGTACTTAAAACATATTTAAATCAGTTCATGTGAGTACAGTTGTTCAATATTAATATTATAAAACGACAAAAATATTTTTGGTGCACCAAAAAAAAACAAACAACTTATTTAGTGATGGCCGATTTCAAAACACTGCTTCAGGAAGCTTCAGAGCACAATGAATCAGCGTATCGAATCTGCTGTTCAGAGCGCCAAAGTCACGTGATTTCAGCAGTTTGGCGGTTTGACACGCGATCCGAATCATGATTCGATACACTGAATCATAACGCTCTGAAGCTTCCTGAAGCAGTGTTTTGAAATCGGCGCACCAAAAATATTCTCGTCGCTTTATAATATTAATACTGAACCACTGTACTCACATGAACTGATTTAAATATGTTTTTAGTACATTAATGGATCTTGAGAGAGGAAATGTCATTGCTCCCAATGGAGGCCTGACTTAGCCATCGGATTTCATCAACAATATCTTAATTTGTGTTCTGAAGATTAATGGGTGTGGAACGGCATGAGGGTGAGTAATAAATGACAGAATTTTCATTTTTTGGGTGAACTAACCCTTTAAGTTTAACTGAAACTGGGCTGGGATATTTTATTTCCCAGCATGCTTTGCCCATGGCACTTGAAAGGGAGAGTAAATACTAAAATTAAGTGTTATATGACTTTTTTATTTATTTATTCTTTTTTTTTTTGCAAGATTAATGGTAAGGGAAATTTAGTAGTGATTAATGTTTTGTTATGCTAATTTAGAAGAGTTTCTGTTAATGTGGGTTTTTGGAGAGTTACCATCATGATGACAATTGGTGCATGCAGCTTGGTTTGAGAGCAGGTAAGTTACATGTTTTAAGTGGATGTACTTATTCAGTTAGTGCTATACCATACTATTGTTAACATGTTAGCAAATTTGCAAGTTGGCATTTTCTGAATTAGTTTGTTGTATCTAGACAAATATTTTCATTCATATAACCTGATCATTTTTAAGTTAAATGTATAAATTAGTGTACTCAAATATTTCAAGTTAAGAAGAATAAAAATATATGAGTACAAAATAAAAAGAGTTTCTTAACGTAATTCTCATTCAACTTTTTTTTTTTTTTAATTCTGACAACTTATTAGGGGGTTTCAGTGTAGTAAATAACTCATTTGATTTGCAAGAACGCAAAATAAAAAAAAAGTTAATTAACTAAATCTTTTATGTTAATTGCTATCAAAATTTCTGAGCTAACTCAGTACTTCAAGTTAGGAGCAATAACATGTATGAGTACTACAAACTCAAAACTTGATAGTTCTGCTTAATTAAAATTGGGAACATCATAACTCAAAAAAATGATGTAACTGATTACCCAGATTTTTTTGAGTTAGCCCAACTTATTGATGATTCAAAGCATGTGTCTCATGAATTTCATATTTTGTGCTGATTTATTTTACAGCAAATGGGGTAGGCTATTAAAAAGATAGATGCACCTTGGGTAATGGCTTGGCAGGGGTGCAGTGAAGCCCTCCAATGAATTTGAAGTTGGGCAGGAATGGCCGTGGAAACTCAAAATCCCAGTAGGTTCTGATTAACCAGATATCAGCTTTACCCATCATCTCACAATAGGAAGTGGGCCGTCCTAGAATAAAAGATTTTAAACAACAAAATTAGTTTTAATTTGAAGTATAATCATTTTTTCCCCCTCTTGCTTATTCAACTCACCAAAATATTCAGTGTAATAGTTGTCAGTTTTTTTCCACAGACTAATGGCCAAAGCATCTTGAGAAAGGTAGAACAGCATATTGATGATTCGCTCTGTGAAGCTCATCTTGTCAGTGAGTTTACTCATGGCTCCAGGAACATATGATGGCGGAGCTGGTAACTGACCACACATCCGCTCTAAAGTGTGAGCAATGGAGAATCGTAATGTGTACACTAAGGGAATGTCCAGCTTTTCAGCTAATGCCTCACTGCATGGAAAGATTGGATCGGCCAGCATGACGTCAAACTTCCCGTGCTGCAATTTGTCCATCAACTCTGGAGATTTCAGAGCACCATCACAGTATGCAAGACACAAATCTTGATCTCTGGAGACAAGCTGGTAGAATCTGATATGAATTTGCAGCAAGTTTAACTGATCCATCTCATACATTGAGAAATGTAAAAAATCCTCAAAGGAGTCTTGCATGTCCTGCGCAGACAGGGACACACTGAAGGGCTGGTAGGTGAAGTGGTCTGATTCATTGGCATGCATGAAGAGAGAGGCATTTGGCACCAGCACTGTGACATCGTGTCCCCTGTCAATCAATGTTTCCAACACGATCTTCAGATTGATCCAGTGACTGCCCTCAGTAAACCAAACTAAAATATTCCCACACTTTGCAGGGCCGAACACAGTGAGTAAGAAAAGAAAACCGACTATGAATCTCATAACTGCCACCGATAGAGTGAGTGATCACTCAATGTCCCACAATCATATACTGTCAGTTACTGTATAATCATTAACCTAGAAGAGCAAAGTCATGGTTGAGATTAATCAATAAACTGTTCAGGTAAGTTATCTTAAAAATATTTTGTGGTAAAATTATTGTGAATATGTAGTTGACATGAAATTTCAAGCAGTGAATGATACATACATGCAAGTTCAGAAAAAAACATGTTTTTTCCTGCTTCCTGTGGGTAATTTTGTTACTGCACCTTGTCGCACTTCCCAGGCCCCATGAAACACACTTTCACATTTATGGCCCGAAATAGTGACTGACCAAACAAAGATTGTATGCACCCTCCCTAAAACACTTGTAAAGATTTTCAAAATAAAAGCAGTCAGTCAAGGTTCTGCAGTAACCACTAGGGGCAGTAATGTTTAGTACTATTTATACTCATATAAAATATAATTCTTATTTTTATGTATTAATAATTTTATTTTTATATATTTTTTTACTATTACAAATGTATTTTTATGTAATTTTATCTTATATATTAATAACATATACTAATAATATGCATGTATTTAACATTATAAAATATAAATATATAGACAAATAAAAATGATCAATTTGAAAAGGACAAAAAAATGCATGAAACTATCCTATCTATCTATCTATCTATCTATCTATCTGAACGGATATTAAAGGTGCCCTAGAATTAAAAATTGAATTTACCTTGGCATAGTTAAATAACAAGAGTTCAGTACATGGAAATGACATACAGTGAGTCTCAAACTCCATTGTTTCCTCCTTCTTATATAAATCTCATTTGTTTAAAAGACCTCCGAAAAACAGGCGAATCTCAACATAACACCGACTGTTACGTAACAGTCGGGATCATTAATATGTACGCCCCCAATATTTGCATATGCCAGCTCATGTTCAAGGCATTAGACAAGCCAGTATTAACGTCTGGATCTGTGCACAGCTGAAACATCAGACTAGGTAAGCAAGCAAGGACAATAGCGAAAAATGGCAGCTGGAGCAATAATAACTGACACGATCCATGATAACATGATATTTTTAGTGATATTTGTAAACTGTCTTTCTAAATGTTTCGTTAGCATGTTGCTAATGTACTGTTAAATGTGGTTAAAGTTACCATCGTTTCTTACTGTATTCACAGAGACAAGAGCCGTCGTTATTTTCATTATTAAACACTTGCAGTCTGTATAATGCACAAACACAACTTCATTCTTTATAAATCTCTCCAACAGTGTAGCATTAGCCGTTAGCCACGGAACACTATCAAACTCATTCAGAATCAAATGTAAACATCCAAATAAATACAATACTCACATAATCCAATGTATGCATGCAGCATGCATGACGAACACTTTGTAAAGATCCATTTTGAGGGTTATATTAGCTGTGTGAACTTTGTTTATGCAATGATAGAGTCGAGAGCTCGGGAGGGGGCGGAGAGCGCGAGCAATTAAAGGGGCTGCAGCCTGAATCGGCGCATTTTTAATGATGCCCCAAAATAGGCAGTTAAAAAAATTAATTAAAAAAAATCTATGGGGTATTTTGAGCTGAAACTTCACAGACACATTCAGTGAACACCTTAGACTTATATTACATCTTGTAAAAAAACGTTCGATGGCACCTTTAAAACACTAGATATCACTGCCAACTTTGTAAATGATTACAGAGACAACTTGGCATCATACAGTAAATTGTACCGAAAACAACAAACTCGCACAGAAATATGCATCACGTTGCTAGGAGACAAATGGCAAATGAAAAGAATGTGTTCTAAATTCAGCTCAAAATATAAAACATGTTTGATATCCTCCAACTGTCTGGATTTATACACCACAATTTTCTGCAAAATCTGTCAATCCTAACTGCCCAAAATCGGACATTCTGCAACTACGCTATAAATAGAAAAAATGGTGTAGGATTTATTTTCAAACAGTTTAATTACTAGTACATTTTACAAATATTTGCAAAGAACTTACAAGTAACACAATGAATTAAACGTAAAGTTTTGAGGTAGAAAGACTGAAACAGTATTTTCTTTTAAAACGTACTCCACTAATCTTGGCTTTATTCAAATTCAAAAAATCATTTTTGACAGTGAAGCGTCAACTCTTCCAGACTGAATATGTAGTGTATTCCTGCCTTAACGCATTACACTGGGATGGGAGGATGTATTCATCAATAACATCTACAATACCAAACATTTATAGAATTTGTGCTTCTGTTTCAGAGGTTTTACTTTTCCCCTAATCCAAAATGTTCAAACTCTTCTTCCTCTGTGAGTTACAGCATGTTGCTTTTTGAAGTATAGATTTGCATAATCTGATTACAGATCATTGGATTGTCAGTGTGCCATAAAAAAGTGCTCTAGAGGAGAGAGCCGCTGTCCAGCCAACAATGGCCATCCCTCCAGCCAGCAATGCACCTGCCTGCACTCTAACCAGCTCTCCTGTCTCCCACAGATAACACTTTCTACCCTCTCTTCCATGCTTTCTCTTTTTTTGGGGTGGAGGCACATATAAGGATTTATGACCCCTCCAGCCCTTTTTATTTTGGAGACGGGGGCTCAGACAGAGTGGGAAAAATTTAGCATGCAGCATGTGAATTGGTTTAGACGTATAAAGAGATCAGGGCTAATCGGTTGGCACCAGAGACACTTCTGCATTCAGCCTCCTTTCGGGGAGGGCAACGGAGCGCGGGAGTGAATGCATGTGAGGGGGGGAGGGAGGGAGAAGCCCATGATCTGCTCCATTGTGATAACAGATTTAGGCAGAGTGTGAGGTTCCGATAAGGAAAAGCACACTCAATAGAAGATTAGCCGCATACTTGGAGTAGAACAGTGAAGGAGAGGAGGACACTTGGAAAGAAGAGGAGACGTGGGATGTGTTAGTCATGCTGAAACGGATTCTGCTTATTATTTATTATTAATAATTGACTCTCTTTTCATCGTTTTAAAATTTGCTTTAAATATCAGTTGCTGTGTTATAGAGCTTGAGTCTAATTTTAGCAGATTTATCAATTTAAAACATGGCACAGCACAATATATTGATGAAAGAAGTCTTAGATATGGATCAAGTCAGATTTATTTTTATAGCATTTTTCATAATACGCATTGTTTTAAAACAGCTTTACAGAAAATCGTGTTTTTTTATATATATTGATGTATATAATGTATACAGTATAATCATTTAGCAGATTAGAGCTGATTTCATTACAATACAAGCAATCAAGCAGTTGAGATTTGCTATATAGTTTTTTGTATCGACCTATGCGAGTATACTGTATGCAGATCCTTATATATACAACTTTGTATAATGAGCTAGGTGATAATATAGTTACTTTTTTTTTTTTTTTGGCAAAATAAAAAAATCAAGCAGTTTAGTTTTGCTATATAAGGCTTAGTATATAGCCTATGACCCTATATGAGTGTACTGTATGTATGTGGATAAAGCTGAACATACTTACAGTATATATTCAAATTTATATAAAAAGATGGGCGAAAATATAGTTACATTTTGCGCCGAAATAAAAAATCAAGCAGTTGAGATTTGCTTTATAGTATATTATACGCTTTGTGGGTGTATTGTATGTATGTAAAAAAAAAAAAAAAAAAAAAAAAGGTAAAATAATGGTACAAATACCAGTAAACTGACTAGAGCAAACATTAGTAAATCACGTTGCGTGGTTAATTTAAATACTCTCCTCCAAAAAATTTTTGCGTCTGAAAGGGAAACTTCTACAAATGCATATGCAACAAGGTCAGCCACAAAAACAACTCAGTCCACTACTTTTCAGCGCTAATTTTGCACTGCGTGTCTTTAGTAAATGCCGATGGTAGTGTTTTTTAATGCTAATTTTGCACTGGCGCAAGCTCTTAGTAAATCTGGCCCTATGTGTGGTATACATTCTAAATAACACATTGTTAGGAGATATTTAAAGTTCTGATGCATGATGTGTGTTTGAACATTAGATCTAAAACAGAAGGGTTAGTTTAAATAAGCATTAGCAACCATTCACACACTCGCCAGATGAGCTTTGCTTTTCCGTGTTTGGTTTTAGGATCCTTTTTTGTGTTTGCAGTTGTGATTGTGTGTTGTGTTAAATGGTGTTTAGTACAGAGGGCGGTCAGCTGCTGATTTCAAATGGGTAAAGTAGTATGAACAGCTGCCCAAAAACACACTCTTCCTCCTTGATGATGATTCCAACATGGCTAAGAGGGATTTAACTGAATATTTTTTACACTTAAGGTCAAATGTGGCCAATAGACTAGAGTGATCTGAACATAAATGATGGATATGCTTATTTGCAGTTACATGCATTTATCCAAAATCATCTCATAATAGGCTGAATGTCACAAAGTAATGGTCAGGTCATATTTCACCCCAAAAATTAAAAGGAAATAAAAAAGAAATTAAAATTTGCATGGGGAAAATCAAGCCTTTTTCATTTTGACCTCCTGACTTTAACACATTTATCCCCCCAAAAATATTCATTAATATAATGCTAAAAAAAAATGACTATTTGAAAAAGATTTTTGAATTTGAAAAAATTCTGCATAAATTACGTAAAAAAACCATATAGTACCATTGACACTGAGTGCTTAATTGGCATAAAGATGTCACAATGCAAAATAAAACTAACTAATCTAGACTGTATTTTCCTCATGCAAAATATAATTTCTTGTTTTTGTTTTCTTGGTTTTGGGCTGAAATTTGACTTGGACGTGTTCTTTGCATGTTTTATGAGATTCGGCCAGTTACTAAACAAGTGAAATAGCCTTTCTTCTGCATCATCGGTGTATATGAATCATTTTTATCAGTATTGTCACTCCTTTAAATGTCTAATTAAAATATGATCCACCTCTTTGAGCAAGCTGATTGGTCACTGACGAGTGTGGATTTTGACTCCAAGATGACCTCTGGCCTCAGACCAAAAGTTAAGCTGTGTCTACAATCCCCTCTCTCATGTGGCTTGGACACTTCCAGAGGTCATCGCTATGGTCACACGGCTCCTAAACTGCCGCTGCAGAGAACAATGATCTGACCACAACATAAAAGCCAATCAGAGTGTTTAGAGCAGACCAATACATGCATGCACATGGTTTGGATGAAACCACTTTCGCCAACCCGATGATGTTTGATTGAAATATTTTAGTGAATTCGAAGAACGTTATAAGACTTTTTACTTATTTTAATATCAAATCGACGAATAAATTAATACAATAATCATTTTCAAGTAACACAATTATTTGATTCATGAGAAAAAACATTCTACACTTTTTAATAATGAATGCACAAAAATAATCTTTGGCAAAACATATTTTGTATTTGTGAATGCAGAGTAATTTAAACAATAACATTTTCCATTTAATAAATTACAATTTAATGTACAACTAGTTGCATGTGCTGAATCCATTAATAGCATAAATATTAAATAAAAACATTAAATACAATCAAATAAATAAAAATTTGAAATCTGAGCTTGTTACTGGCTTCAGTCTCAAACAAAACATTCTTGAGTTTTTAGGAGATTAAATTATATTAATATTAAAAAGTATTGGGGGAGATGCTTCCAAAGTGCATTGTTCACAATGCTAATGTTGTTCAGGGTTTCCGCTTGATTTGAAGTACTGGTGAATAAAGTGTCTCTGGGTTTCCACAGATCATTCATTTCCAATCAGCATGGAAAAGATGAGTGATTTTGATGTCAAAGTGAACATGAACATTCCGAGTTCCGGAAATCCACTCCAGCTTTATCTCTCCATGGCGATGGAATTTTCAAAAATGTCACAATCACAGAATCCTCTCACAGAATGCTCATGCCTCAGTTCAGATTAATTCTACCATGCTTCTGAACTGTCGCAGCTGGACCCGGGAGAGGGTGGGTCGGTGTCGCTGGTCCAGGTGCGGTCGGTGCGCAGGTTCTGCATGTTCCCCGTGAGCAGCGTGAGGAGTGCGGCTTGCGAGTGAGTCGACGGCTCTCCGCCCTGGCTCTCCAGCAGGGTCACCAGGAAGTTGATGTAGCGCATGGCCAGCCGCAGGATCTCGTTCTTGCTGAGCTTTTTCTCAGGCGGGTGCGTGGGAATGAGTTTCCGCAGCTCTGCGAAGGCTGTGTTGACATTATGTTGGCGCCAGCGCTCACGTGTGTTGGTGAACACCTTCCTGGTCATGATACTGCGGTACTTCTACAGAGAAATAAAACAGACGGTCATGCCATTGTCTGGATATTACATACTGGGGTAAAATGAAAATAATTTTGTTACAAACAAACAATATCTTACCACTTTCAGTTGTCTTGAAGCTCTATGTACGTTGGGGCATCAGGAACAAATTTTCTGGCATGAAAAATCCAAAAATAGTCCCGACGGTAGATGAAAGCAGCAGTGAGCAGTGTTTTGTCAGGTAATTGCAGACGTAATAAACCCGCATCCGTCCTCTCACTCTCACTGAACTCCTCAGACAGAAGACAGGGTGAAGGAGAGAGAGGATGTGAGGGAGGGGTGGGGTTTGGCTTGTGCCTCTCATTTTTATAGTCATGCTGCTGTGTGACGTCACAGGGTGTGAGTGGGGGGAACGATTTTTACATCTGCCATTAATGCGTTTAAATTGATTAACATAATGCATCATGTTTCCACTCACAGCTATAGCATTTGGGGGCTAAATACAAGGAAATCCAGCTTTTGACCAACTGAACAAGTAAAACAAACTGCAGTCTAGTGTTTAAACCAAGCAGGGCACATTACTATAAAGCTTTTGTATCATGCATCTTATCCTGGACTTAATATAGCGCCAAAAACGCTTTATTCTATTCTTATATCTTTGTCCTATTCTTTTATTTTCATATTATTAAATGTTTAAATTATATGCACAAATAAAATTATTTATATTATTATTTTTTTTAAATCATATTAATTTATAATTCATACATAATTCATATTTAATCTTGACTTCACAGCAGTTAAAAACTATTCTATTCTTATATCTTTGTTCTATTCTTTTATTTTTATATTATTAAATGTTTAATTATATCCATAAATATTATTATTTATAAATTATATGAATTTATAATTAATACATAATTCATATTTAATCTTAACTTCACAGTAGTTTTGAAACTATATATTAAATACTAAATAATATTAATATTAAATTACATAAATTTAATATAGTTTAATGATATTTAACTTTATAATTCTTTTGTTTTTTCATTTTCAAGGCAATAAAAAAAATACTAAATTATTAATTACTTCACACTGCCAGTCAGTCATATAAACAGGTTAGACAAATTAAAAGGTAGGTATAATCCAATGATTAACACTCTAACATTGTATCTAACCAAAAAGTCAAGCTTCACTATGCTTGACAAATATTTTTTTTTTATGTGTTTTGATGTTCTCATTTTAATCCACAGAATAATATGCATCAAAATACTTTGGATATTTTCGTCTCTCTTTAAATGTCAGCTTATAAATCTTCACATTGCAAATCTTTTCTAATTGCACTTAATGATGTGAATGAACCATTTTTATTGATGTGAGTTTAAGTTTATTCATTATTATTATCTTAAACACTTCCACATTCACCCCATCGGGCAACAAAAGAAACGACGGACTATTCAAAGCAGACTTATTGCCTATGAGCTCTAACAAATACGTGGCCGTTGTACAAAATGTGTTTCTCTCTATTGTTGGGATGCTGGACGTCCACCTGCTAACAGATCTATTACAGCGACTCTTTCCAATAGTGAAGTGACATCATAATGAAAACCTTCCTCTGATTGGACAACGCGGTGCCAAAAAACCCCACAGCATATTCACCCTGACAGAGTAATAATATGGGTTTTGTCTGAATGATGGTAATCTTGTTTAGCATGTCCTGGGGCTTCACATAAATTACACTAGGTTATGACAGAGGCAAGCTTGTGGATCAGCACATTCTTTGGGGCCAAGGTCTCCGAAGCCCCCTCTCGCTCTCTCTCGCGCTCTCAACCTCCCTTCAGATCAAAAGCTGGTGTCTCGCTGCAGCAATTGTTGCGTTAAAAGTCTCTCTGAGAATTGTGGGGGATTTGCATAATGGGATTATGGAGGGATTAGGAGTCAGGCAGAGGACAGACACAGTTAGAACGGAGTTGAATTCACGACTCCATTCATACAGACTCGACTGCTCAACACTCCCTGCACCTGCAGAGCTGCCTTTCAGATTGGCCAGAAACTTCAACAATCCGCAAACCTGCACAAAACTAAACTCTCAACCAATACACACTCAAACGTTCGGCCTACCTGAGCTCCAGTTTCCCATAGGAAAAAAACGTGTCTTTAATATTGCAGCTGTTTCTTCAGCAATGCAATTCAATGAAGACTTCTGCTGTACAGATGTTTCTCCTGTGAAAACACTGCAGTAATCTCTCAGATTTGGTCCAAAGTCTGTAATCAAAAGTTACAGTTGTCAATATGAATTCAAATATTTCTCACCAAATTCTCATTAAAACTAATAATCAGAGCTGTCCAATCCAAATGAACTATCAAATGTGTCTGTTTTTATTGTTTCAAGAAATTCCAAGACTGGAATTTACTATGACTATGATATTTACATGAATTAAACGTAAATTCTCATGAAATAAAAGAGAAAAAGAGCAAAATATGAGAAATAGAATTTTGCTTTATATACTATTAATTATATTATATATTTAAACATTGTACACACGTGTATATATATATATATATATATATAGCTACAATATATTTTTATTTTAAATATTTACTAAAATAATATAAATATATACACTAATAAATAATAAATATATACACATTTAATATCTATATTATATATTTAAACATTACACACAATTTTAAACATTTTAAACATACATTTTATTAAATGTTTACTTATATTTTAATTATATTAATTTTATCATTCATAATTTTCAGGCATACACACACATAAATGCATATACCTTTATATATATATATATATATATATATATATATAGCTACAATATATTTTAAATATAAATCATATATACTAAAAAACATATAGTGTATATAGCTACAATATATTTTTATTTTAAATAAATTATACTAAAATAATATAAATATACACATTTAGTATATATTATTTAGATATAAATTAAAATATATATTTATATTTTAAATATATTCAGTATATTATATATTATTTGTATGATAAATATATACTGTAGATGTATATAGATACATACATCCAATATCTATATTATATTATATAATATATTATATATTAAACATTACACACACATATCATTTTAAATATATAAACTTTATTAAATGTTTACTTATATTTAAATTATATTAATTTTATAATTCATATTTTTACATTTTCAGGCACACACATGCATATATATATATATATATATATATATATATATATTGTATTTTAAATATAAATAACATATACTAAAAAAAATTTAATATACACACTTTTTAGTATATATTTAGATTTAAAATGAAAATCTACATTTATACTTTAAATATATACAGTATATCATATTAATTGTATAATTAGTTGTGGTGGAACAGGTGAAAAAAATGAAGAAAAAAAAAACAAGTAAGCAACTTACTGTAGGGTTAGTGGTTTGTTCAGACTGCCTCAGCAAGGACCTATTACATGCAGGAACCTTCTCCAACTGTTACTATATGAGCATTTAGTACATTGTTGACAAGAGTGACAAGAGATTTGACCCAATGCTTGCAATGAAGAGTGGTTAAAAAGGGTCAGATTTGAACAGCATGCTCTGTTCTCACAGCTTTTTTCCATCTGAAAGAGCGCTGATTACGGTCACATTATTGACGTGTTTATTTAAAGCGCTGTGTTTTACTGCCTTAGACTGGACACACGTCTTCCCCCTCACGCCCTTGTGTCCGAATGGTGTCCGAAAACTGTGGTTTTATTTGCTTTTGTTCAGATGGTGCTGGAGTTATTTATGGAGGCTGTTTGGTGTTTTACAGAGGCTGAGACTAACGGGGGAGCGGAGAGAGTGAAAGGGAGTGTGATGGAGAGAAGAAAATGCCCTATGGGAGTGTCTTTTCTCAAGCTCATTCCTGCGAGGGGCTGCCGTCAGACTGCTGGCGCGCTGAGATAAGCCCCTCCGACCCCCATCACTCTCCCTCTCTTCCTCCTCCTCTCATCGTGCGCTGCTTTCTCTCTGCTCTGACTGTCAGCGATAAGAAGATTGTCCTGTAATTGAATGACTATCTTTCTATCATGCTCATTTAAGAAAATAGCGAGGGGCTGGAAACGTGTGGTGTGAGAGATAAATTAATGGGCACTGTCACCACAGTCGCCAATCAACATCCAGACCCGTAATTTAGAAAATGTTTTTTTAACGGCAATCAATTCAGCTTCACATACCGAATGATTTATTCAGTTCCAGACCAGTACACGAATGCGTAGCCGCAGTGTGACCTCCTCAAATAAGCGATGTCGCAGGAGTAACGTGTAGCAGGAAATGTACGCAGTCGCTTGTTTGTCAATACAGTGCCACATTTGAATAGAAGTCTTGCATCTGAATGCAGATGCTTTCTTCACACCTGCTTCTGTGTACATACTATATGTGAGCACACGTTCTCTCTTAACTGTAGGTTAAAGGTCAGTAGATAAAGAAGCCACGTACTACTGGGGTCTTGTAATTAGAGGAAAAAAACAACACCACACTAAATACTTTTGAACAATCAGAGCTCAAACCCTCTGCGGTGTCCTACGTACATTTAAAAAGATAAATCTTGTTAAATCTAATAAAAACTTGCAATTATAAAAACAAGGTTGGGACATTTTGACCAGTACATTTTCCATGTTATTTTTTTAATACGATTTCTGAAAGAAATCATTTCTTAAAAAAATGTTACAGAAATTACATTAATAGTAGCAGTTACTAATAATCAATAATATTATATTATAATATTCAAAATTACTTTATTGTTGAACATTAGAAAAAATATTTGAAAAATTAGAAAAAGATACAAATTCACTACAAAAATTTTCATGAATTTTCAACAGTTTTGCAATTGCCATGTCATTTCCAGGCTTGGAAACCAATTAATTAGCCAAATAATTAATCTAATTAAAAAATCTGCAATTGTAAAATAAATAAATAAATAAACATTTAAAATCTAATAAAAATCTGCAATTGTAATAAAAAAGTTAAATTCAATTAAATAAAAATGTCAATTTATAATATATAAAAGACAGAAATGTTAGATTTTTTTCTTTACTGTAAATTCAGTTAACAAAAAATACTATAAACATACCTAAAGGATGATAGGTTAATCTTTAATATCTACAATATATAAATATATGTTTATATATCCATATGAACATATGGATGAACTGTATTAATTTCACATAATATTCTACATAAAAATTTACATATGAACATGAGAAATATTCTGAAATTTCACTCAAACGAGTGATAAACCTAAGAGAAAGAAGCAAAACTTTCTCAGAAAAATCTCAGTCTGGTCTGTCCATCATTCCTGCCTGGAACTCGCTCACATAGCAGTTTGCCTCTCTTGCAGAGCGGAGGCACTGGGAATAAACACAGACACAAACTAATGGAGCAAAACTCTCCTGTCCTGCATTTCTTAACATTTCACATGACATTCTGTCATCATTTCCTCACTCTCATGTTGTTCCAAACCTGTATGACTTTCTTTCTTCTGTGGAACACAAAAGAAGATATTCTGAAAAATGTCTGTTTTTGACCATACAGTGAAAGACAACAGGATCCATATGGAGCTAAATTAGTTCATTTAGAAAATATGATTCTCAAATGCATAAGTTAATTCACATTCACAAAAAAAGTAGTTCACAAACTCGACCATATTAACCAAATTAACAAAATACAATTTTGTTGCACAACCAAATTTACAATTACAAATGCAAAGCACAATTCATAAATATGCAACTATGTATGCACATTTTTGATGTTTTGTATTTTGTGAATATGAATTAGGTTATGTTTGTCTGAACTGCTGTTTGCAAATATATAAACATTTTAGTGAATTTGAATTATCTTATGCATTTGTGAATCATGTTTTCTGAATAAATTAACTGAGCAATTAATTCATATATTTTTTGTGTTCCGCAAAAGAAAGGAAGTCATACATGCTAAGATTCACAAATGCAAAGCACAACAATTTCATAATTAAGCATGCATGTATGTATATTTCTGAATGTTTTGTATTTTGTCAATATGAATTAGATTATGAATTTGTGAATTGCTGTTTTCAAATATATAAACTTTTTGGTGAATGTGAATAAGCTCCATAGATCTAATGTTGTTCAAAATATCTTTTTTGTGTTCCGCAGAAGAAAGGAAGTCATACAGGTTAGGAATGTGTATGTCGCTGCGTGTGCGTGTGTGTACCACTGTGCGCGTCTTCTCCTCCTCGCCTCTTCCTCTCCTCTCCTGTCGTGCGAGGCGGATCGTTCTCAGGTGAGCTCCGGTGAGTCTGACCCTGCGGCCTAGAGCTGAAGGCACACGCAGTGTTCCTGAACCCCAGCACTTCAGAAGTGGGCAGAGGAGCCAGGGGAACACGGGCAGACCCTCGGGGAACAGCTCGGCCTGGCACTAGATTTGGGTGTTGAATAAATCCTTCACCCTGCGGCTGCCAGACGCTCGCTGTAGCTGAAGCTTGGCTGAACTGAATTGGCAATAAGGGGTTGAATGAGTGAGAGTGAGTTGGATCTGGAAGAGATAATTCATTTTTTCTCCATGTTTCCTCTCCTCTTCTTCTGTTATGACCTGCTAATGTGATGAACAACAAGAAGCTCTCAAGAAAAAGCACACACTGACTGCAGCATAATCAGTTATTAATATTTTGTTGGTTTTCTCATTTTTGCATGTTCATAATTTCTTTGTATGACAGCCTGGCCAAAAATTATGTCCGCACAATTTAGCATGTTTCATTGCGTTATTACAAATAAAAATTAACTCCAAACACAGCTATGCAATAAGCTTACAAAATCTTACTAACATAAACATTTATTTTATATATTTAGACATTTGTTTTAAATATTTATTTATAATCTAATCATTATTTTATCATTTATTTTCATAAATATATAAATAATAAAGTTATAATGACCAAAGCATTCTTTTCTCACATTTGGTGCTTGGCAAGTATACACTTTGGATCCTGTCTGTGAGATTTAAGCAATTTGTCTCTAAACACTAAGACTGACCAATCAACTGTGTAAACTGGCTACATGGCGTCTTATCCTCCAGGTCTAACTGAGGTTTATCAAGATCCTGAGTCCAGGGAGGCAGATGAGGATGAGGAGGGTGAGCTGGGCTGTTTATGTCTGAGAAGGGTGTATTCTCACTCTTCAGGGTGGCCTTTTTGACTTTGGACTCAGCTGTAATATCACTGAAAAGCTGCGGAAAAACAAAGAGAGTGTGAAAATAGCCATGTTTCCATTCACCCATTTTTATGCAAATTTTGGGATATCGCATAAAACCAGGATGGAAATGCCAAGATGTGCATAAATTCTAAAAATGTGCATAAAAAACCTATGAGCTCAGTTTGAGGCGGATCATTTTTTAATCCAAAAAGAAGACTCATAAAACAACAATGGGAACACATTTACTGAATAAATTCCTTTGATGTGCACCAAAAAATCTCACGTGACTGCCTCAACAAAGGATGTGATTGGATAACTGGACTAACCAGCGGATCAATCTCATCGCACAGCATCTCAAATGTTGGTTTTGGTCATTCTGAAATGCCTGAGCCAAAATCTGTCATCAAAATGATTTGGTATAATGACCACCCAGAAGCATCTCACATGATTGTGTTCCAAACACCAAGCATCCGCCTCCGAATGCAAGATAAACATGAAAGTGTTTATTCTGTTTCATCTGCTGTGCGCTCTGAGGTGGAAGTCATTTATGATGTACAAAAAAGAGCCACAGTGGCTTCCCCAATTGCAGTACCTTTAATTTTTATTACAGCCATTTTGCACAAATTTCCCAGGAAGTGACGATTTTGTTCTCTTAAACACATGGAAATGGTGCTTCATTAGCAAATGATTTATGCAATATCCCAATTTTGCTTGTAAGTTAAATTCGCAGCTTTGGATGGAAACATAGTTACTGTCGACAAGACTGATTAACCAACAATGTGCCCTGTGACAGTTTGATCTTGGATAGTAGTGAAACTAGTAGTACCTTAATGACTTTTTGAGGGATTCGTGGGAACATTTCCTCCAGCTCAGAGAAAGAAGCTCCCAGCAGCCACTGCAGTGATGGAGCTCTCCTCAACATCAGTTGAGCAACCAGAGGATTAATGCAGGGAAAATGCAATAGGCAATGCTCTGCCTAAAACAAACACACAGAAATACATCAGTGAATTGAGCACACAGAATGATATTAAACTTTCAGCTCCATCTATTGAAGAAAATCTTGTGAGGTTGACAGTTGTTGATAATTCTACATTTGTCACACACACACACACACACACACACACACACACACACACATTAACAGCAAAAAAAGTTTTTCTGGTGTTACTAGCTACTGATTGGACATACTTAAAATCAGAGAAATTTTCTAAAAATATCAAACTTTTTCCTTTACAATTTGGGTAATAAATTGAAAAATCTTGGTTGTAACAGCAAATAGACATAATTATCTAAAAAAAAATAATAATCACCTATTCTTATTTCTTATTCAGAAATAAGAATAGGTGAAATATTATGAATATCTTAGGTATGTTTTAACTTAATTAAAAGAAAAATATTATTTTTTTGTTTTATTTTGTCAAACTGTATTAGCCTACCATGGTTCCAGAGACATGGCTCTAGTTCTCATTCGACAGTGATTTTTTTTCTAACAATATTTCTAATTTGGTCAAAGACAACTTGTAAATCAATATTTTTTCAATATTATTTTGTGCATTTTATAATGCACACAAAATTATTACATAAAATGCTTAATAAAGGTGCAAAAAGTCAAACAAAAATCTGAAAAGAATTTAAAGGGATAGTTCACCCAAAAATGAAAATTTGATGTTTATCTGCGTTCAGCACTCGCTTAGTGAGGTCTGATCGTGCTCTGACAGCCGAAGTAATGTCTAGCACTCATTGAAGTACACGCGCGAGACATCACTGCCATTGTCAGAGCACGATCAGACCTCACTAAGCGAGTGTTGAACGCAGTTGGTCATAGTGGTGTTTTAGAGGTAAAAAATGATATAAATACTGTTCGGTTTCTCGCACAAACCAATCGTTTGGTGTCTTAGGACATCAATGTGTCGTCATGAGCCACAGGATTTAATCTGGATTTGTTTTCGACTCTTATTGATCCAAGTTCCCATTCACTCCCATTATTTGAATGACAGACAGCAACGGTTCGAGTTAAAAATCATCATTTGTGTTCTACTGAAGAAACAAAGTCACCTACATCTTGGTATTCAACAGCATTTAAAAAAAATTAGACAACAGTTATTTTTTAATTTTTCCCTTATGGTTAAAATAGAAAATTTGAATGGACACAAATGCACAGGGACCATTTGTATTTATCTTTTAATATATAATTTAATGTACAGTATATGAAGCACTGAGTTATAGTCGGAGGTCAAATGATTTCAGGGAGACTGATGATCAGTGACAAAAAGTCTTCAAATTTTGAAGAAAGAATAAATATTATGATTTTCTGTGCAAGGAACATTTTAGACCTGTTGTTCACCTCTGTGGGCCGCACACTGAGCCAGTCTCTATCCAACCAGCTCAGTCCATCTCTCTCTGAATTCATCAGCGTATGTAAGGCGATCTGATAGATGTAGCTGGCTATCTCTTCTTCCTCACACACCAGTAACACCTGAAACAAACATACACCACATGTCATGGTCAATAAATATACACAAACATTGAATGCAAAATACTTTTCAATAGCATAAAACAAGAAATATCAAACCTGTCCTTGGTATAACCTTTAGAAACTTTGACATTTGTTTTGATGTTTGTTATCTACTATTAAAATTGCTTTAATAAATGAGGAAGATAATACCTTGATATCAAACTTCTCAGACTTGTTTCCGAACAGCACAGATGCAGAATAGATATGAATCAGATTTATATAGATGTTACTGGAAATCCTAAAATTGGGGAAAATAGTGTTTAGTCTTTGAATCTGGTTGCTGTTTTCTTGGCAAGAGTTTGGCTATGCACAGGAATCAACACATAATGCTTCATAATACAGCTACAGATGGACTTATAGATGCTAATAAGAAAAAAGCACAACCACAATTCAGTATGCAAACATTGCAATACTAAATATTATGTTACATAATGAAAAGTGACAGCCCAATACATCGACCAGGCAGATTAATTAGCTGATATTTGGTCATTTAACAGTAGTCGTTCCATGTCAGTTCCAATATCTATCAACAACCTAGCAACAAAAATATTCATAGTATATTAATATATTTGTATTTTGAGCAAATATAGTGTAAAATAAATGTTTATTTAAATTCAACTATTCTCTGTAAATCATTAAAATGTATTAAATAGCATTACATCAGTCACCCTCTACTCTGTTATTGGCATCTGGCATTATGGCAACTAATCAGGGTTCAGCAATAAATATTAAATATTATTAAATATTTTTTGTAAAGAATTTTTACAAAATGATTAATGAAAGATATTCATCTGGCATATAAAAATACAAGGCTAACAATAACATGTATACAATAATTTTGTATATAATTTTGGGGTCAATGAAAATCAGAATCAGAAAGAGCTTTATGTTGCCATTGCAAGTAAAAAAACGTAACTACCTGCCCAATCGTTATTGTTGAGCCCTGATAATAATGAATGGTAACATGATCAGACAGATGTAAATGTATTTCAAACTGACAATGCCCTGTGGTTCTCGGCGCAGTGCAGAATGAGCCAGCAGCGGCTGAACTGCAGAGATAGTGCTGAGAGTCTCATGACGACACGCTCAGATGCTTGTCCAATCTTCATGTCCAACTCACTCAGCTCCTGAACACACACAGGATTTACATGTTCAGGCCAGGGTCACTTTGTGAATGGTGGTCTGGTGAGCAAGTGTGTATTGGGCATCACCTGGATGAGGATGGCAGTGGTCTCATCCACAGTGATGACATCAAAATGGGTTCCGCCCAGCTTCAGTGCAGATGGAGAATGTTTCCTCTCCAGCAGAACAATATTGTACCTGCAAATAACAGTCTTTGTACATCAGTATGCACTCTTTTAAATAAAGGTTCTTTATTGGCCTCTATGGTTCCATGAAGAACCTTTAACATCCATGGAACATTTCTCTAGAGTGGAAAAGGTTCTATAGAATTTTAAACTGTTCTACACACCAAGAAAAAAATGGTTCTTTTAAGAACTGTTCACTGACATTGGTTCTATGAAACCTGCCTTTAGGAACCTTTATTTTCAAGAGTGTACAGTACATACAGGTTTTTCAATGCAAGAATAGAGTGCTGCACGGATGAGTCCTAAAACCCAGAAAAAAAGTTTACAATTTAGGATGTACTCACACATGTTGCTCTGAACAGTGCCAGAGTGCATTTGACCCCCAAAGCCCGGTTCGTTTGACTAGTGTGATCACTCTGTTCCATGCCTGGGCACGATTCGTTTAGCCGTCCCTGGCCCGCTTGGAAGAGGTGGGCCAGAGCATGGTTCAGTTGGGCTCGAGCACATTTCGCATGCAGTGTGAGCCCTAACTGTGCACGGAACAACTGCTACTTTTGTGTGCACTACTTTATTACTACTTGGATAGTACACTTTTCAATTAATGTAATTAATTTGAGTGTATTTGGGTTTATAATGATGAACAGGAATTGTAGTTTGCGAATAAAGCTGCAAATTCCTCCATTAACGTCAGCTGCTGTAATAGTCCTCTGATACGTGTGTGATGTCCCAGTCTACGCTGTGCGTCTGTTGGGTGTGTGTGTTTCTTAGGTGCCGTCTGGAGGGGGCGTGGCCGACACACCTGATGCTTGTTGGATGCAGAGTCGGTTGTGTGGGAGCTTTTGGTTGAATGGTCGTCTGTTTCCAGCATGGCGCTTGATGGCCTGCGTTACGCTGAGTGCCCTACCTGGCCCTTTATTTATGTTATAGTTATGTCTTTTTTGTGTAAAATAAATGTTTCTGCAAAGAATTGGCGCGTCTGGTCTCCTATTTGTTGCAGCCTAAGAGCCGGCTGTAACACGTGTAAGTGAAAATCACTGCGCAGCATAAATGATAAATCTATTAGGCAGTTACTTAGCGAAAGCACTTTTCTTCCTGTATTCTTCCATACAAAAAGTAGCATCTTATATGATGTAAGCGTGCTCCGGCCCGGAATGTAAGTGCAATATGAGTGCAGGCCAGCGGGGAAGTGGGGACAATCGCACTCTGGCTCGGTTCAAGGCAACTGTGCCTAGTGTGAGTACTCCCTTAGAACTTCCAGTTCTATCGTCCTGATGTCAATGGGGTTTTAATGGGTTGTTGGTTAAATGTCAAAACACCGCAGATGTAAACCTGTGAAAAAATTCTTGATATCTTGAATACTGTTGTTATGGCAATGTGTCAAACTTTACAGAATAAACTAAAAAGAATACACTTTTTGGGCATTTTTGAGGCTCTAAGATTGCTTCAAATTGCATGAAACTTGACACACACATCGGGGGTGTCAGCCAGAAGACATTAGGAAACCTTAGAAAGGGTCATGGAGGAGGGGCTCTATAGCACCCCCTTTTGACATAAGTAGGGGGGTTAGTTTTACCTACAGTCACCAAACTTGGTACAAATATTGCTCTCATCGAGCTGGACAACTTTCTAATTAACAGTCTTTAGCTCCAACCAACAGGAAGTAGGTTATTTTAGTTTGAATGTGGATTTTTTGAAAAATCAGGCTCTGAATTTTTAACTTCTTCTCGTAGGAGATTCTTATGATTCGCATCAAACTTTTTGAACATAATACCAAGACACTGACAATGCTACACTGTGAACGGATATTGAATATCTTGACAGTGTTGCCATAGCGAAGAATTAAATGACAAAAAGGGAAACAGGAAGAGTCTCATATTTTGACAAATTCCTTTCATCTTTTACTCACTCTCTTGACGTCCCATATATGACTTTCTTTCTTCAGATGAACACAAACAAATTTTTTTTAGAAAAATAATTCATCTCTGTTGAGTCCATAAAATGCAAATGAAAAGTCCATACAATGCAAACAGTACACCGTATGAATTACCATTGCATTATGGTTTTTGAAGCATCAGCTTTGGGGTCCCATACACTTGCATTATATGAACTCAGAGATATTCATCTTAAGAAACATTGTCATATACACTACCAGTCAAAGGTTTGCATACACTAACACACAAAAATAAAAAACAGTATAAATGTAAGAAATGTTTCTTGAGCACCAAATCAGCATATTAGAATGATTTCTGAAATCATGTGACATTGAAAACTGGAGTAATTGCTGCTGATAATTCATCTTTGCCATCAAATTAATAATTAAATTTTTATATTAAAATAAACAAGTTATATTTTAATTGAAATATTTCACAATATTACTGTATTTTTGATCAAATAGATGCAGAATATATGTCTATTATTGCAAAAGCACCACAGCTTAATGTGTCAAACTACATGCGCTAACCACTAAGGCAAAGCACTTACATTTTTTTAAAACAATGACACAGAAGTTTCTAACAACTACTCGAGTAACTCACATTGTCTCCAGTGTGAACTGTATCTTTAAGCGGTTCAGTAAACCATCCGTGATGAGCAGCACAAACGGAATAGAGTCCAGATATGATTTAGCAGTTGATTCTTCTGAGATATCTGCTAATGAATGATTCAAATGTATAACAGATGAAAATGCAAGGATCATGCAACACTGCAATCATGAATAAGCTTATTATAGAATCAATCATCAATAATCTAACTGTAATTGTACTTCAATGTTTGAATGCTGTGTTAAAATATAGGAAAGATATCTAATTTTTGTTCAAACCAGCCATAAGCAACAGGACATTAGACCAAACACTTGCATTCTATTTTTGCAATGTCAATCTGAAAAGGCCCACTAACACTTAAATCTCATTGGTCCGGAATCCCGCTCTATATAATTGTGCATTAAACATCAAATATGTTCTTATTGGCTGTGATTACTGACATTACAGCATCATGTAAGCATGAAGGATTGTTGGACTGACTGGATTCAGGCACTGCAGTGGAGAAGGAGATAAAATCAATGTTTCTCTCTGAACACACACTGCCGAAGGGCGAGTGACCCACACAGTGAAGCTCAAACACCACACTGAAACTCTGCCATGGGAAATCAGGACCAATGTGCTGACTGCACACAACGACACACCTCTTGTAGGACAGTCTGAGGAGAAAGGACACAGACACATTAAATCAGGCCTTATATCCACACAACATGTATTCAGTTTACACCTGTAGAGATAAGGACAAAAAGAGACCTGTCATTCACTTCTCTGCTCACTACTTTATGCTTTCCTTCATCTGGGAGGATTTCAGACACAGAGTTTCCTAAACACACACACACAGAATCAGATGGGACAATCACTGCACAGTAACAAACAATCTTGTTTTTGAGAAAATAACTCACCTGATACCTGGTTGAGAGCTGAAAGCAGCTCTTTGTTTATACCGTTCACTGTCAATACTAGGACCTGCTCACATGCAACAAGAGTCATTAAACATTAACATTCTGTAAAATTTGCTTTGTTTGAAAAGAACACTTAGGTGAGTCAATGTTATTTGTATAGTGCTCTTCACAATACACATTGTTTCAAAGCAGCTTTACAGAAAATCATGATGTTAATTTTTATAATATCTTAATAGCTTCACACTAGTTCATATCCAAGCACTAGTTTTAACTCTAAACAACTCTGTATTAAATCTCACTCTAGTGTTGTGGTTAGCGTGGGAGTTCATCCATGTGTTGATTTGCTCCTGGAGCTCCAGTAGTTTAGGGTTGGACTCCTGCCTCTTCTGACTCAGATACTGCAACACCTCAAACTTCCTCAACAGCTCATTCAAACAGCTAAGAGTAGAGGAGTCCTTCGCCTGAGCCAGGTACTCTATGCAAAGACAGATTTTACAGGTGTGTAAGTAAAGATATACTAAAGATACCATGAGATCTCAGTTGTTGAGATCTCAGTTGTTTGTGCCACACTGATTCTGCTTCTTAGAAGAAAAAAAAAAAATCAAAGTAATCTCATATGCATCTCCTCCAGAGCAGGGTTTCCCAAATGGGGGTTCATGAGGGAATAATTCAATCATATATAAAATTACAATAAATACATGTGGCTGCACAATTAATCAACATGAGGTTTTTTTCTAATATTTACCAGCAGCTGCGTTGAGGTCACATCCAAAGAGGACGTGTTCTTTCAGTGTTACCAGAATATGTAGCAGTGGCATCTCATTAACATTATCTGCATCTGCCACAAAAATAATACAAAACATTTCTTATTTAAAAACAATCATGTGGTGAAATATGGATGCTGTGGAGCAGTTGAATATCTAGACTTCTGTGCATTCCTATAATATGTAAAAAGGTGTCTCTTCTGACCCTGTTCTGTACGAAGCATTCGTTCCTGCTGCTTTAGGAGGAATTGAGTGAGTTCGGAAGACAGTGTGCTAAAGTCTCTGTTGTTCAAAGCAGAGATGCCCAACTTCTGCATTTTACTCAGACAGGGCAGAGCCAATGCACGCAGCTCCCTATATGCATATCTCTGAACCTCTACAGGAATAAACACAGAAATACAGTGATTAATTTCTCAAGCTAAACAAATAAATGATTAAGGATATACAAAAAAAAACATATAGTTTGTGCTTACAACAATTTGTTAAAAGGTTAGTTCACCCAAAAATTAAATTTCTGTCATTAAGTACTCATCCTCATGTCGTTCCAAACCCGTAAGACCTTCGTTCATCATGACAGGGTTGAGAAGAAATTTTGGATAAAGTCGTTATTTTTGTTTTGTTTTTGCACACAAAAAGTATTCTTGTCGCTTCATAACATTAAGGTTAAACCACTGTAGTCACGTTGACTATTTTAACAATGTCTTTACTACTTCTCTGGACCTTGATTGTGGTAATTTCATTGCTTTCTATGGGAGATAAAAAAAATCTCTCGGATTTCATCAAAAATATCTTAATTTGTGTTCTGAAGGTCTTGCAGGTTTGGAGATTTCGTGTGAGTAATTAATGACAGAAATTTCATTTTTGGGTGAACTAATCCTTTAGTCTAATGTTTATGCAAATATTTCAGATCTGCTGATACCTGTGGATTGGACGTATACAATCTTGCTGATTGTCTCTTGCTTCTCTTCACAGGGAAAGCTCTTCTCAGAGGCGATGATACTCTTTCCTGTATCTGAGGTGTGATTCACTGCATTTATCCTGTTATCGGGGAAGGCTTTTCCAATAGAATTCTGATTCACGGTTACTTCTGAAAGATATTAGACTTTTATCACTTTAAGTCAATTCATGGCTTAAATAATGCAATAATGGTCATCTGATTTTTTGTATGTTTTTTTTTAAATGTTCTTATGTCAGTATATTCAATTTAACATTCAGTATGCAACCCCTCCTACCCAGTCTAAAAAAAAATAAAATAAAAAAAAAAACATTAAAACTACGCAGCAAAAATTATTAAAATTGCTAAGCAAGCAGAATAAGATACTTGTGTTTAAATTGTGTAACTAATAAAAGATGTCAGGTAAGACCTCCAAACATTCTGCAGTTCCTAGACATCAATTGTTCAAAAATATTTAAAAAAAAATATGTTTGAATCCCTTTAACTTTAATATCAACATGAAATCAAAACATACAATTCTTATTTTTTATGGAATATGACTGGACAAAATCAAGTCCCGCTCTACATTTTCTTCTCATTTAAGAAGACCATTTACTTGGACATATGTAACAATAGTAAAGAAATTTCATAATTTATGTTTCATGCCAATTTTAATCACTATTAATAAAAGTCCGTCCTGGATTCACTCTACCTGCAGATGTTGGGTTGCCCTGTTGAGGTTTTTCCATTGGACTCATCGTTCTTAATGTCACAAAAGACAATAAAGTGTCTTCGTAAGTATGAACTACTGAATTGTTTCTCTTTCTGCCTCTAAAACAGTTTGATAACGGAGATGATTTAGGGATTATGTTTTCTCTTCTCTGTTCTGACTTCTCAGGAAGTTTATGTATAGTGGATATCACTTCAGTATCTTTAACACTGTGCTTCAGTGGAGATGACTTAGACATCTCGACCACTTGCTTCTCTGAAAGACGTATGGAGGAATTTGTCTGGCTCCCAAAGCATCTTTCTGGTGGACTAGACATGTGTTGCTCTATCTCTGCAGCTTTACAGTCTATTCCTCCAGTTGTTGTCACTGTAGAACTGTCTCCTTGGTGAGACATGCGCTCCATTATGAAGAACTTCACAGTCGTCCCTCTCTCCACATGTGTAGGTACAGCTGACTGCAGAGGCTTACTCTGGGAAGGGTGAACTGTAGTGGGACGGCCTGAAGATGGCAGTGCAGAGAAACCAGAGTAAAACATTAAGATTTTGCTCATTTCCTGGACAAAGTTTAAAGGAAATCAACAGATTCGGTACAAGTTGAGCTCAATCAACAGCATTTGTAGCATGCTGATTACCAGCTTAAACTATATTAATTAAATTGACCTGTATAGTTGTTCTTGTCATGTAAACAGTCATTTTAGGGTTTATGGTGTTGTAAAGTTGTAAAATTCAATATAACTTTACACGGAAGGGGTTAGTAAGTTATTTTATTTTACACTAAAATCATGTTAACATTCATATTGTTTATGTCATGTGGCTATACTACTGAAACAGTCATTGTGGCCCAGTTTCACAGACAGGGCTTAGCCTAAGCCAGGATTAGGCCTTAGTTCAATAAGGATATTTAAGTATCTTTTATAAACATACACTAGAAAAAACATTACTGGTGTGCATCTTATGACAAAACAATGGCACTGACATATTTTAAGATATGTCAGTGCAAGTTGCTTTCAGTTAAAACAGCTCAAACATGCATTTTAGTCTAGGACTAGCTTAAGCCTTGTCTGTGAAACTGGGGGTGTATGTTTAATGTTAATTTATTTTATTTCAATTATAAATGCTTTACTGTAACCCAGATTTTTGCCATTTTAAAATAAGAGGCTGGAAGAAAATTTTTGTGGTAATCAAAATTATGTCAGTTAAAAAATATGACAGTTAAAAAAAACTTTAAGCTGGAGTCCGTAAGTTTTGCCTCTTTGAAACCTACAATTGCATTTATTTGCGGATTTATCGTCTTTCATGCAAATGATCATGACTGAATATATATATTTAGCTCATAATTGAAATGATGAGAGAAACTTAAAAAGCTCACCAGCATTTGAGGCACGCTTACTCAGCAACTCTGTAAAAACACAACATTACCATATGGAACTTAAGAGTAATTTTGCATTCAAACAAAAACATCAAACCATAAATATACATATTTTTAAAGAGTAATATTGCATTCTGTCTTTTAAAATAGATCTTACATAAATCATACATGCATAGTTCCCAATAAGATCTTACCATCTATTTTCACAATAGACAGTGGTGAGAATATTTCATCCATGTGTGACTCTCTCTCAGCTCTCTTGCATTTTTTTGTGGAAATTTTCTCAGTGTAGATGGAGAGATTAGGCAACATCACTGTACTGTCCGTGAAGGGAAACTGGCCCATATTATCTTTGGGTTCTGGGACTGGTTCCATCTCCACCTTCAGCAGTGTAAGAAGCTCTGGAAGTGACTGAATGTGGACCAAGGGCTTAGTTACCTGTGGTTCTGTAAACACAACACAATGGAGCTTAAAGACTATACACACTTTATGGATAGAAACCAGTGAAAGATTGTCACATTACCATCTACATGTCCACATTACCAGCAAATAAAAACTTAGACACGGATTGGGGATGTTTCTCTGCTATCCAAACAGCTTTTTCCATATTTTCACAATCACTGTCTGACATGAAATGCCTAGGAAAAAGTATAGTACACATTATTTCCTTTTTCATCTTATTATGAGTAGTGTTTTCATTGATCTAAAGTCAACATGAAATAAAAATTGACTTTATTACACATTCTTACTATGAACAATTCATCTGTGAACATAATTTACAAAAAATGTCTTGTATATACTATTTTACTATAAATATTTCACATTATGGAAGCAGAATTGATTGTGAATGCCATTTCATGTTGGCTTGAAGAATGAAAACAAACCTGTTGTCGATGCCATGGAACATCCTAAGACATTTTTACTGCAACAAATATTCACAGCCTTCCCTTCTTGTTATAACAAAAGCATCAAACTCACTGCTTATAAACTGGTGACAGTATTTCAGCTGACAGAAGTCTGCTGGGCATAAACAGGTCTGGCAGACACAGCGTATGATTACATGGTGAAAAAGGCAGGTCTAATTCCATCTCAGCATAAGACCTCAAAGCAACTGGAATGAAAGGTTTTGAAGTCACTGGAGATTAGCAGAGCAACCTACAGCAGGAAACTCTTTGATTGTGATTAAATATGAACAGTAAAATAACATTACCTGGAGATTTTGGCTCTTTAAAGGTGATGTTAGCAAAGCTGCTTTCAGCCATTTCCAGGACCTCCAACTCAGTTGTGAGTTTATCAGTGAAGGTGGCTATTTTTTAAATAAAATGATTGACATTTTATGAAAAACACTGCCCCCCAAAAAGGTCACAATTATAAATGTAAATGTCTGATTATAATTGCATTAGATAACAAAATATAAAAGCAAGTGGCATTTGCACTTTACTGAGAATCTTTTGCAATGACTTTCAATCAACTGGTGTTTGAACAATGCATACATTGTTTTATTTAATCATAACAAATATCTTTTTTTGTCAAATGTTCTGCTTGGAAGGTGTACTTGTGCTTCTTTCTTTAAAATAAAAAACACCTCCTTTAATATTTTGTTATCTAAAGCAATGACATTCAGACATTTTTAAGTGTGACTTAATTTTCCAACTACTCTTTGTGGCCACTGTATTTTATTCGCTATGCATTACCTTCTTTAAGAACATCTTTTAAGGGGAAAGATTCTTCTATTGGTTCTCGGACGACATTTAGAAAATCTTGCAGTTTTGCAAAGGAAAAAATGGGCTCTTGTCTTTGGGATGAATCCATATGAAGTTCAACAGGCAACATTAGTGACTGTGGAGAAATCATAGCTGGTATTTGAAATACTAAAACTGCTTCCTAAGCTCAAAAAGCACAACCAATAAAGATTTTTACTGAAACAGTTTTGTAGATTACCTCTTCATTCAGTACTGCCTCTTTTTTGAACTCCTCTATAATATTTCCTCCAGTAAATGTGGCACCCGTTTCCTCATCTAAAACTGCATCATATGAGGCACAGTGTCTAGGAGAAGGAAATATGAGTGAGCTGAAAATATAATTTCAGTGCATGCATACATATGCAAAATACATTTTTAAAGGAATAGTTCACTTCAGAATTCCAAGATGTTTGTCAGTCGAAAAGAAATTAAGGTTTTTGAGGAAAACATTCCAGGATTTTTCTCCATATAGTGGACTTCAATGACTACCAATGTTTTGAGGGTCCAAATTGCAGTTTCAATGCAGCTTCAAAGGGCTCTACTCAATGGAAAGGTCACGCGCAACATAGGCGAAAGTATCGAGCAAGTGTTTACAAAGCGGACGTTGCAAATACTAAGTCAAACGGCCTTTACCAAAAAAAGGTAAAACAACAATGTTGGGCGATTTTGAAGTTGGAGGAGAAAATTATTTTTCATCCTACCATGGTACTTCCACCTACGTCACGCGTGACCTTTCCAACGTGATTACGTAATGCATGACGCATCACAGATCTAGTGCAAGATGAGAATTTGTTGTTAAAAAGTATATAATTTTTAATATTTTAGAAAATTACCAATCGTTTCACTAGATAAGATCCTTATTCCTCGTTTGGGATCGTGTAGAGCCCTTTGAAGCTGCACTGAAACTGACATTTGGACCTTCAACCCATTGAACCCTGTTGAAGTCCACTACTATATGGAGAAAAATCTTGGAATGTTTTCCTCAAAAACCATAATTTCTTTTCGACTGAAGAAAGAAAGACATAAACATCTTGGATGACATGGGGGTGAGTAATTAGGAAATTTTAATTCTGAAGTGAACTAATCCTTTAAAGTAATGATCCTCAGACTTTTCTTTGGGGCTGTTTTTTAAAGTTCTTTATGGGAGAAAGAAATATATTGTATTTTGTACCTAAAAACAAGCCCTTCTAAGAGATTTACTGATGAATTGAGAACAGGATCCGAGACAGTCATGATCTTTAGCCTCTGAAGCATTGTTTGAAATGGAGGCAGGTGGCTTTTGAACCGCTGCAGATGGTCACCGAATATCACCTCCTCTGGCAGAGTGAGATCTGAGATTTCAGAGACAAGTTAAGGAAGGATTATCATCTAGAGATTTTCCATTGTGAGGCAATAAGAAGGACTTCTGAGGTCCAAGAACGTATAAAGATCCTTTTGAAATCCCTTTGAAAGCAAGCCGTGTGATGTGCTGGGTATTTTTAGCACACATCTACCCCTTTTTTAGGTAGAACATCAAAGCCAAAAATCTGATATAAAAGAATATACAGAAATGACAAAAATATAAACAAAATATTACTAAATACTCCAGTTCCCACCGTCACAGGTAAAGCAACATGCATCTGGTGTACATGGACTGAAACTCTCTTCCCAAGGTGATCTGATGGCACTGCTCTCAACTCCATCTAAAAGCCAGAGGACTTCTGCGGTACCAATACTGCACTGAGAGGCAGGATTAGAGCTGGGAACCACTTCCTCTAGTCCTCTTCCTGCCTGCAACACACTGAACCTAAACACACCACAGCTCAATATGAAGAACTTGTATATTTAAACACAACTGAGAGAAATTTACTTTCAGCTGGGTGTGGACACAATCTGCAGACACAAATATGAAAGCAACTTTTAAAGGCCATTATAGAAACAGTTCAAACCTTTCCAAACAGTCACTGAGATGTATGTTGGCCTTCAAGTCATCCATTACAGATCCAGTCATTTGTAGAGTACACATGGATATTTTGTTTTCTGTCATAAATGACATAAGTCAGTGTTGATATGCTATAATTGAATATCATAAGACATTTATATTAACAGTAAATTAGTTTAAGAACAAAGCTGTTCTTTTCCATACAATGAAAGTACATTTCTTATTCAATAAAAATCTTCCCCCTTGTGAATCACTAAAAGAGCAAAACATCTTCATTGCGTTACACAAAAAAAAGAAAAACATCTTGAATGAGTGAGTATTTTATGTCACAATTCTCATTTTAGGGCAGAGGGCACATGGACTATTTTAAAGGGGGGGGTGTAATGCTATTTCATGCATTCTGACTTATTTACACTGTTAAAGAGTTGGATTCTCATGCTAAACATGGCCAAAGTTTCAAAACACTAGTTGGACATATGACAGAGTATTTCTGTGCCAAATACTCTACTTCCGGTTTCGGAGAGATTTTTTCGAGTATAGCCTGTATGACGTCAAAAGAGAGCAGAATTCCTTGTGTATGCACTTCTTTCTGATAAGCGTGCACACACACATCACCCAGAGCAAGAGCAAGAGCAAGAGCACGCCCATCAACGTGTTTCGTTCAGGATACGGAAGCTGAGAGATTTTTTTCAACAATGGCTGTGTCCCAATTCAGGGGCTGCACCCTTTGAAGGCTGCATACATCATCGAGGCAGTCTCAGAAAAATAAGTGTTAGATTGCAACGTAAGAAAGAAATTACAGTATTTTACACCTCACAATGAATATCAGTCATTTTTATTACGTTTACTTTTCTTAAAGGTGCCATCGAACGTTTTTTTACAAGATGTAATATAAGTCTAAGGTGTCCCCTGAATATGTCTGTGAAGTTTCAGCTCAAAATACCCCATAGATTTTTTTTTATTAATTTTTTTAACTGCCTATTTTGGGGCATCATTAAATATGAGCTGATTTATGCTGTGCGGCCCCTTTAAATCTCGTGCTCTCCACCCACGGAGCTCGCGCTTGCCTTAAACAGTGCCTAAACAAAGTTTACACAGTTAATATAACCCTCAAATTGATCTTTACAAAGTGTTCGTCATACATGCGGCATGCATGTGTCGGATTATGTGAGTATTGTATACTGTTATATTGTTTACATTTGAGGCTGTGCTCCGTGGCTAACGGCTAATGCTACACTGTTGGAGAGATTTATAAAGAATGAAGTTGTGTTTATGAATTATACAGACTGCAAGTGTTTAAAAATGAAAATAGCGACGGCTCTTGTCTCCGTGAATACAGTAAGAAACGAAGGTAACTTTAACCACATTTAAAAGTACATTAGCAACATGCTAACGAAACATTTAGAAATCATATGTGATCTCCAAAGGACGCAGCCTCTGAAATGAGACGCAGCTCCTGTCACCAAAGGAGTGTGTTTTTGGTTGTGAGGGAAAGATTACCTTTTTCAGCTTCCCAAAGAGCCCAGCGTTAAAGCGGAACTCAGTAATATTTGCGAAGCTCCCCCTACAGGTTCCTTCAGTGAATCACACTGTCATAAATACTCCAAGCGCAGCTCTGGACTACAACGACTACAACGCTCACCAGCGCAGTAGTTTTGCAAATACAGTACAAGAAAGAGGAGGTGGGTAATTTGCAAATACAGTACACTCGATGGAGGTGGGTAATTTTCGAAATTGTCTTATAAAGTCATAATATATACATTGTTTTTGAATTACCGTAAAGCATTTTGTCACTCTCGCGTTACTTAGTTCTGCTTTAAGGGAACAGTGGATGAAGTTTGTTTTTCCGGGGCAGCAACGGAGTTGTGCATGTATGTTTGTTTGTTCCTGGGATTTCGGTGATGAATGCTTTGTAAACAAGTCCCAGACGGTATGGCGCTGGATTTGCAGATCACGGGTGGTGAGTAAAGCTGCATCAGATGTCTGTGTTTTGTTGGCAATCAGCGCGCAAATACATAAAATGTGACAACACAAACGTTTTTGTTCCCTTTTTTTATTTATGATGATGTCGCAGCTCGCAGACGATCTCTACGCAAAAGCTGCACGCGCTCGTGACTCTTTAGCTCCGCCCACAGCACTGATGGCAGACACGCCTCCAGGAGCTTGGCTTTTTTCGGAAAGACTCGGTTTAGTATATCTTTTATAAATATGATAAAACTAAAGACTTTTTGGAGATATGAAGGATGCATTGTTACTCTAGATGTACTAACATGAGATTGGCAGAAACTGTGTGTGATCCCCCCCTTTATTGATGTCTTTAATACCTTTCTGGGCCTTGAAAGTGGTAATTGCATTTCAGAAAGCTCTCAGATTTCATCAAAAATATCTTTTGTGTTCCGAAGATGAACGAAGGTCTTTGGGGTTTGTAACTAAATGAGGGTGAGTAATTAATGACAGAATTTTCATTTTTGGGTGAACTAACCCAACTGTAGGATATCAAAGGCAGAGAAGGATACATCTACGCTGCCTTCAAAAATCGATCGGATGAAGTTACTGTATCTCAGGAGACAGGAAGTAAAGCTAACATTGCCTTCCTAACTTGTAATGCATCTTCTGAAGGCAGCGATTTTAAGATTTCGGACGCAACCTAGATCAGTGCTGGAAACCTCTGGCCCTCAAGATCCAATTTTATGCTAGAGTTGCCCATCCCTGTACTAGATACACAAACGTCCCACACTTACTCCATGGTACCCGGTAAACGATGTCTAACAGGTGTCCATTGTGAGGGTAGATGTTACTGTCCAGCTGGAGTGGAACTGGAAGCTCTAACACGTTCATCATCAGTCTGCATCTGACCGAAGCCTAAAACACATTACATCTCAATATTTAAAAGTTTGTAAGCATTTCAAATTATTTATTTTATATTTTTATACCCGTTTGTATCCTTATTTTGATTTTTATATTATCACCCCCTCAAGCACTTTTGAATTATTTTATCTTATACACTTTTATGTTTTATTTTTGTTAAATTGCTAATGTTTATTCAACAAAAGTACATCTCAATAATGCTGTCCAGTAAATCCTCTGATATAGATTAACTAAATATGAAGGTACATGAATGGAAATCAGTGTGGGAACTCACCTCAGAGATGTAATCAATACCCTTATACCTGACAGTCTTGAAACTTGCACTTTGTTGGGTTCGACCACATGAATTAGACATGGTGTGATTATTCATATTGAAACCACACGAACAGATCTTAAAACAAAAAAAACAAAACCTAATAAATTACAATATATCAAATATCGTCTTTTTTGTGTGGATTAATCTTAAATCTTTATGGGAATTGGAACCCAGTGTCTAAGAAAACTTAATTTTTTTAACGGCTTAACGGCTAGCGAAACTCAGTTTGATGTGGCCTGTCAAACGATATTATAATGTATCGTGAAATGTCGGTTCTCTTGAAATCGCGAACGATGACTAAAAAATGAAAAGATTCATTACATAAATTTATACAAGATTATAAAGTTAAACGGTCGACTATACACTTACAACTGGTAACTTAGTGACTAATAAATCTAAAGTTAAAATGTCTGAGGTGAGACTTTCCTGTCGCAGCAGCAATTCACGCGCCTTCACTAAGTGATTGACAGGATGAAGAAGCTACAAGACCACGCCCACTACGCGCCTACTCTCATTGAAGTTCTTTTTTTTATTATTATTAAAATAGATCAAATAATGAATTTAAAAAAAAAAAAAAAAAAACTCTCTTTCTCTCTAATATAAATATTTTCTTTTATTGTCATGCTGAAGCTGAAACATTGGTAGTGGGAGAAAATACTGTGGTAGTGCACTGCCATCTAAAGGATATATTTATGTTTTTAAAAATCCTCATTGCATATGTGATCCATCAATTTCAACACTGTGCTGTCTATGTGCACTCTGGACCTTATCAAATAGTTAAATACAGACACTGAGAAACATTGATGCTTACACCTTGATGAATGCTGCTTGCATTCAAATGTAATTTTAATTTACTTTTCTTGATTTATTTGTATATTATTTTTCTTTCTTTTTTTCTTGAGTATTTCAGTTGGTTTTCATCATAATTAAATATCCTACTGTAAATTCAGTATCTTCATCTACTACAAACCCGATTTCAAAAAAAAGTTGGGACACTGTACAAATTGTGAATAAAAAAGGAATGCAATAATTTACAAATCTCATAAACTTATATTTTATTCACAATAGAATATAGATAAAATATCAAATGTTGAAAGTGAGACATTTTGAAATGTCATGCCAAATATTGGCTCATTTTGGATTTCATGAGAGCTACACATTCCAAAAAAGTTGGGACAGGTCGCGATAAAAGGCCAGAAAAGTTAAATGTACATATAAGGAACAGCTGGAGGACCAATTTGCAACTTATTAGGTCGATTGGTAACATGATTGGGTATAAAAAGAGCCTCTCAGAGTGGCAGTGTCTCTCAGAAGTCAAGATAGGCAGAGGATCACCAATTCCCCCAATGCTGCGGCGAAAAATAGTGGAGCAATATCAGAAAGGAGTTTCTCAGAGAAAAATTGCAAAGAGTTTGAAGTTATCATCATCTACAGTGCATAATATCATCCAAAGATTCAGAGAATCTGGAACAATCTCAGTACGTAAGGGTCAAGGCCGGAAAGCTTACACATCTGGAAAGGCACCATCAATGCTGAAAGGTATATCCATCCAGACGTCGTCTCTTTCAGGGAAGACCTTGCATTTTCCAACATGACAATGCCAGACCACATACTGCATCAATTACAACGTCATGGCTGCGTAGAAGGATCCGGGTACTGAAATGGCCAGCCTGCAGTCCAGATCTTTCACCCATAGAAAACATTTGGCGCATCATAAAGAGGAAGATGCGACAAAGAAAACCTAAGACAGTTGAGCAACTAGAAGCCTGTATTAGACAAGAATGGGACAACATTCCTATTCCTAAACTTCAGCAACTTGTCTCTTGTCCCCAGACGTTTGCAGACTGTTATAAAAAGAAGAGGGGATGCCACACAGTGGTAAACATGGCCTTGTCCCAACTTTTTTGAGATGTGTTGATGCCATGAAATTTAAAATCAACTTATTTTTCCCTTAAAATTATACATTTTCTCAGTTTAAACATTTCATATGTCATCTATGTTGTATACTGAATAAAATATTGAAATTTGAAACTTCCACATCATTGCATTCTGTTTTTATTCACAATTTGTACAGTGTCCCAACTTTTTGGAATCGTTTTTTTTATGACTGTAAAGTGAATACAATGGCAGGATGTTTCTGATCTCATGTAAAGATGACACAACATAACTCATCAGTATCACAATCAGTTCGGCTTTATTTCAGAACAAAGGAATCAGTGTGTTAAGATGGTTTATAAAACTGGAGAAAAATATCTGGAACTGGACTTTTTACAGTGCCTGTAAAAAAAAAAAAAAAAAAAATCAGAAAATAATTAGACAGTGCTTATAGGAAATACAAGGCACAAAATTTGATCCTGTCAATGCAATCTCACCAGCTGTACCAATATCCTATGACAATGACTGAGCCAACAGCACTTATGAATCCAACAGTTACAAGAGCAGATATCTTCATGATGTAGGATGTTCCTAATATGAGAAAAGAAACAATGTCGGGTTATTATTATTTTTTATTTTTTACATAGTATTTGTAGGTGGCACAAAGCAGTGTTAGAGAGATTTATGATCTTTACCTCTGGTCTTAGCCCAGATTACACAAGACTGTGTTCTAGACTGTCAAAGAAAACACAAAGAGAGAAATTAGAGAAAATTCAAAGAACTTTTTAATGCACTAATTTTACAGGTTTTCTTAAAGGGTTAGTTCACCCAAAAATGAAAAATCTGTCATTAATTACTCACACTCATGTCGTTCCAAACCTGTAAGACTTTCGGTCATCTTCGGAACACAAATTAAGATATTTTTGATGAAATCTGAGTGCTTTCTGTCCCTCCATTGACAGTTCATGAAACTACCACTTCGAAGCTTCAAAAAGTTCATAAATAGATTATAAAACAAATCCATATGAACTGAGTGGTTTAGTCCAAATTTTCTGAAGAGACTCGATCGCTTTATATGATGAACTGATTAAATTTAGGCTTTTATTGACATATATACATTCATCAATGCACACATCAATTGTGGTAAACGGAAGCTCAAGCATGTTTGCTTGACATGCGAGAACCAATGAGGCTCATTCTCATGTGATACGCAGCAATTGTGCTTATGCAAGAACCAGTTTGTTCTCACGTGTCAAGCAGGTTTAGTTGAGCTTCTGTTTATGTTCACTGATCAATGTTTAAATGTGAATAAAAGCCTAAATTCAATCTGTTCATCATATAAAGCAATCGAGACTAAACCGTTCAATTCATATGGATTAGTTTTATGATCTCTTTATGAACTTTTTGAAGTGTCAGTTGTATAGCTGTCAATGGAAGGACAGAAATCTCTCAGATTTCATCAAAAATATCTTAAGTTGTGTTCCAAAGATGAAAGAAAGTCTTACTGGTTTGGAACGACATGAGGGTGAGTAAATGATGACAGAACTTTAATTTTTGGTTGAACTATCCCTTTAAGATGTTTTCCCACCTTTCCCCATTGGCATACAGTGCGGAGGATAATATAATAGTCTTTTCCGTTTTCCAGAGGTGCGTTGAAGAAGTCTCCATACAGCTGCTGATCCCCTACGGTGAAGTTTAATTCTGCACCCAGACCGCTGAGCTGTATCTGGGCCGTGACGTACCCTTGGTCACACCTCTGCTGCGAGAAGAACCGCGGACTTACAGACGAGCTGCAGTCAAACAGCATCACGCCCTCGACTGGTAACACGAACACCTGGTACATACTGAAGACAGGAAACACAAAAAGACATTCACAGCAACTCAATACTGAATTATCTATAGCATATGCAGTGTGATCAAATAGCAAGTTGTTTTAAACCTGTAAATAAGCAGTTTTAGGATTTCTGACTTTGAGCATCTGACCTCCTTTGTACAAATGATTAAAACATCTCAAATTATGCTGGAGAACATGATCTTCAGGTTGTGTTCACATCAGCTCAAGTGTCATTAAAGCACAAGAGACACATCAAAAACATTAATTTTTCACTTTCAAAAATTCTTATGCTGATAATATAATTTGGAATTACTGGTAAAACAACATTTGTTTTAAATTAGAAAATAATGCAAATTAGAAGCATTTTCAATCTGGTCTCAGATGTTTGAATCCACTGCATATGCCCATGTGGCATTAACTTTTTATTAGGCATTATTTGGCATTAACTCTTTCAAGAAACGTCCTTACCATATTGAGTCAAGTGTGTTCGTCGATCTCCGTAACTTGAGAGTGGGCGATGAAGCCTCTTCTTCACTGTATGTGATTTCTGGTGTGGGCGGGACTAACAGAGCACAAGAAGTTCAGTGTACAAATAAAAATACAAGTACAGCAAGCATTAGTTTTATTGTTTTGAATGTCAGTCAGCATCACACAATGCTGGCACTCATAAATCCAACTGAAATTAAAATTTTAATTTCTTGATCCTGGTATACTTGTCAACAATTCAACAGTGCGCCCCAAAACATTGGAATTAAAATTAAGTTGGTTCAACTTAATTAATCTTTTTGAGTTTGTACTAAACAAATTGGGTTAGTCTGTCTATAAAAGTCTTATGGTATTTACTCATTAATGACTGAGTTGGAATTACTCAGAAAAAAAGATACATTCAAATTATAATTTCTGCTGAACACAAAAGATGATATTTTGAAGAAAATGGGAAACCAAACAGTTGATGGGCCCCTTTGACTTCCATAGTATTTTATGCCTGTTTGGTTACAGACATTCTACAATATCTTTTGTGTTCAACAGAAGAAAGAAATTCATACAGGTTTAGAACAACTTGATGGTGAGTAAATAATGACAGAATTTTCATTTTTGGGTGAACTATCCCTTTAACGCAGTAATTTAATGCCAGTTAATGTAATATAAGTTGCATATACTCTATGCAATAATGTGAAGTCAAGTCAACTTTATTTTTATAGCGCTTTATACAATAAAAAATGTCATCAAATATTATAAATAACACTAGATAAAAAAAAAAAGCATTACAACTTGATCTTGACCTGCAGTGAATGTTTTTCACTGAATTTCCTGTTTCACTCAGAAAAATGTCACACTACACAAATAAAAATTGCAAATGCCATTTCACCTTGACATAAAATGTTGTTTGTGGATTATGGATGTTTGCATGAAAGCAGCTTTTGTTTTGTACCTGGTATGCTAGTGTTGGCCGTCACTGTAGACGTGGCACGTGTGGACTCGGCTGTAATGGTTATGGTGTAGTTTGTAGCAGGCAAGAGATTTAAACAGAGAACAGGCAACGGGGCCGTGGAGCTGAACATCTTTTTTCTTCTGTCACTGAACAGCTGATCAAAGTCTCGCAATCCAACGAACGTCACCTGCGTTGAGATGTTACAAACAACCTCATTTCATGACTGAGAGACAACTTTGGGAATGTAACAGGACATGGCTGAAATGAACTGATGAATACTCACTGTGTATTTCTCCCTATTTCCCTCATTCTCTGCATTCCAGCGAAGACATCTTTCATTAATCACCACCAGATCATTAATTGTGAGTTTCAGCTCTGGAACACACAAAATCAGATGCAAATTAGACCAGATTTTACGTCAACAGCCACTCTTTTGGCTATGTGACACTATTTTGTGTGTACCTTTGCAATGTAGGGTGGCTATCTGCCACTTTCCTGTGATATCACATATTGAAATGTCACTTCCTGCGTGTCTATAGTGTCCTTCGGCACAGCGGTGGATCACTGCGGTGCTGTTGTCCCATGCTACCTCTGTGTGCGGCACATCTGGTGCAGGACCACAATGTGCTATAGAGAGAAAAACACAGAAATTGTTATGAATATCATTCCAGATATTGTTCTGAAATATGTTGATCCAAATATAGGACACTTGTGACAAAATATAAGGATGTGATTTTGTTCTCTTTTTCCCATTGTAATTTGTCCTTGTGGATTAGTCGTCATACTGTAGGTTTATTTCTGACTGTCAGTTTAACTACAAAAAAAAAAAAAAAAAAAAAAAATCCATCGAACATTTCCACTATTATTACCCAGGGGAAAAAAATGAATTCATTTAAAAGTTGGTATCACACTACAGTCAAGAAAAAAAAAGTCAATATCCACAACATTCTGTATTTAAAATTTATTATAGAATAGTTCACTGTTCTTCAGCTAAAATTAAATACTAGAACAATTATAAAACACAAAATGATTCAGGAAACATCAAAACAATGGAAAAGGCAACATAAGCATCAAACTATTCTTTTTGCCAAGAGAAATGTTAATGAACTGTATAAAATTATGACTATAAAACTTGTGACCCCAACCTGACATTTACGAACACAGTTCAGCAACCATCATTACACTCTAAAAAATGCTGTGTTAAAAACAACCCAAGTTGGGTTGAAAATGGACAAACCCAGCAATTGGGTTGTTTTAACCCAGTGGTTGGGTTAAATGTTTGCCCAACGTGCTGGGTAGTTTTATTTAACTCAACTGTTGTATAAAAATTACTGTATTGCTTGCTTAAAATGAACCCAAAATATGCTGGAAATTAACATTTATTAATATGTTTAATAAATGAGCATTTATTAATAAGATAATGAATAATAAACAATAAACATTTATTAAATTGCTTATTAATAAATGTACACCTTTTGATTATTATTGTTGCCTCTAGTAATTATGTGTCTGATTTTTAATTTCTCACCTATTTTGGATTCATTTTAAGCCAGACATATAGTCATTTTTAATCAGTAGTTAAATAAAACTACCCAGCAGGTTGGGCAAACATTTAACCCAACCACTGGGTTAAAACAACCCAATTGCTGGGTTTGTCCATTTTCAACCCAACTTGGGTTGTTTTTAACCAAACATTTTTTAGAGTGTATAGTTAGCTCTTACTTGAATAAAGCCCTGTGTAATTTTATTGTGTTCATTTCATTTTTTGGACTAGGTACTAAAATATAGACCTTGTAATCACTTCCCATGTGACAACAAACCCCTGTGAAAATACAGTATTTATGGTATTTGTGCAAAAGACGTTCAAACGTTTGGGGTCAGTGAGATTTTTTAAAAAGTTTTTGAAATAAGTTTCTTGTGTGCACCAAGAATGCATATATTTGATTAAGTAAAAACAAAAAAAATGGTGAAATAATATTACAATTTAAAATAATGGTTTTCTATTTGAGTATATTTATTCCTGTGATCAAAGCTGAATTTTCAGCATCATTACTCCAGTCTTCAGTGTCACATGATCCTTCAGAAATCATTCTAATATGCCGATTTGCTGCTCAAGAAACATTTTTTATTATTATCAAAGTTGAAAACAGTTGTGCTGAATTTTTGAGGAAACTGTGACTTTTTTTTCCAGGATTCTGAAATAGAAATTAATAGATGAATAGAAGGTTCAAAAGAACAGCATTTATTTGAAATAGAAATCTTTTGTGACATTAAATGTCTTTACTGTCACTTTTTATCCATTTAATGCATCCTTGCTGAGTAAAAGAATTTTAAAAATCTTTGACCCCAAACCTTTAAGCATAGTGTGTCTTTATAGGAATTCAATTGTTTACCTGTACATGTTACAGACACTTTTTCCCATGTTCCATCTGACGTGCATTTTGACGTGTTTTTGTCACCCTCCTGTTTGAGTCCATATTTACATTTGTACTGAACCACACTGCCCAGTGTAGATGCTTTGTTCCAGTTTATATCTGTTAGTGGGAATTCTGGGGGAGGCCCACAGTTTATCTCTGTTCATTGAGACCAGTGTAGAGTGTTAGAAATAAAGACCACTTCAAAAATACTGCATATTTAATTATTTCCAATTGATGACCTTAAAGTGTAAAGCAACTTGAATGTTTTTCCTTTTGTGTTCCACGAAAGAAAAAAAGTTTTAAATGACGTGAAGGTAAGCAAATGATGACAGAATGTTGTCAGTACCTTCACATCTCATGTTAACTTTGCTCCACTTTGCATTAGAGTTACACAGTGACACATTCCCTTCACCCACAGTGCGATATCCAGCTTCACACACATACAGGGCCACAGAGCCCAGACCCGAGCGGTTATTCCACAACACAACTGAGCGAGGCAGCGAGACGGGGATGCCACAGTCTACTTCTAAACGAACACACATACAGACACACTGTACATGTGCATACATATTATCAGCTTATTAAAGAGGACAGCACTGAAATATCACAAAGGTCATTCTCATGAAATGGTCAACCTTAAAGGTGCAGTAAGCGATTTCTGAAAAACACTTTTAATATTAGAAATTCAGAATTAAAATTTCCTGATAATTTAGTAAAGCTGCTTTATAGTTGAACAGATTTTCCTTCATAACTAATGAACTTTCAACATTCACACTGTTATTGAACTAATCTGAATAAACATTGGACTAAATTGAGTTGAATTACACTATTGTCTTTTTAGAGCTGCTTTTTGGCTGAAATTGGTTTAATTTCATAAGTGATGAACAATAATGCGGTTATTTTCTTGTTTATTACTTTGAAGCAGTTTAACGTGCTATATAAATAAATGTGACTTGATTTGACTTGACAGAGACATAAATTGCACCATTTCTTGAGAATGACCCATTCACGAAATAAAGGGAGAAAACATGTCAACAAGAAGTACAAGTGCAGAAATATACCTTGACACAGAAAATCAGGAAGACTCCAGATTCCCTCTGAATCGCAAACTGACGTATCTCCTTCCCTAACATTATGAAACCCTTCAACGCACATATAAGACACACTGGATCCAACTTTAGTGTCTCCTCTCCATATCATAACAGAGAGGGGGAGAGAAGGCGGTATGCCACAATTCACCTCTGAGAAACAACAAAAACCTTGAAAATATCTTCAGTTTACACATTAAAGAAAAGGTCAGTTAATTTATTTTTAAAACAATCTTAACTTTGAGTAAAAAAAAAAAAAGCATGCAAACAATTACCTTCACAAAACAGAGTTGGTTTTGTCCAATAACCGTTCTCAGCGCACACAGATATATTATGTCCTTGTTTAGGATAGTAACCGTGTTTGCAGTGATATGTTACAGTGCTGTTAAATGTGACTCTGCCATTCCATATCTGTACAGTGAGGGGCAGAATAGGAGGCTCCCCACACACAATCTCTGTTGAGAAGGAAATGACATGTCATGGCTATGACAAATCACTACAGTATAAAGAGGATTAACATTGCTTATACACTCTTTAAAATAAAGGCTCTTTATTAGCATAGATAATTCCATAAAAAACCTTTAAAATCCATAGAACCTTTCCACTGCACAAAAGATTCTTTATAGTGAAAAAAAGAGTTCTTTAGATTGTTCATGTTAAGAAAAGAACTGTTCACTGAAGGTTCTTTGGGGAACCTAAAATGGTTCTTCTATGGCATTGCTGCATATGCAGAATCACACACAAAGCACTTCGTATGTCCTCAGAAGATTTGAATAATAGCAAATAGAGTGTTAAGGACTACTTTGTGATAATTGTTTAGAGTACTTTTTAGTCATTATATTTTCCATTTGACCATACTGCAAAAAAAATGTTCTTCCTCAGTATTTTTGTCTTCTTTTCCAGCACAAATATCTAAATGTTCTTAAATCAAGATACATTTTGAAAAGCAAAATGACTAAAGATATTAAGTCTTGTTTTATGACATTTATCAAAATTAAGTGAGTTTATGCTTAAAACAAGACAAAATATCTAATTAATATCTAATTAAATTAAAGGTGCCATCGAACGTTTTTTTTACAAGATGTAATATAAGTCTAAGGTGTCCCCTGAATGTGTCTGTGAAGTTTCAGCTCAAAATACCCCATAGATTTTTTTTAATGAATTTTTTTTAACTGCCTATTTTGAGGCATCATTAACTATGCACCGATTCAGGGGCTGCTGGCCCTTTAAATCTCACGCTCCCTGCCCATCGAGCTCGCGACTCTATAATACAGTGCATTTACAAAGTTCACGCAGCTAATATAACCCTCAAATGGATCTTTACAAGATGTTCGTCATGTATGCTGCATGCATGCTTCGGGTCATGTGAGTATAGGGCTGGGCGATATATCGAATGCTTTTGTCACGCGCATTTCGTCAGTAAAGCCGGTTCCCTGATTGCCGCTAAATCGCCATCACCTGCTTTCAAATGGAGCGGCATTTAATAGACAGAGCCGTAGTTCACTGACAAGCCACGCAATATCGCGCTCATTATCGAAGGCGATACATCTGCGATATGAACGCGATATTGCGTGGCTTATCAGTGATCTACGGCTCTGTCTATTAAATGCCGCTCCATTTGAAAGCAGGTGATGGCGATTTAGCGGCAATCAGGGAACCGGCTTTACTGACAAAATGCGCGTGACAATCGCATGCGATATATCGCCCAGCCCTATGTGAGTATTGTATTTATTTGGGTGTTTATATTTGATTCTGAACGAGTTTGATAGTACTCTGTGGCTAAAGCTAACATTACACACTGTTGGAGAGATTTACAAAGAATGAAGTTGTGTTTATGAATTATACAGACTGCAAGTGTTTAATAATGAAAATAGCGACGGCTCTTGTCTCCGTGAATACAGTAAGAAACGATGGTAACTTTAACCACATTTAACAGTACATTAGCAACATGCTAATGAAACATTTAGAAAGACAATTTACAAATATCACTAAAAATATCATGATATCATGGACCGTGTCAGTTATTATCGCTCCATCTGCCATTTTTCGCTGTTGTTCTTGCTTGCTTACCTAGTCTGATGATTCAGCTGTGCACAGATCCAGACGTTAATACTGGCTGCCCTTGTGTAATGCCTTGAACATGGGCTGGCATATGCAAATAATGGGGGCGTACATATTAATGATCCCGACTGTTACGTAACAGTCAGTGTTATGTTGAGATTCGCCTGTTTTTCGGAGGTCTTTTAAACAAATGAGATTTATATAAGAAGGAGGAAACAATGGAGTTTGAAACTCAATGTATGTCTTTTCCATGTACTGAACTCTTGTTATTCAACTATGCCAAAGTAAATTCAATTTTTAATTCTAGGGCACCTTTAAGTTTATTTATTTATTTATTTATTATTTTTTGGCGCAGTGTCCCTCTTTAACTATCTGGACAAGAGCAGCCAAGATACTTTGGAAAATTAATTATTTTGAATTATATAGGGAAGAGAGAAACTCGGGTTGACATGAATAAAATAAATGACTAAATGTGAATAAATTGTGACAATTATAATTTTTTGGTGAAAAAAAAATTCTCTGTACCTTCACAAGAATAGTCTGGGTTACTCCACTGACCGTTGGTTTTACACACGGACACATTTCCTGTATCCATACTGTGATATCCAGTTACACAGTTATACAGAGCCACAGAACCAATCTTACTGACACCGTTCCACACTAACACTGAGTGAGGCAGGACCGGAGGAGAACCGCACTGTATCTCTAAACACACATAAACAAACTCAGCAGATTCTTTGCTTGAGATATGATGTCTTATTTCTGTCGACATAATAAACAAAAGCAGATACCTTCACACTGGAAGTCAGGACGGCTCCATGTCCCATGAGCAGTACATACTGACACATTCTCACGTCCACTGTTATAAAACTGTGGGTCACACACATACAGCGCCAATGATCCCATTCGAGAGATGTTATTCCAAACCATTTTTGACTGAGGTATAACATGAGGCTCCCCACAGTCCACTTCTACGTAGAAATTGATTATATTTTATCAGTCAGGTGACAGTAAAATATGCAATGAATTTGTATAAGCCTGTTTGTGACAATTTTTTGTATTTGTGTACTGAATATCCTGTTTCACTCTGAAATACATCAAACTATGGAAGCAAAATGGGTTGCAAATGCTGTGTCATAAACCTAATGTGGTATTTCTATTTTGCTCAAGCGTAAATATTACCTTCACAGACCAAACTTGGTCCGTGCCACTTTCCATCCAGACCACAGATGGAGGAATTCTGTCCTCTCTTCCACTGAAATCCCTCCCTGCAGCCGTACTGGAGTTCACTGTTGTAGTGCGTGATGGTGGGGGAGAGCTGCTCAGCGTGGAGGACTGAAGCAGGAGACCCGCAGTCTATCACTATAGAAACCACACACACAAAAACAGATTCATTACTTTAATAGAATTTAACATTAAAGGGTTAGTTCACCCAAAAATGAAAATTATGTCATTAATGACTCACCCTCATGTCGTTCCAAACCCGTAAGACCTCCGTTCATCTTCGGAACACAGTTTAATATATTTTAGATTTAGTCCAAGAGCTTTCTGTCCCTCCATTGAAAATGTATGTACGGTAGACTGTCCATGTCCAGAAAGGTAATAAAAACATCATCAAAGTAGTCCATGTGACATCACACTCTAAAAAATGCTGCGTTAAAAACAACCCAAGTTGGGTTGAAAATGGACAAACCCAGCAATTGGGTTGTTTTAACCCAGCGGTAGGGTTAAATGTTTGCCCAACCTGCTGGGTAGTTTTATTTAACTCAACTATTGTTTAACAATTACTGTATTGCTTAATTAAAATTAACCCAAAGTATGTTGGAAATTAACATTTATTAATGTTCAATGAATAATTATTAAACAATAAACATTTATTAAATTGCTTATTAATAAATTTATATGAATAAACTATTAAACTATTAAATTTATATTAATAAAATATTAAAGCTTATTAATAAACATTCACCTTTTGTCTATTATTGTTGTCTCTAATTGCATCTGGTTTTTAATTTCCCAACTATTTTGGGTTCATTTTAAGCTAGCCATATAGCAATTTTTAAATAATAGTTGGTTTAAATAAAACTACCCAGCAGGTTGGGCAAACATTTAACCCAATCGCTGGGTTTGTCCATTTTCAACCCAACTTGGGTTGTTTTTAACCCAGCATTTTTTAGAGTGCAGTGGGTTAGTTAGAAGTTTTTGAAGCATCGAAAATACATTTTGGTCCAAAAATAACAAAAACTACAACTTTATTCAGCATTGTATTCTCTTCCGGAATCCTTTCCATTGAATTGATTCCATTGAATTGATTCCATTGAATCCTTTCATCTGTCAGCGTTGGTAATGCACTTTTACGTCATTGTTTTTGGCGATTAGGACATCCGCGACATGCACACTTACGCACCATTTTAAAAAATACAAACAATGTAGAATAGCTTGAATACAGCGTGCGTCTCCCTCAGACTGTAAACGAAGCTCGGGTGCACCGGATAACACATCAGCAGCGTCTTACATCAGCAGCGTCACTGCGGAGTCGTGAACGCGGATTGACAACAGACCCGGAAGAGAAGACAATGCTGAATAAAGTCGTAGTTTTTGTTATTTTTGGACCAAAATGTATTTTTGATGCTTCAAAAACTTCTAACTAATCCACTGATGTCACATGGACTACTTTGATGATGTTTTTATTACCTTTCTGGACATGGACAGTATACCGTACATACATTTTCAATGGAGGGACAGAAAGCTCTCGGACTAAATCTAAAATATCTTAAAATGTGTTCCGAAGATGAACGGAGGTCTTACGGGTTTGGAACAACATGAGGGTGAGTCATTAATATATATGTATGAAGACTTCAGATACAAAAGCCTCTAAGTGCCAACATTTCTTCTCAAAAGTATATATATTATATTATATTATATTATTATATATATATATATATATATATATATGTCTCCCTTACTTGCACATTACTATAATGATATTAAAGGTTACAATTAACAAGAGCCCAAATTATTAAATTCAGTTGCTATTGATATTTAGATATAATAATCAACACGTAAATTGCACATAAGGCAGGTTTTGCATTAACTTCTAAACCTAATTATAAAGCTAATTTTCTACTCCAATTCATTTTTGAAATATAATCATTTACACAGTGGCTGTCATAACTTGTTTTCATGACAAATTTATTTAAACATACATTAAATAATTACGACATTACTAACAGGTTAAGTAAATATAATGAATAGGCTAAAATATATTATATATATATATATATATATATATATATATATATATATATATATATATATATATATTATGTATACGAAATGCTCCTCTCTAGAATTCATTTCTGTAGCGAACTAACATGCTGTGGGCACTAAATACCCGAGGTAAATATAATGCTACGTGAGATATTATTCTCAAGCAGTTTTATTGATATCTATCTGCAGCTGAAACACTGATTGAGAGATAACATGCAAACATACTGTATCGATTGATTGTCTCTTCTTCTTCAGTAGGAAACAGCTGGATTGGAGTGTGGATTGCCTGTGACTGTATGTATTCAGTAGCCCCTCACTGCAGAACACGAGATCCAGGGGGCAGATACGGGTAGGTTTAGGGATATGTAAAGTCGGGGGAGTTGGATCCAGATCCTGGGGCTGGAGATGGGTAGGTTTAGATCCAGGGGGTGGAGATGGGTAGATTTAGGGATATGTAAAGTGGGAGGAGTTGGATCTGGATTCAACCTCGCCCCCTGGATCTCATGTTCTGCAGTGAGGACCATCCCTATGTATTCGTCATGTGACTGCATGAACCAAACAGTGTACTAATAGTGATTTGTTAAAGGGTTAGAAACACTGTAACCCTTTAATGTAAAGGACATTGGCTCCATTCTTACTCTTGCAGTAAGCTGCATCTCGGATTGGATTAAAGGGTTCTGATCCATCCTGGACTCTGTAACCCGTCTGACAGGAGCAGGTGAAGTCTCCCTCTGTGTTTTGACAGAGTCCTCCTTCACCACAGACCCCCTGTACGCCGCACTCGTCTACATCTAAATACAAAAACAACATCATGGAGTGAGAGGAGAAATGTGCAGCCTGAAATCACCAAAACAGAATATGTTATGACAGCATTTTAGTGCCACTGTAACATGTAGTTCGATGTCTGTTTAGTTTCATTTTGTTTTGGTTCCGTTTTCCCTGTTCTGGTTTGCCTGAGTTCCCTGTGCTTATTAGTTTCCATAGTTCCTAATATACGTTCCTGTTCTGTTTTCCGTTGATTACTATGTGTATTTAAGGCTTCAGTTCTTGGCTCTGTCTCATTTACATTTAGGCTATGTGCAGAGGTGTCAAGTAACGAAGTACAAATACTTCGTTACCTTACTTAAGTAGAAATTTCGGGTATCTATACTTTACTGGAGTAATTATTTTTCAGACGACTTTTTACTTCTACTCCTTACATTTTCACGCAATTATCTGTACTTTCTACTCCTTACATTTTAAAAATAGCCTCGTTACTCCTATTTCATTTCGGCTTGTTTTCATTCCGGCTTGGAAAAAAAAAAACTATCCAGGTAAATCGCGCCATCTGGATAGAGTGAATTTGATTGTGGTTGGATGAGAATAAACATATACAATTCTGACACCCTATTGGGTTGTACGCGATCCAGCGCACCTGCACGTCACAAATCACGTCAAATCACAAATCACATCACACTCCAGCAAGGACGACAGTGCTGGGGGTCGTTACTCGAAAAAGATTATTTCTTAAAAGTTATTATTTCTCTACTGCTGGCTCATTTAGGCTATCAAACGGGTGCTTTCTCTTCGTCCTCTGCAAATTAAGCTAGGTAGTTCGGTAGAGAGACGTTTGAATAAATTAGCGTATACACCGGTTTTTAAACTTTTTTTTAGCGCGACCCTTTTTATTTATGTGACCCATAGTCATATACAACCATGTAGCTAAACAAGCCAAAACGAATTAATATAAAACGAAACTGAAGGTAAACCTGCGTTGCTCTCATGGTGTTATACCTCTCTCTTTCGGTGAAGTGGAGCAGTGCTCTTGCTGAATGGCACGGATTGCACTACGGACTATTGTTCCTTTTTATGTTTTTTTTTTTTTAAACTGTATTTTATTTTTTATAACGAACAAGCTGCGATGTCACGTTTCCAGTGCTTTGTTGTGTGTGCGTGAGGCGCGGGCGCGATCAAACAGCTGTCTTTGCAGGGGACTTGCCTCATCGTCAAGGCAACGGTTCGTGGCCAGGTAAGATTACGTCAGGCCCTGCGTTCCATTTGGAAGGGCTCATCCCTGTGCCCTAATCCCTTCAAAAATGTTTACCCTCCAGAGTGAGAGCTTCGAAGGGATGAAGGGTGTAGAGGTCAAAAATACTCCTTTTTTGGAACGCACTTCTGCGTCATCTTAACGAGACAATCAAGGAGGATAGATTGCGCAAGCTGCGCCCTTTGTTTAACGTTAGTTTATTTTTTATTTTTTGGTTTATCGCACCATAATGTATATTGTGTCTATGTATTTGAAACATTTGAATGGACTGATAAAGGGAGCTGTAAAGTATTTTTTTGTTTAAGTACAATGTCGTTTTGACCATAATAATGTACTAAATCTAACTCGTATAAATATTACAGTAGTATAGAAAAATACTATAGGTAAAATCGAACTCCGAGCCTCCTGTACCCATTCTGTGAAGACAAACAACTTCACTGTGCAAAGGATCATGGGGGTCCGAAGTGTCCATCAGTTATACCCTTCGAAATCCTTCATTCCAAAGGGCCCTTTAAAGTGGCCAGTTTTGAACACTTCGGTTTGGAATGACCCTTCAATATGGCGGCCATGATTGTTTTCACTCCGAAGTGCCCTTCGGAGGGCGATATATCCCATTTGGAACGCACCGAGAGTTTGTTGCCGTTTGTTGGATGCTCAGATGACCAAACAAACGCTGGTTAAACATGTTCAGTCTGGTAAAAACAGACTCCAACCAACGGCAACACCTATCCAACAAGCTCCAACAGACGAATTTGTTGGCGTTTGTCGGTGCGGTGTGAACTGAAACAGCTGAAAACTTTGGCGGGTTGGCGGGTGTTAATGTCAAGCCCACATTTTTCTTGTCCGCTGCCCTCACAGATTCCTGCAGTTAAGCTTGGATGTACATTTACATTCCAATAAAGGTTATTGATGACATTTTGAGGAGGTGGAGTGCACAATAGACCCCTGTGACACGGCCTAAGCTTTTGTCCTTAATGGCATTTTTTTCCCTTACATTACTTTTACTTTTATACTTTAAGTAGTTTTGAAACCAGTACTTTTACACTTTTACTTGAGTAAAAAGCTTGAGTTGATACTTCAACTTCTACAGAAGTATTTTTAAACCCTAGTATCTATACTTCTACTTGAGTATTGAATGTGAATACTTTTGACACCAGTGGCTATGTGTAGTGGTTTTGCTATTAAATTAAATTAAAGATTGTTCTTTGTATTCTCTATCGTTGTGTGCTTATTGGCAGCCACTCAACCCTGACAGCCACATGAATAAAGAAATAAAGGAATATATCTAAGAATATGAAAATAAAAGGTGCAGCAATATGCAATTAAAGAAACTTAACTTTTTTGAGAAGTGAAAATTACGAGAATAAAGTCAAAGCAATAGAAGTGTCACATGTCTGTCTGTTTCGAACTCTGTGTTTGCATTTTCATTTGTCACATGCCTCCCTTTGTTAAGCTTCCCACCACTTTCCATGGTTTCCTTCATTAGTTCATTTGTACCAGCTGTGTCTTGTTAATTAGTCTTGTTTGCGCCCGTTTCCTTTGTATAGAAGCACTCAGTTTCAGTTCAGTCTTCATCCTGTATTGATTATGTTATGTGGTGTTTTGTAGTGTGATTTCCTAGTGATTTTCCTGTTCCATTAAATATTATTGAAGCCATCTTCTTCATCGTGCACTGAATACTACAACTACCATTCGTGACAATAATTTGGAACAAAACTTGTTGGCTTTATGTTAACTTAAACTTCTATAACTTTTGTACACTATCATTTTTTGAAGCTTTCACTTCTGCAATAATGTGCAATAAGTGTCTTCTTTAAGAGGAAACTATAGGTCTGTATTCCAAAGCATTAATGAATTACAACCATTAAAGTTCATCTATGCTCAAAAAGAGGGGGTGACAGTTAACACAGGTTAATGTGGTTTGTTTTCTGATATGTATAGCATTTTAAGCTGCATTAGATGTATGAAATGTGTTATACAAAAATTATTCAATTCGATTACTATAAGAAGTCTGTTAATCAGGATGGTGAATTTTCCCCAACATATAATGTGGCAGAAATTAGTTCAAAATAACTGTTTCTTTGTGCTGTGCTGTTAATTTCTCAGTTTTTAATTTTTGTTGTTGTTGTTGTTGTTCTTAGCAAGGAGAAGTGTGTGTCCCTTAATGCATTTTGACACATTTCACATGAAGCAACTCCTGTTTTACATCTTTGAACCAAAGTTGTGCAATAAATTTTAACAGAACTTGTTAGCAAATTATGCCATTCAGGATATATCACTTGCCACACCATGTTCACACCCATCCTGTAACATCTCTGCACATGTTTCAGAAGCATAATCAGCAAAACAACAAAATTATGAGGAAGACATTCTGGGGCCCAATTTATGATATGGCTCCACAAATGCATTCATTTACTGAACTGAAAACTCACCGTGGCAGTACGTTCCATCATTGGGTATGAATGTGTTCATGTGATTGGAAGGGCTGTAGCCTGCAAGACAGGTGCAGTAATAGCTGCCGTACGTGTTGTGACACTTGGTGTGATCGCCACAGATTCTGCCCAGCTGACACTCATCTTTATCTGTAACACAGGAGCAATAAATATGGTTATCAATTGATGAAGAGATCTGTGTAGTTACAGAAGCCCTACAAACAGTACATGGCAGGCCTGCCTAAGAGTCATCTTAACGGTTATTAAAACGAATATAAAATATACTGTTTATCAATCAAAAACAGCACTCAGGATAATCAAACCTTGGCAGTAAGTCCTTCCATTGCCGACAAATCCATACATGCAGTTGCACACTTTCCCTCCAGATCCATCAGTTTTATCATCACAGGT
>VTFQ01000007.1:287500-380000 GCA_036281575.1 Ancherythroculter nigrocauda
TTAAGCTGCACAACTGTTGTCAACATTGATAATAATAAGAAATGTTTCTTGAGCAGCAAATCATCATATTCAAATGATTTCTGAAGGATCATGTGACACTGAAGACTGGAATAATGATGTTAAAAATTCAGCTTTGAATCACAGGAATAAATTATGTTTTAAAATATATTCAAATAGAAAAGAGTTATTTTAAATTGTAATAATATTTCACAATATTACTATTTTTACTGTATTTTTTTATTAAATACTTACAGCCTTGGTGAGTATAAGAGACTTCTTTCAAAAACATTAAAAAAATCTCACCAACCCCAAATTGGTTTATCTAGTAATAATCATGCTCTTAAAGGTGCCCTAGAATCAAAAATTGAATTTACCTCGGCATAGTTGAATAACAAGAGTTCAGTACATAGAAATGACATACAGTGAGTCTCAAACTCCATTGTTTCCTCCTTCTTATGTAAATCTCATTTGTTTAAAAGACCTCCGAAGAACAGGCGAATCTCAACATAACACCGACTGTTACGTAACAGTCGGGATCATTAATATGTACGCCCCCAATATTTGCATATGCCAGCTCATGTTCAAGGCATTAGACAAGGGCAGCCAGTATTAACGTCTGGATCTGTGCACAGCTGAATCATCAGACTAGGTAAGCAAGCAAGAACAACAGCGAATGGCAGATGGATCAATAATAACTGACATGATCAATGATATCATGATATTTTTAGTGATATTTGTAAATTGTCTTTCTAAATGTTTCTTAAGCATGTTGCTAATGTACTGTTAAATGTGGTTAAAGTTACCATCGTTTCTTACTGTATTCACGGAGACAAGAGAGCTGTCACTATTTTCATTTTTAAACACTTGCAGTCTGTATAATTCATAAACAACTTCATTCTTTATAAATCTCTCCAACAGTGTGTAATGTTAGCTTTAGCCACGGAGCACAGCCTCAAACTCATTCAGAATCAAATGTAAACATCCAAATAAATACTATACTCACATGATCCGACGCATGCATGCAGTATGCATGACGAACATCTTGTAAAAATCCATTTGAGGGTTATATTAGCTGTGTGAACTTTGTAAATGCACTGTATTATAGTCAAGAGCTCGGGGGGAAAGGGAGCATGTGATTTAAAGGGGCCGCAGCCTGAATCGGTGCATAGTTAATGATGCCCCAAAAAATTTATTTAAAAAAAATCTATGGGGTATTTTGAGCTGAAACTTCACAGACACATTCAGGGGACACCTTAGACTTATATTACATCTTGTAAAAACTGGTTCTAGGGCACCTTTGATGCAGGTTAACACCCACTATAGCACCTCTGAAGGCAAATCGTACTTACATTGTGTTTTTAACAGTGTTCTGACACATTTTGGTCACTGACCGAACTGAGCTTGCCTAGCTAGAAATATCAGAGTTTTTCTCATGTTTTGTGCAGTTTGATTGTACCTGCACATTTCCAGCGGTGCTTTCTGACCTCTTACAAACTCAGCTCAGCACTGAATATTTCACAAGCCCAGGGTTACAGCACAACTGAGATAAAAGACAAACACACACAAAATGTATAATTCACAAAAACACAATTGTGCCAGACGCACAGGAAAAGCAGCCCAAATAAAAAATAAATAAAAAAATGTGGTTAGGTTTAAACTAGCTATGACTGGCAGCATCAGCTTTCAAAACCTTAAACTAGATCCTCACAGCCACTGTGCCCATGCAGAAACAAATTTACTCCTTCAGAAGGCATATCATGGAAAACAGGCTTTTTCTTCTTCTGATGTAAAAGAGCTCCACTTTTCATGATCCAATAAGTAAATTTGAGTTCTTCTCTACCTTTTCCTCATTAAAATATTCTTTCATTTGGAAATATGTCATATTATGCAAGTATAGGTTACAAACATCATTTTATGACTTTAAAAGGAAAATGCACTTGTTTAATTCTAAGAGTTCAAGAGAGATTTAAAAATGGTTATGAACAATTTGATTATGACCTTTACTAACATTATAAAATGTCCTTCCCTATACCTGTTCCTCATTAAAATATTCTTTCACTAGGAAACATGTCACATTATGAAAGTAAAATAGGTTACAAATGCCATTTTATGACTTTAAAATGACAATTAAGCTTGTTTAATTATAAGGGTCAAAGAGAGAGAAATTTAAAAGTGGTCATGGAAAACTTAATTAATTGAGTTTTGGGTGCAAGAAACCTATACTAAAGGTACATTCACACCAAGGACGATATCTATAACAATAAAGATACTAGGGCTTCAACATTAAATCGATAAATCGATTATTATCGACAATGGAAATAATCGACAATGAATTATTCGCGATTAGTCGCCTCTGCGCGCTGTGCTCGGAAACCATCGGAAACCTTTAGCCAGTCACATCAATTTACAGTAGTGAATAAACCATTTCTATAGATAAAGTATTTCCATTTTGCATATTCTGACAACCAGCTGATGAACGAGAAAAACATTGACAGCCAATCAGAATCCGCTCAAGCATTTAAGGTGACAGACAACAAAACTGCAGTGTGTGCTTATGTTATTGTCATCTTTATCATCCTTGATGTGAACAGGCATTAACATTATAAAATTATTTTTAAGAAAAAAAAAAATACGGGTCAAAAAGTGTAAAATACTGGCCCTTTTTAGAGAAACCTCATATGATAACACAGAGGCAGCAGGAGCGTTTGTGTGTTTTGGGCAGCTCCTGCTCCTCATGAGGCGTGTCCATGGTCGAGCCCTGCTCTTGACTCCGCCCATCACACAAAGAGTGGGAGGAGTCAGAGGAGATTGACTGAAGACGCCCACACACGAGCTCGGCCGCGTTCCCGTCTGTAGTAGACATGTCCGTCACTGTCCTCTCCCTTAGGGACATATCATCATCATCCTCATCAATCAGCACCACATCCGTTTTAACGTCCACCTGGATGCACGGAACGGTCTGAACATCCTCCGAGCTCTCCAGGTTACTGGAGTCGATGAAACCCATGAGAGACGACTTGTCCATGTCCAGTGACGCGTCGATTAGACTATCCTCGGCCTCGTGGTGCAGATATTGCATCTCTTTCAGATTTTGGAGATTGGAAACACTCCATACATTACATGTCTGTTCATTCACAGCATTTTCTATAACACCGTTCGCTGCGACCTCTGTCAGATTTGATTTCCTTCCATCATCAGCCGTGACCTCTAAGGTCAGTTCAGGTTCAAATATGGTCTTCTGCGGGTCCCTGAAAAGCTTCCCAGCCTTTTGAGAATTGTTCATCATACACTTTTGCTTTTTCACACAGGTTGTCTTTCCAATAGAGCCTAGGACAGTGAAAAAGAGGACAATACATTTTCTATATACACTTCTCCTTAACAAGCCACACAATTTGAGGTAACATTCAAGGATGAGTTATATGTTGAGTGATATGTTAAGTTTAATATGTAAAGTCCACACAAAAATTAAAATTATGTAATTAATTACTCCCTCATGTCGTTCCAAACTAAGATTTTTTAATGAAATCTAAGAGCTTTCTGTCTCTAAATAAAATATTAAAGACATCAAAAAAACGTAATTTACCACTTTAATTACAAAATATTAATCTCCAACGCACGTTCACCAGAGCACCACGATGCATGCGTGATGTGTTGACATGAGAGCGAACGCTGTTACGTGAATGCATGTTGGAGATCAATATTTTGTATATAAAGTGGTAAATGAATTTTTTTTTTTTTTTTTTTTTTTTTTGCACAAACAAAGCACTCACGTCTCTTCATAAAATTGAGTTTAAACCACTGAAGTCACATGGATTACTTTTTTTTTAAGATTTATTTTTGGCGTTTTTGCCTTTATTATGATAAGACAGCAAGCAGACAGAAAGCAAAGTGGGAGAGAGAGGGGGGGGTGGGATCGGGAAAGGTCCATGAGCCGGGACTCGAACTTGGGTCACCGAAAGCACAACAATATGTCGGCATGCTGCCCACAAGGCTATCGGCGTCGACCACATGGATTACTTTTAATGTCTTTACTACCTTTCTTGGGCTTAAAAGTGGTAGTTGCGTAGACTGTCTATGGAGGGACAGAAAGCTCTCAGATTTCATTAAAAATATCTTAGTTTGTGCTCCGAAGATGAACGAAAGTCTTAGCGGTTTGGAATGACATGAGGGTGAGTAATTAATGAAATATTATGAGTAATTAATTTTTAGGTGTACTAACCCTTTAACACTTAACACATGTTCAAATCACTGAGCAATAGTAAAATTTATGATTAGAAAACTAATAAAAATTAGATTTTATCATGAATTTACAATCTGTCTCTGTCTATACTGCCTTTAAATAATTTGGGGTCGATAAGATTTTTTAAAATGTTTTTGAAAGAGTCTCTTATGCTCATCAAGGCTGTATTTATTTGATCAAAAATACAGTAAAAAACATAGTAAAACAAATACAGTAAAAAAATATGACAATAAATTGCAATTTCAAATAACTGTTTTCTATTTGAATGTATTTTAAATGGATTCCAATGGATTCCAAGCTGAATTTTCAGCATCATTACTCCAGTCTTCAGTGTCACATGATCCTTCAGAAATCATTCTAATATGCTGATTTGCTGCTCAAGAAACATTTCTTATTATTATCAATATTAAAAACAGTTGTGGTGCTTCATATTTTTGTGGAAACCATGATACATTTTTTCAGGATTCTTTGATGAATAGAGAGTTCAAAAGAACATATATTTGAAACAGAAACATTATAAATGTCTTTATATTTGATCAATTTAATGCATCCTTGCTGAATAAAAGTGTTAATTTTATTCAAAGAAAAAAAAATCTTACTGACCCCCAAACTTTTGAAAGGTAGCGTACAAATATCTATCTCAGCCATATCTTATATCTTACAAATCTGAATGAGAAAATGTTTCTATTACATTAACATGTTTAAAGTTTAAAGTGTCCTGAGATCCTTTTCTACTCACCAGAGTTAGCGTTGTCTTTGGTGACCATGGCAAGCCCTTTCTAACACACCTCGGAGAGTGCTGGTCCAAGAGACAGGTCACATCTGTACCGTCAAGGAAACAAAAAGAAATAAGATCTCCTCTAAATCCTCTACAGATTCAGGATTACCACAAAAAAGTAATTAACCTTGTGCCCTTCGACTACCACACTAATACCTCAACATCCATCCCTTTACTTTTAGTATCCACAGATACAGCACCATTAATGCTCCAGATGTTGCAAACAAAGAAAAAATGCAAAACATCCAACCACAAATGCACTAAGACACTTTACGATATTGAGAGAACAGAAAGATGAAGAAACAGGAGTGGATGAGGGAATGGAAATGGGAGGTGGGCAGTTTTTTCCCCCGGTGCTCTGCACAGGATGAATACAGACGTGAAGCCTTTAAAAGCAGCAAAAATAACTCAAAGTTCCCAAGAGACTTCAAGGCATTTTCAGAGGAAGAAAGACATTCTATCTGGCGCGGCCGTCACTCGAGAGGAACACAAAAACAGACACATCTGAGTCATAAACAATAAAGCACAAACTACAGAAAAGATCCTACCTCTCTTAGAAATAAAATAGCAAAGTCTTACCAGAGCTTATTAGACAGTACTGAACTTACACTTTCATTATTTTCTTCTTTGATCACAGCAGCGTTTCTACTCGCCACTCCAAACACACAGATTACACATGACTGCACATTACACACGACAGAATCAGGCCTTTATAAATTAATGATGTCTATTAGGCCATATGAGTATAGTCAAGAATTTACTACACAACAGTCTTAGACCAGATATTAGTTCCTCTTGTCTAAGACTGTATATACTGTATATACTGTATATATATATATATATATATATATATAAATAACACACACACTTAATACACCTAAGTTAAATAATAAATTAAATAGCTTTATGATGGTTATTTGTATCTTTTGATTTAGTGTGCTAGTGGGAAATATCAATTTTAGATTTCCAAACATTCCCTTTGCAAACGTGTCAATTGCAAAAATATGCAATGTAATTTTTGTGCAATGTAAAATTTATATTTTAAAGCATCTATCCAACGAAATTAAATGTTAAAGTCAACGTAAAGCCATTTACAAGTACTCTGTAAAAAAAAAAAAAAAATGACTGCCTTAAAAATTAAGTACAATCAACTTGGCTATAAGTCATTTCAACTTAAATTACATTAAACTGACTTTAAAAAAATTAATTGAACCTTAAGTAAGAAAAAAAAACTTGAAAATTGCTTAGCTTATTATTATTATTATTAGTTACAGTAATGTAAAAATATATGTTATCAACTTATTGGTCATATCATTTTTTAAAGTGTACAGCTGCATGCATAAAAATCCATCTATCCACCAAAGTCCAATGAAATTAAGAATGCATTTACAATAATGAGAAAGAGAACAATTAACAATCAATTGCTTAATTATGTTTCAGCGCTAACTAGGGTTTTTAAAACCCTTTCTAAGTAAACAAATTCAAAGTAAAAAACAACATCAGATTATTTTCTGAAAACGGGTGCATGAGCTGGTTAAATTGATCTGAAAAGTTAAGATGTAACAAATTAACAATAGCTCAAAACATGAAATCAGAGAAAAGGAATTATTACATAGATAAGTAGATATAAAAGTTATATATATTTATCTTGTTCTGAAAAGGGCTTTTGTGAGAAACCCCCTCCTCATATACGCTGAAAACATACTGATGAATAATACACATGGAGCACTTACACACATGTGTGTATGCATGGGGAAGGGCAAAGAAGAAAAGAGGGGAGAGAGTGAAATATTCATGAGAAACAGCCCTCCACTCACAGGATACAGATCTACATCTCCTACCCCACTGATACAGATGCCGGTTAAAAGTGATTTCACTGCACATGTACAATTCTTTACATTATAAAATATTCTTAGAGAAATGCAAGCCAATTAGGCTGAATTCAAACAAAAATATAGAATTAAAATCATGTTTAAATGGGCAATATTTATCACAATTTATTTTATTCACTTTAAGTCCACTTTTATGAAACTATTATAGTACTATTTATTATGTTTCTTTGCACAAAAAAATGCATAGAGTTCTACATGATGAAGAATCTAAGGATTCTCAATAGCAACCTGTGTGTGTTACTTTAATTAGAGAGCAACCATATATCTGTGTTGTTTAATTTTCAGTTTTTTTATAATTTAATTTTATGATCATTTATATTCATTAGTAATTTATGTATTTGTCATTTGATTTATCATTTAATCATTTATTCATATTATTATTATTATTATTATATGATTTATAACATTTATTATTTATTCGTCATTTTATTGTTATTATTCATTTGTCATTTTATGTTTTTATATTTTATATTACTTACTATTTTACTTATTTCCCTGTTCTTGCAATACCTGCTATGTTGTTTAATCTTATGATTGTATGGTTTGAAGGGATGTTTGTTTTCATGAGTAGGAGTGAAGAGAATGTTTCCATTTCAAGGTCACAGAATTATGCTGTGAAGCAGAATTTTCTATTGTTCTTGCTGTGGTATAATAACACATTTGTTGGAATTTGTTGGTCATATGAAGTCTGAGCATGAGCACTGAGACATTCAGACAAAGTCTGAGCATTGAAACATGCTACTAAGATTAATCAATAAACTCTGCTCTTTTCATTATTACTTTGTCTCCTGCTTCTGCTCTTCCTGGCTTTCTCAGTCAAACTCACAGGCTGATAGAAGACTGATATCTTCTGCAGGGATTCAGAGTCTGGGGTCCAGATATATCTGATATTTCTGATGTGGGATCCATCCGATCTAACAAACATTTTCCAAGGTTTCTCCAGTCTTTAGAAATAATCAGCATTCCACCAGACAACCTGTCACTCACATGAGATCCACCAATAGTAAACAACAACCATCCAATTAATTCCCCATGAACAAATCTAAGTCACAATAGGGAAGAAAAGACTATCGGAACTTCTGTTTCATGCCAAAACAGAAGGTTAAGGGTTTAGTATCCTTTCTGTAAGAGTTACATCACCATCACTCTGCCTTCTACTTTGACTGTTGTTTTATCTGTCCTGAGAGGTACAGTGTCCTGGATCTGTGGTCCTCCATTGAAAATGATGCTGTGCTTGAAGTTTCAGTAGTGTTTTTACTGACTCTGATGGTGAATTTCCTTGGAAAAGACACAGGCTGTTTGTAACAGACTGACACAGTTAGAGGAGCTCTCACCACTTCAACTCCTACAGGTATAGAAAAAGAGAAAAGAGGATGAAATGACATTGGAGAAAGTTGTGTATATATATATGTATACACATACACACATATACATATACACACACACACACACATATATATATATATATATATATATATATATATATATATATATGTGTGTGTGTGTGTGTGTGTGTGTATATATATATATATATATATATATATATATATATATATATATATATATATATATATATATATATATATATATACATAAAAGTAATACATTTTAGAATAATTAATTTTAATATTGTATATAAATTATATATTTAATATATTCATAATATATATTACATAATTTAATGTATATATATATATATATATATTCTGAATATTCTATTATTATATTATATTAATATTTAAATATATTTTTAATATATAATTTAATATAAAATAAATAATATACAATTATGAAATAAAGATTAATAATTATATAGTATTATTATGTATACTTTTGTATTATATATTCATAATATATTTTATTATATAATTTAATATATTTACTATAATGTATATGTATATATATATATATATTTGTAGTATATTCAAAATATATTAATATATATATTATATTCATATTTTAATTGTTAAATACATTTTAATATATAATTTAATATAAAATACATAATAATAATATATAATTATAAAATATAAATTATTAATTAGATACTATCATATATATTTCTATATATAAAACAATAAATATAATATTAAAATATTTAATATAATATATAAGTAATAAATTATATAACGATGTCTGTGGCCTTCCAGGAGTTTAACAATAACACAATTTAAAACTTTCTATCAAATTAATTTAATAAATTAATAAATAAGTGACAAAAAGTCAGAGACAGGCTATTTACACAATGCAAAATTTTGCAGTGAAAGTCATAAATTCAAGCAGTGTAATCCTATGGACCTACAAAGACATTTATGCCGTTCCACTGCTGATGTGATTAGCCCTTCAAACATTACTTACCATTGTGCTTCTCCATCTCTGCCATGCACCTGGAGAACATCCACAGGGGGTGTGCGGTGGGACGGGTAAACCTCAGCCAAGAAAACACATGCAGAGGGCAGAGGTCACCAAACACCCAGGCACAACTCACACCGGTGGAGCAAGGAACAGCCAGGCTGATACATCTCTCTGACACAGGATCTGGGGACAAACACAGGTTCAAATCATTCAGCAACTGAAAGTGTCTCATGAAAGGGTCTTGCATTAGGACAAACACCCTCATGTAGAGTAAAACAGCTTTTCATGGGCACTAATTTGAGCTATTGGGTCCCTTACCATGGGTGATCTCTAAGTCAGGCTGAGCCTCATGCCTGGATTTATTTTTAGGAGAAAGTAGAGTCAGCGTGCTGCTCCATACGGTCTGATTATGTCTGGATGCGGTTAAAGTGAGATCCACCTCCACTCCTGCACTAACAGTCCTGTACTCCAGCACTCTGGCCTGCAGGGAGAACGTCCCTCTCTTCAGTTCATCCACAGGCTCAGTCAGACTCAAGGTCTCACGGACACTCACCAGACCTGCAGAAAAGAGTAGAGATTCTTATTAGAGTTAACTTAAAGGGATAGTTCATCAAAAATGAAAATTCTCTCATTATTTACTCACCCTCATGTTGTTCCAAACCTGTATACATTTCTTTGTTCTGTTGAACACAAAGGAAGATATTTTGAAGAATGTGGGAAACTGAACAGTTTTGGGGCACCACTGACTGCTATAGTTTTTCTTTTCCTACTATGAAAGTCAATGGTGCCCCAAAGCAGCCTGGTTACAAACTTTCATCAAAATATCTTCCTTTGTGTTCAGCAGAACAAAGACATTTTTACAGGTTTGGAACAACTTGAGGGTGAGTAAATAATGAGAGAATTTTCATTTTTGGGTGAACTATCCCTTTAAGTGAAAACCATAAAAAACATTTCATTACTTAATATAAAATAAACGTTAACTGAAATAAAATTAAATATATAAAAAAATAAGTTTAAGGGTTTTTTTGGGGTATTTTTTTCAACATTTCTCATTTAGTTTAACTTGATGTACTAAAAAAAACACTAAAAATTTAATAAAAAACAATAGGGTTTTTCAGCACTTCACACGAGCAAAAATTACAAAACTTCAGCAAAAATTACAATGAAAACAGAAAATATAATAATAAAAACTAATTAAATATATTAATAAAAACTATAGTGTCTCAATAACACTAAGTGTTATCTTTTAATCATCATGCATATGAACACTGATATTCATGCTTATTCTTATCTCTTGGGTTAAGAGCCTTGAGCATTAAAAATATTTCATTTGTATTATTTGATCTGGATTACTGAAGCTTATTATCAGTTATATAATATTACTACAGAGTTCTCTGGAAAAATGTGATTCCAATTGGTCAAAATAAGACTTTCTGGGGTCTTTCTTTTTTTTTTTTTTTTTTTCATATTTCAAATAGCTGTTTATTTTGCTGACTGTACATTATCTCTGCAAAACTTAAATTTATATTTCTAAAGGAATTATGGTTGGATTTTTTTTATTGTAAATGTTAAAGAGGTCAAAAAAAATAAATCATATATGAATAAAATAAAATAAAATCCGACTCGACAAACAGACTTTGGGACAAATACATGCGATCTTATCTGATCCTAAGATGATTCCTGTTTGATCCCAGTAGGACTGATTCCAAATTAAGATTTTTTTGGCAAGGGTTGTGCTCAACCCACATGCTAAGATCTTACCCAGAGGGCTTAGTTTGAATCTCTCTGAGCACACAATCATGCTGAGCAGTCTGGTGAAGAGAAACTCAGGATAGCACAAGGGAACATCTCTGAAGACGCTGTCAGGATAGTCCCAACCATAACCCGAAACACTGCAGAACCTCCTCAAAGACACAGCATCAAACCTGCAGATGATTACCAAACAATTACAATGAGTTTATAATGAGTTTCATTAAGATTTCTAACATTATTATGACAATATATAATGCTTGACAGATGTTCAGAAATGTACTCATTTTCTATTCATTTAGTTAGAGAAAAATAATATATATATATATATATATATATATATATATATATATATATATATATATATATATAATAGCCTAAATATTTGTTTTTGAATGTACATTACTTGGTAATCATATACTTCAATCACTTTAATTCAATTAAAGTTTCTTTAAAGGGATAGTTGTGGGGCACCATTGACTTCCATAGTATTTTTTTCCCTTACTATGGAATTCAGTGGTGCCCCACAACTAAACAATCTTTAAAATATATTTGTGTTCAGCAGAACAAAGACATTTGTACAACTTTAGGGTGAGTAAATGACAGCTTTCATTTTTGGGCGAACTATCCCTTTAATAAGTCAACTTACCTGCAGTTGATCAAAGTGAAAACAAGCTCGTCATTTGTGTCTTTGTTTTTCCACATTTGTCCTCGTTTTTTGCGGAGAGATTCATGAACGTATCTGGTCAAAAGGTAAACAGAACCTGGCAAATATCTCCGGGAGTCAAAGACTGTGTGAGTTTTAAAGGAGATGTGAGAAGTGTAAAAGACTGAATGAAAGAGGTACATCACAGTTACAGCTGACACCACAGCGATAAATGTGCTAAAATGATCCATATCCCGGTCCTTTTCAAAAACATGTACTGTTTATGATGTGTTCAAAGTTCAAAGTAGTTTTATGCTACATTGTTGTGCGTTTCTTCTTTCTGTTGAATGTGATCGTGATTTTAGAAGAGAGCGCAGCGCTTTAGCGCCCTCTAGTGTCTGGGAATGTACTGCAAAATCACAGCGGCGCCAAAGTAACAACCTGAACTTTACTTTTATTAATTATTAACCTTTAGTATTAACTAAAAGAAATTATATAATTATAAATACTTAAAATAATTGAGTTATTTGAATTATACAAATGAATGAATTTATGAAGTAGCCTAGCTTGTATTAACGTTAATAGGCTAGCTATACTAAATTAAATTATGGAATTTAATAAATTATGAAATATTACTGACCTTATTAATTAGTATTAGTATTAGTTATTAATGTATTAATATCTCAATAATAATAACAAATAATGATGATAATAATAGTAATAAATTGTTAATATTAGGCTAGTTGTGATGTTTTAATAGCCTATTTACTCTGATAAAACATTAATTATTGAACTGATTTATTGAACAGTTTATTTTAAGTCTACTAAATCAAATGTATTAAATCTGACATCACTCATGGGTCAGTCTGTCATCTGATCAATTAACACACATCGATCTCAGCTGTTCACGCGATTAAAGCGCCACATCTCGAACTGAGCCGGTTTGACTCGCTTCCCCTGCAGTCATGTGTTTATTTGTGTTGCTGAATGTCGCTTCAGGGATCTTTCTGCTTCTGAGAGGTCAGATGAAAGTCTCACATTTAACTTTGGTGTAATGTTTTTTCCTGCGCTAATTTATCTCGTCCAGATATAAAGAAACTGTGGCAGCAAATAGGTGGCGATGAAGTCACTGCATACTAAATTACAAACGAATAGCTACCAGAAGCACTTTATTTTCCAAAACTTTTATCTTCTAGTCGGTTTAGTTTCATAGATAAGTGATTTAGTTAACTTATTTCAGAACTTTATGAAAGTATCTTTGTAATTTAGCTACATTCTTTGCTTTAATTTGCATACATCTAAATACAAAATTATTTTGCTAAAATTTAAAGCAGTTTAAATGCAGTTAATTTTTATTTATTTATTGCATTGTGGCGTTACTTTCATGACAATTAACCCTCTAGTGCTCTTTGGTCATTTTTAAAAGAATATTTTTATTTATTTATTTTGTTCATAAATGGTCCTAAAAAAGGTCACACTTGTACTCCTTGCGGTCAAAAACTGCACCCAAACAACATATTACTGAAAGCACATTTTTTTTAAATATCAAGCTCAAATTTGGAACACAACTTTAGATGTATGGTTTTGATTTTCTTACAGATTTGGAGTAAAACATGTTTTGAAAAAAATATATTTTTCATATAAAAATTTAAAATAGTATTTGTTTTTTTCATAACAATAAACATAAAATTTTATAATTTTTAAGTTCACTTTTTTAACTTAAGCAATAATCTGCCAAGTGTCTTCTTTAAAATGAGATCAAACTGAAGTCTTTGCTCCTAAGCATTCAAGATTTATGACAGTTTAAGTTGGAAATTTCATTTTCAGGTCTATGCTTTGATTATAAATACAATTTAGTACCCTTAAAAAACAAAATATTGAATGCATAAATGCATAAAATAATGCATAAAACTATGCATTCATTTCATGCATAAAATGCATAAAAATCTGCATAAAAATGCATTCATTTCATTGGAGAAAAAAAAAAAAAAAAGTAATTTTTTGACCACCACACGAAGAGCACCAGAGGGTTAAACACCGCAACAAAACACTGATGTATACATTGTGCTTTTTGGTAGTATTTGTTGTAATGCTTTTATGTTGAATAAAATTTAAAAAGAATTAAAAAAGCCTGCATGACAGTAATGAGACTCTGTTCTGCTGTAGCTGAAGGTGTTCTGGCTTCGGTGGCTTCTGAACATGTTCCCCTGCGCTGCAGATTGGGCTTCACACCCTGTAAGGATGGATCAGAGTGTGTGCTCTACAGCCATGTGTGTGATGGAGAGAATGACTGTTCTGACGGCTCCGATGAAGATGAATGTGCCTCTGTCTGCAGCATAGGTACGTTTTTAAACAATTTTAGTAAACATTTTTATTTATGTCTGCCCCTCAAATACATTTCAAGAATACAGGGCTAATAAAATGACAAAATACATCAATATTAGGGATACATGCAACAATTTATCGGGCCAACAATCGGTATCGGCTGATAAAATTTTCTCTATCAGCCATTGGCTGATTGTTTAAAACAGTGAGAGGAGAAAGGGGGGAAGAAAAGAAAAAAAGTAAAAGATGTTAAGCTACCGAATACCTTAACACTCAATATCCTGAAAGGACATGCATTTCGAATTATAAGGCTTTTCTTTTCCCTGCTTTTTTGTTTTTTGTTTGGTTTTTTTTTTCTCACCTTATGTTGTCTGTTGTTTTGTTTTATATTTGTTTGTGTATTTTGTACAATGTTCTGCATGTATATCATTCCAGCAATTTAAAAATAAATAAATAAATAACATAAACTAAGCCAATGATCAGGGCCGATTATATCCTGTCAATCAAAAGGGGGTGGAAAAATATGTCAGACTGCAACTCATACTGTGTGTGAAGAAAATCTCTCTTGTGTAGGGCTGTCAAAGTTAACGAGACAATAAGTTAAAAAAATGTTAACAAAATTAAGCATTAACAGTTAAATAATGATGTTAGCAGGCTCTATTTGACCCTAAGAATCCCTATGGATAAGAAACAAAGTCTTGGCTTTCAAATTCCCTCCATTGTATCATGAAAATCAAACAATAAATGGTGTTTTGATGCTCTTATAGGGTTAGTTCACCCAAAAATAAAATTTCTTTCATTAATTACTCACCCTCATGTCGTTCTAAACCCGTAAGACCTTTGTTCATCTTTGAAACACAAATTAAGAGATTTAATTATGAAATCTGAGAGGCTTGAACCACACATAGACAGCAACGTCATTGCAACTTTCAAGGTCCAGAAAGGTAATAAAGACATTGTTAAAATAGTCCATGTGACTACAGTGGTTCAACCTTAATGTTATGAAGCGACAAGAATACTTTTTGTGCACAAAAACAAAACAAAAATAATGACTTCATTCAACAATTTATTTTCTTCCATGTCAGTTTCCTACACTGTTGACCTAGTAAACACAGTGCAGCACTTCATTATTGGCTGACGCTGTTCATGTGAGCACCACGACGCATGCGTGTGCTGCTGATGCAGGAGTCGGCCAATAATGAGCCAGCGTTCTGACGTAGAACCCTGAAGTGCTGCACTGTGTTCACTACGTCATCTATGCATCCGAGTTGTAGGCTAGCTATAAAAAACCATTTCAATTTTTATTTGTGTAATTATTACACTCAAAAAAATAACTCTTTCAACGAACATAAAAAAAAATCATGGAAAGCATTTCCACATGATTAAGTTGCTTTATTTCAGCATTATGCAATTCTGTTATTCCAATTTAATGTACTTACGTTGGGTCAACTTAATTTATTAAGGTTGATTAAACTTATTTACTATGGTTGGGCACAGCTTAATTTAATAGTGTCAGCCCAACTAATTTGCAATGTTTTGGAAAATAAATAAAAAGCAATAAATAAAAAAATTGTTTTCATATACGTTGATTTTTACAATTTATTCTTCTTGTTTAATTTTGTGATTTATATAACTTTTGTGATGTTCTATGTTAGAAATCTAGATGTGATACTGGATTCATCCTAAATTGCCTTAACCAAAAACATCGTAAAGCCTAAATTGGTCATAAGTCCATTGGTGGCAATGGTTTTACAATCAACATAGGCTTACAATGCTTTTGGGAAATGCAACCCAGAGCACTACCACAGAGATTACTTTCTTATTAAAGTAATTTGAAAGTTTGTTAGCAGGTCCTCAGCCCAAGCACAAGTGCAACACTTCACCACAATGGTAACCCTAAAACTATTAATTAACAGAAACTTTTAAATACCAACATAATAGAACAGTAAACATTAAAAAGCCTTTCCATTTTCTCATCTTCCTAAAAACTGCTTAAAATAAAACTTTATTTCAACATTTACACTCCTAGTTCAGCCCCTTTGCAAAGCATGATGGGAAGTGAAAATCCTGTTTGATTGAGTCCTGGTTGGGTTTACTTGATTGAAACATGTTATTCCAATATGAAAACATTAAGTTAAGTCAAAGAGTAATCGTTTCAAGTCAGTTTAACATGAATCAATCACATTTAAACCAGAAACCTGATACAATGGTGTTGAATCAAAATAAATTGTTTAAATAAACTGAACAGCATCAAAAAAATCTTTTTTTTGAGTATATATCTGAAAATAAATAGCCATTGACTACAATAGTTTGGGCTCTGTTGTTAATTTTAACCTCTAATATTATAGAAATGTACCAAATTACAGGGTTTACAGCATTAGTTATAAGAGTTTTTTCTTTAAGAAAATCAAACTACGGTATCCATATCAGCAGATATCATTCTGAATAATTGGCTATATCAACATCAGCGGAGAAATTTGGTATCAGTGCATCTCATCAATGTGTTTTTTACTAAACTAAATGAACTTTAACTGAAATAAAATATAATTTTACATCTTTTTCATTTAGTTTACTTTGTACTAAAATAACTAAAACTAAAATAGAAATGAATAAAAACTAGACAATTAAAAAAATTAAACTAATTAAAAATAACTATAATACTAAAATAACACTGGAGATTTTATTATTATAATTTCTGGCCTTGGTGCTCATATTAATTGGTTAATGTCTGATAAACACTTTTTACATTCATACAGATATATTATAGACTACAGAACAATTCTATATAAGTATTTAATGCAATTACATCAGAAGTAACTAATTAGATTACAGAAAATTAAGAGTTATCCTTATTTGATGCTTTCAAAGGAAAAGTAATTCAATTACAGTAATTAAATACTTGGAAATGCATTACACCCAGCACTGGTCACCTGATTAATTTATTGTGCTATTTACTGCAGGCTAATAAGAATGCTGTAATAGTGTGTTGAATTTCCATCTGTTCTCAGGTCAGTTTCAATGTGCACATGGTAAGAAGTGCATTGAGCGACGGCAGGTGTGTGACGGTGTGGCTCAGTGTCAGGATCGATCTGATGAAGTCGACTGCTTTAAGGAGGGCTGCGCTCATCGTTGTGACAAAAACCGTTGCATCCCAGAATCCTTCATCTGTGATGGAGACACAGACTGTGCTGACGGCAGCGATGAGGCCAGCTGTGGTAGGGGTTTTGTTTAGATTTAAATGTATTGCTGGATTCTAGCTAGGCTAGAGGAAGTGTGAAATCATCTGGTTGGACCATTGATTGGCTCAGAATGGAACCTTTGCAAATTTGACAAGCTGTGGGGTATTTTGATCTGAAACTTCAAACACCTTCTGGGGAAACCAGAGACTCATATTACATCTTGTGAAATGGGGCATAATAGGTGCCCTTTAAACCGGCTTCATGCAACAGGCTTAAGGGCATCTAGTTTGAAGTAAAATTGGCCCTTTGTTTTGGAAACTTGTTTCCGCCACGGAATAAAAAATAAAAAAGGTAACACTGACATCTTTGTGTTACAATTCTGACTTTTTTTCTCGCAATTGCGATTTATATCTATAAATTCAGACTTTATAACTCTCAATTTTGGATTTATATCCTGCAATTCTAACTTTTATTTCTCACAATTCTGAGTTTTTATCTCACAATTCTGACTTTATTAACCGCAAGATCTGATTCAAATGCAAGAAAAAGTCAGAATTGCGATTTTTTTTTTTTTTTTTTTTTTTTTTTTTTTTTTTTTTTTTTTTTTTTTAAAAAGACACAATGAATTACCTTTTATTTCTTTTAGTCTGTGGTGGAAGCAAGCTTTCATACTTTGTTTCTCAGAGCAAAAGTTTTCAAAAAACATGCCTTTTGCCTTAAAATTTCCTCTTGTCTTCTCAGATGTTGACCCTGATATAGATGAAGACAACATCGAGGAGGAAGAAAAGACAGAGGATGAAGTCTCAGAAAACACTCCTGTAACTAAAGGACCTCTGCGCTGTTCTTTCGGCTCTAAGTTATGTAGAGACAGGACGGACTGTGTGCTGTATAATCACGTGTGTGACGGCGAGTTTGACTGTAAGGACGGGTCTGATGAAGATGAGTGCCCTGTGCAGTGTGAAACTGGTGAGGAAATCACATAGCAACACTCACATTTATGCACATTTACATGTTCAGAAAAGTAAAAGTCTTCCGCAATCCCTGATTCAGTGATAACATGTTAATATTCCATCCATCTGTTCTCAGGTCAGTTTCAATGTGCACATGGTAAGAAGTGCATTGAGCGACGGCAGGTGTGTGACGGTGTGGCTCAGTGTCAGGATCGATCTGATGAAGTCGACTGCTCTAAGGAGGGCTGTGCTCATCGTTGTGACAAAAACCGCTGCATCCCAGAATCCTTCCTCTGTGACGGAGACGCGGACTGTGCGGACGGCAGCGATGAGGCCAGCTGTGGTGAGGTTTAAATTAAGTTTTTGAGGCAGCAACTTTCATTGGCTGTGAATAGATTTTTTTGTTTTTTGTCCATTGCAGTGTTATTGTTAACTAAAACAATTTAATATTTCAACTCATTGAAATAAAGCTTTTTGTTCACTGAAATAAAGTTCAATGAAATAAAGCTAAATTAAATAAAATATACATTTTATTTGGACATTTCTAAATTCGAAATGTTGCCTTAGCAACTAACTAAAATTTAAAATTTAAACTAAAACTGAAAAATTATAAAAAATTAAGTAAAAATGAAAATAAAAAAATATATATATTTAAAAAAGCTAATAAAAGCACATAAAACTACTAAATATTAATAAATACTACATTAATAAATAAATTAATACTATATTAATAAATAATACTAAAATAACACTGCTCCACTTATGCATGATGTTTCTGCAAGTCTGAGATGAACAAAGCATGGTTGTGAAAGTAAAAATCCAATTAATTTTTCCATGATTAAAAGCATGTCTTGCATCCCATTTCCCGTCCTGTAGGTGAGGAGAGTTGCAGCAGTGCCGAGTGGCGGTGCGGCAGCGGTCAGTGCGTTTCAGTCAGCATGCGCTGCGATGGACATCCGGACTGCAAAGATCATTCCGACGAGGAGGACTGCACTGAACCTCCGCCATGCAGCACACAGCGCCGCTGTCCGAAGAGCCAGGAGTGCCTGCTGGACGAGTGGATATGTGACGGAGAGATGGACTGCAAGGATGGCACGGATGAGAGGGTGTGCATTATATGACCAAAAAACACATGATTAGAGGAACATTGTGCACAAAAATGATTAGTTTAGTTGTTAACCCATTTGACTGACTTTCTCATGTGAAACAGAACTGTAAGGAATCTCCAGTGCAGTGCGGCGAGTTCCAGTGGCCGTGCTCCTCTAACACGCAGTGTATTCCTCAAGCCTGGCGCTGTGACGGCTCTGAAGACTGTAGGGATGGAAGTGATGAATCTGGTTGTGAGTTTCTACAGTTTTATCAAACTGGAACATGCTGAACCCAGCTCTGACCCCAATGCAAGATCATTTCCATGTGCTTTAAAGGGAACTTATAATGCCCCTTTTACAAGATGCAATACAAGTCTCTGGTGTAAGCAAAACACAACGTTTTTGTGTGTCCCTTTAAATGCAAATGAGCTGCTGCTCCCAACCCGCTTTCCAGAAGAGGAGCTTTAACAGCTTGCGTTTCGGTTTCTCAACAACAACAAAGCTGGATAATCTCACGCAGCCAAAATGAGGATTGTCAGTAACGGTGTTCAGTTGTTAGCAGCAATATTTTGGCTACGTCCTTCATTGCACAGACTTGTCTCATGTAAACAAAGGAGACACAATCTGACGTCAAAATTCTAGGGTTAGTGATGTCACTAACTTGGGAAGAAGCTCGTTGTAGTCCCTTCCAGCCGTTTGGTGCAGTCCTTAAACAGCGAAATTCTGTAAAAGAAAACATCTCCCTTTGCATTGAACTTTGAGTGTCGTAACTTTGCAGATGTTGTTTATGCTCAAACATCAACATTACACACTAACTAAAGTTAAAAAATTGAAATCATAATCAACCACCCCTTTAAACATTAGAAATTAGTTAACATGAAATCACAATTGACCCTATTTACTTTAATACAGGTTCCTGTTCTTATTGTGGACAATTCATTCAACAGTTCTCCAACCACCTGTCATAGAGATACTTTAAACAAATCCCAATAGATAGAATTATTGACTCTGAAATACGTTGTATTATAAAATGGGTTGCAAGGGTTTTGTGTTGATTATAAGGATCCCCACTTAGAAATTGATTTTGTGAGTCAGTTCTCAGGAATAACTGACGAGATGATTGTATAGAATAAAATTAAGGAAATATACTCTACTATTCAAAAGTTTGGGATTGGTTAGGTTTTATAATGTTTTTGATCTGGCTGCATTTTATTTGATCAAAAATACAGTAAAAATGGAACAATAATGAAATATTATTACAATTTAAAATAATTGATTAAAATTACTGATTATTATCAGTGTTGAAATATATCTTAATATTTTTGTGGAAACAGCGGTACTTTTTTTTTTTTTTTAGGTTTATTTGAATAGAAAGTTCAAAACAACATTCATTTGAAATAGAAAAAAAAAATATTACCAACCCAAAACTTTTGAATAATATTGTAATATAATTCTGATTGGATAATGTTTATGTAAATGGCATTCCTGTCCACATGTTTTCATTTTGATACTTTCCTGAATTTCACCCCACTGCAAAATTTACAAATTTTACATAAAATTGCCCCAAAATAATTAAAACCATTTCAGTGGGATTTTATCTGGGATTAAACCGTAATCATAGTTTCACCAGATGTGACTTTCATCTGCATTAATGAGTGTCTGGTCTGTGTTTTAACAGGTCCGAGTGTGTCCTGTCCTCCTCATCTGTTCCAGTGTGGTAGTTCGGAGTGTGTGGACCCGTCTCAGCTCTGTAACAAAGTTACTAACTGTCTGGACGGTTCTGATGAGGGCGCGAGCTGCCAGACAGATAAATGCTCTGAACAGCCAAAGTGTGCACAGGACTGTCGCAGCACACCTTCAGGGACGGTATGATTTCCTCTTTCTGTACTAATGTCATAAAATGTCTGTTTTGAATATTAAAATCTACCAGCCTCACAAAGTTTGACATAATATTGACATGCACTAGTTCAAAAGTTTGGAGTCGGTATGGTTTTTAATCTTTTGATGAAATTCAAAAATCAGAAAGATACTATGACAAAAATGGTCATTGTACTCCACATGACCCATTGAATCTCAAAGGCATAAATTAAAAACATTTTATCCATGTTGACCAGTTGGTGGCACTGTCTTCAAACTGCATGGTGTTTAGTTTCAATGTAGTACACCAATATATCTCTCACTTTGGTGCTTGGCCTCTTAATGCTTACTGTTTTGTGCTTCCTTTCACTTTTTATATTCTTCCTATAGCGCTGTTGGTGCAGGATTGGCTACAAGCCTGTAGGTGACGGTCTGGGGTGTGTTGATGTGGATGAGTGCGTGGACCGTCCAGACTTCTGTTCACACTACTGTAACAACACTCAGGGCTCATTTGTGTGCTTCTGTAGTCAAGGTTATGTTCTGGAGCCTGATGGTCACAGCTGCAAAATCACAGGTATATATACATGTTACAAGTTAATAGTTTAAAATGCAAATATATTTTTTTCTGGATGTAAAACAGACTATGTTTGGAATGGCATGCATACTGAGCAGTATACACTCGATATTTTATTTTTAAAAAATGGTGTGTAAAACCGTATGCATTATGCAACTAACATTTTAAATGGTGCTATGTTACATTTTTACATGACCTAATTGCATGCATATTTAAACGAGCACCATCCATTTATCTAAAAAAAAAAAAAAAAAAAAAAATGAATAAAGCTATTTAGCATTTCAAACTGATGTTAAAAGTTGCTTAATTAAAAAAAAAGACTTTTTCATTTGATACGCTGCACCTTTCTTTACACAAGTTTAATTCTGCACCTGTCTCAGGTGAGCCATACCTATTGATGTCTGTGCAGTCCGAGGTCTTTCTGCTGGGTCTGAGGAGCTCCAGTCTGGACGTTCTCCTCTCGTCAGAGAAGCACTTTGTCCTGTCGCTTGACTACGACTGGCAGAAGCAGAGAGTGTACTGGATCAGCCTCAACACTGACAACATAAAATGGCTGTCACTGGATCAGAAGAGCAAAGGAACCATCATTAAAGGTCAGTTGTTTTTGTTAACTATGAATAAAACTATTAAAAATTGTAAAATAAAGCTGAAATAAAACATAAGTTTTAGATGAAAAACCTCAATGTAAAAAATAAAAAAACTGAAATGAAAAATAAATTAAAGCTAAATAGAAATAAGACACAAAAATATGAATAAATACTACAATAGTATATAAATAATACTAAAATAACACTGTTAAAGAAGCTATTTACATTCTTATGTACCTCCCCCCTTTAAATCCACTTATAGTGTTAGTCAAGGTTATTTGCACAAAAATGATGTCATAAATTTGAACCGAAATGACAGAGGCATTAAATTCAGATATTTATGCTACTGCCTGACCATGACTAGACTGGTCATGTTGCAGAAACACGCTATAGGTGTAAATATGTCCGGTCATGTGTTAAAGTATTCATGTTTTTAAAATCACAGAATTGGGAGTGTAAGTGTCCATCTCTCTGTGTCAGGGATCAGTGCAGACAGTCTGGCTGTGGACTGGGTGGCGAGGAACCTCTACTGGGCTGACAGCGTCAACGGCCAGATCAATGCCGTGGGACTGGACAGTGATGCCGCCAAAACCACAGATCGTGTGGTGATCCTGGGTGAAGATCTTGTGCAGCTTCGCTCCGTCGCTCTGCTGCCACAGAAAGGGTTAGAATAATCATTTTTATGTCACATTATTGGTTATCAAACATTTTTTTAAATCAGAAAATCACATCAAGCAACAAGACATTCTGCTGGTTGATTGGCTTTCTTTCTGTAACATTGCCCTTTGTGTCACATGATCCTTCAGAAATCATTCTAATATGCTGATTTGCTGCTCAAGACACATTTCTTATTACCAATGTTGAAAACGGTGATACTTTTTTTTTGTTGTTTTTTTTCAGGATTCTTTGATGAATAGAAAGTTCAATCCTTTGTAACATTATACATGTCTTTACTGTCACGTTTGATCTATTCAATGCATACTTGCTGAATAAAAGTAATTTCTTTAAAAATAAAAATCATACTAACCCCAAACTTTTGAACAGTAGTGTATATTAAAGGGGTTCTTGATTAATGATTTCACTTTTTTAACTTTAGTTAATGTGTGTAATGTTGCTGTTTGAGCATAAACAACATCTGCAAAGTTACGACGCTCAAAGTTCAATGCAAAGGGAGATATTTTCTTTTACAGAAATTGCTTTAAGTACTGCAAAAAATGGCTGATAAGGACTACAACGAGCTTCTTCCTGGGTTGGTGACATCACAAACCCCAAAATTTACCGGCGGACTGCTTCACAAACGACGGTCAATTCAACACTGGATTTACACAAGATTCTCCAGCTTTGTTGTTGTTGAGCAAACAAAGTGTGAGCTGTTAAAGCTCCGCCCTCTTCTGGAAAGGGGGCGGGAGCAGAAGCTCATTTGCATTTAAAGGGACACACACAAAAATGGCATGTTTTTGCTCACACTCAAATAGAGGCAAATTTGACAAGCTATAATAAATGATCTGTGGGATATTTTGAGCTGAAACTTTCTGGGGACACTAGAGACTTATATTACATCTTGTGAAAATGGCATAATAGCTCCCCTTTAAGAGGTTTAGGTTTAAAAGTTTTTTTTTTTAAGAAATTAAAAATTATTATTCAGCATGATAGATATGCACTGATAGATCATCAAACGTGACCGTAAAGACATTTATAATGTTACAAAGGATTGAACTTTCTATGTTTCATTTTTTTTAATTTACAGAGCTGCCAGTGGGCACTACAAAGGTTTAGTACCAATGATTTAGAATGCCTTATGTAAATATAACTTTTTGTAATTTGTTGACCCTGATATTTGCCATCCTTTCAGAATAATGTTCTGGTCAGAAACGGGGGACAAGGCTCAGATAGAAAGAGCAGGAATGGACGGCTCAGACAGACGTGTGCTGGTCAGTCACTCTCTCCGGTGGCCGGTCAGTCTGACTGTGGACTCCATTCATCACAGAATCTACTGGACAGATGAAAAACTCAAGTGTATAGGATCAGCCAATATTGATGGAGGAGATATTAAGGTAATGAATGTGTCCTCCAGGCAGTTTGAGAAATGTAGCATTTCAGAAAATGCTTAATAGGGCAAAATAGTAGCTTCTAACATGCTTTGCTAGTACTTTAATGTGTTTTAAAGTTGCATACCTTGTTTCTGGATCAACATTCCTGTCTATCAATCCATTGTTAGAGTCTGTTAGATACAGTGGTGAATGAAATACACAATTCAAGTACTTGAGTAAAAGTACAGATGCCCTAATAAAATATTACTCAAGTACACACACTCCTTTTCAATTTTACTTTAGTATAAGTACAAAAGTATTTGATTTTTAATGTACTTAACAGTACTGATCCATGAACCATGTTTATTAATTTATTCTAGCCAGCACTATTCAGACTAGTCCTTGTCAGCAGCACTAAGAAAGATTAGTGCAGTCATTTAATGTATTAAATGTATTCTGCAAATAAGCAAACTTTTTATAACCAAAACTTATATTAAAAAAATTAAAAAAAATTAAACTTCAGTATACTAAAAATATCAATTGAAATTTGATCATTCAAGTGTGCAAATAAGTGAAATAATATACCATAAACAGTAGTATTTTAAAAACGAGGAAAAACTAAACTTGTGTAAATATGTGGCGATAAATAATATACAACAGCTGTAATTGGATCAGTCTGTATTGCGAGTGAATCGTTCAGTGTGATTTGTGAACCAATTCAACAGGTTCATTGGAATGAATCGGCTCATTCACAAATCAGACCTCCTTCTCTTGCATCTCAGAGTGTGCCAATTTCAAAATAACGAGGAACGATATGTTTTTATGAAATGTAGTAAAAAGTATATTATGCTGTGGAATGTAGTGAAATAAAAGTAAACATATCCAAATATTATAAATGGTCTAATAAAGAAATACTTAAAGTGTACGTACTGTCCAACAGATAGATATGGGTCATCAATGGAAAAAAAAAAGGCCCTAGGAGAATATGATCAATTAGATTCCAGCATCTTTTAAAAACATTAATCAATCATTTCTTCCTTTCCTCTTCCATAATTTTGCAGCTCTTGCAGCTGATGGAGACCCCCAGTCCATTCTCGGTGTCTGTATTCAATGATAAGGTCTACTGGTCTGATACCAAAAGAGGAACCATTCAGAGAGCTCACAAAACCACGGGCAAACAGCACCAAGTCCTGCTCAAACGTCCTGGACAACCATTCGGATTGAAGGCAAGTATTTCTAAGTGCCGTGATCATTAAAAACGAATTAAACCCAACAGACATTGTTAAAGTGTGTACTTGCTTGATTTGAAACATGCATGTGTAAAATGTAATGAAGTTTAAATCAGTTAACTGGTGCTTGTGTGCCTCTGCAGGTCATTCATGCCCTTTTCCAAGTGGGCGTCTCTAACCCCTGTGTTTCCCAGCACTGCTCTCACCTGTGTGTTTTAGCACCAGGGCTGAAGGCCGTTTGCAAGTGTCCAACTCAGCTGATGCTGGATGAAGATGGACTTACCTGCTCTAAACCCAAAGACTCCTCCTTCCTGCTGCTGCTTTCTCCTGCTGCAGTCACACAGGTGTTGCCGTTAATACCTGATGGTCAAAATTAGATGTTATAAGTCATAAATGTTCATACACTTGATAAGTAATTCATAATAGAGCCGTTTCTATAAATTAATCTCATGAATTTATCTTCCTATGATTTTGCCAAAATATGATGGTCAAAACATTGTCTCTCTGATTCTAGCATATGGTCAGGAAAAGGGTTAGTTAGGACTGTGTTTGACAGCAGTGTTTTATGATGCATTTTCAGCCAGCTTCCCTGATGTACGCATGTTTGAATACACAGCATATGATCCAGTTAAAGGTGAAGCACGCCTCTAGTTGCACCAAACGGAATTGTGAAAGTAATGATTTCTAAAAAAGAAAATCTTAGAAATAATACACAGTCTCTGTGCTATGGAAGTTTGTTTCCGCCACTGAATTTTAAAAAAAAAAAAAGGTAATTGCAACATTATCTCACAATTCTGACTTTTTTTTTTGCAATTGCCAGTTTACGTCTCACAATTCTGACTTGTTTTTCTCTGAATTGTAATATAATCTCACAACTGCGAGTTACGAAGTCAGAATTGCGAGATATAAACTTGCAATTCTGCCTTTTCTTAGGATTGTGAGTTTATCTGTCTTTTTTTCCCCTCAGAATTGGACTTTATAACTCGCAGTTGTGAGGTTATATCTCGTGATTCTGATTTTATTTCTTGCAATTGCAAGTTTATATTCCACAATTCTAAATGCATAACTCGAAATTACAATTTTATACCATGCAATTCTGACTTTATAACTGTAAACTTGCAATTGTGAGGAAAAAAGTCCAAATTGTGAGATAGTGTCGCAATTATCTTTTACATTTTTATTCCGTGGCGGAAACAAGCTTCCGTACTGTGCCGTCCATGTTCCGTACATATGTTTGCAATCATTTATTCTCCATTATTTTTTCAGTTCTAGAATATGTCTTTTCAGGACATTGCTGTTTTTGTTGATCATTTTTATGGCTTGCGAGCTTAAAGTTGGCACGAAATGAGAATTTATCCCATCTGTATTCTTAACACAATGTGCATGGAACACAATGTCATAACCAATGGATAAAACCAAGTCCCTGCCCTACATTTTGTCTTTTTCAACAATCCATTGCACTCGGATGTATGTCACAATATGGAAGAGAAGATCATTTGTCACCAAGATGATAATGTTATCTAGCTGGCTAACACAGGTGTTATCGAATATCAAAAATCAAGTCTTCTATTAAAGGTGCCCTAGAACTTTTTTTAAAAAGATGTAATATAAGTCTAAGGTGTCCTCTGAATGTGTCTGTGAAGTTTCAGCTCAAAATACCCCATAGATTTTTTTTTATTAATTTTTTTAACTGCCTATTTTGGGGCATCATTAAATATGAGCCGATTCAGGGCTACTGGCCCTTTAATTCTCCTGCTCCACGCCCACGGAGCTTGCCTTGAACAGTGCATAAACAAAGTTTACACAGCTAATATAACCCTCAAATGGATCTTTACAAAGTGTTCGTCATGCATGCGGCATGCATGCGTCGGATTATGTGAGTATTGTATACTGTTATATTGTTTACATTTGATTCTGAATGGATTTGAGGCTGTGCTCCGTGGCTAATGGCTAATGCTACACTGTTGGAGAGATTTATAAAGAATGAAGTTGTGTTTATGCATTATACAGACTGCAAGTGTTTAAAAATGAAAATAGCGACGGCTCTTGTCTCCGTGAATACAGTAAGAAACGATGTTAACTTTAACCACATTTAACAGTACATTAGCAACATGCTAACGAAACATTTAGAAAGACAATTTACAAATATCACTAAAAATATCATGATATCATGGATCATGTCAGTTATTATTGCTCCATCTGCCATTTTTCGCTGTTGTTCTTGCTTGCTTACCTAGTCTGATGATTCACCTGTGCACAGATCCAGACGTTCTGCCCTTGTCTAATGCCTTTCATAATGTTGGGAACATGGGCTGGCATATGCAAATATTGGGGGCGTACACCCCAACTGTTACGTAACAGTCGGTGTTATGTTGAGATTCGCCTGTTCTTCGGAGGTCTTTTAAACAAATGAGATTTATATAAGAAGGAGGAAACAATGGAGTTTGAAACTCACTGTATGTCATTTCCATGTACTGAACTCTTGTTATTTGACTATGACGAGGTAAATTCAATTTTTCATTCGAGGGCACCTTTGAACTGATTAAGACCATCTGTCTTTCAGATTTATTTACAGAACAGACAGAGTGGCATGAACTTACAAAACTGGCCTGAACATCGCCGTTTAGACCTTCCTAACATGAATAAGCCAACCATGTTAGATTTGGTGCTGCGTGACCTGACCCTGTATGTGTCCGATGGCAGTAAGCCCGTCGTGGGACTCTTTAAGATGAAGGACACCACGCTGGTGCCTCGTGGAAAACTTCTCCAGCTACATAAAGACTCACTGCGTGTGTTCGCCGTTGACTGGATCACCCTGAATGTGTACTGGAGCAGCGAGAAGCTGCCTGGCCTGCAGGTCACCTCACCGGAGGGCACGCACACCAGTGTGTTAATACGGGACGGTGTCGGAACCATTGAATCCATTGCTTTGGACCCACCCAGCGGACACCTCTGCTTTTCAAACAAAGTCCAGGAAGGTCAGATGACCAGGGTGGAGTGTGCCTATATGAATGGACAGAACAGGACAGTGGTGTGGAGTAATTCAGTCCGGCCAACTTCACTGCTCTTGACGGATGAAGGGAATAAACTGTACTGGGCCGACACTGGTATGCTTTTTTTCCCTCCTCGTATATGTATGTAAATAGAGTAAGAACATTAATATTGTGAAATATTATGACATTTAAAATAACTGTTTCTGTTTGAATGTTTTAAAATGTAATGCATTCCTGTGACTGTATCATTACTCCAGTCTTCAGTGTCACATGATCCTTCAGAAATCATTCTAATATGCTGATTGGCTGCTCAAGAAACAATTGTATATTAATGTTAAACAGTTGTGCTGCATAATATTTTTGTGGAAACCATGATACATTTTTAGGATACTTTTGTTCAAAGGAACAGCATTTATTTGAGTTATAAATGTTTTGTAATGTAAAAGTCTTTACTGTAACTTTTGATCTGTTTAATACGGAAGAGGATTAGGGCCAAGCAATAATAAAAAAATAAAACCATCTCGAGATTAAAGTTATTAAATTTCGAGAAAAAAGTCTAGATAAAATGTTGAGAACAAATTCGTTAAATTACGAGAAAAAAAATCGTTAAATTACGAGAAAAAAGTCGTTAAATTACGAGAACAAATTCGTTAAATTATGAGAAAAATGTCGTTAAATTCTCATTTAATGACTTTTTTCTCTAAATTTAACGACTTTTTTTCTCATAATTTAACGAATTTGTTCTCATAATCTAACGACTTCTCGTAATTTAATGACTTTATTCTCAACATTTTATCTCGACTTTTTTTTTTTAATTTAACGAGTTTATTCTCAACATTTTATCTTTTTTTTTTTTTTTTAATTTAACGAGTTTATTCTCAACATTTTATCTCGACTTTTTTTTTTAATTTAACGAGTTTATTCTCAACATTTTATCTCGACTTTTTTTTTTTAAATTTAACGTTTATTCTCAACATTTTATCTCGACTTTTTTTTTTTAATTTAACGAGTTTATTCTCAACATTTTATCTCTTTTTTTTTTCTTTTTTTTTAATTTAACGAGTTTATTCTCAACATTTTATCTCGACTTTTTTTTTTTAAATTTAACGAGTTTATTCTCAACATTTTATCTCGACTTTTTTTTAAAAAAATTTAACGTTTATTCTCAACATTTTATCTCGACTTTTTTTTTTAATTTAACGAGTTTATTCTCAACATTTTATCTCGACTTTTTTTTTTAATTTAACGAGTTTATTCTCAACATTTTATCTCGACTTTTTTTTTTATTTAACGAGTTTATTCTCAACATTTTATCTCGACTTTTTTTTTTTAAATTTAACAAGTTTATTCTCAACATTTTATCTCTTTTTTTTTTTTTAATTTAACAAGTTTATTCTCAACATTTTATCTCGACTTTTTTTTTTAAATTTAACGAGTTTATTCTCAACATTTTATCTCGACTTTTTTTTTTTAATTTAACGAGTTTATTCTCAACATTTTATCTCGATTTTTTTTTTTTTTAATTTGACGAGTTTATTCTCAACATTTTATCTCGACTTTTTTTTTTTAAATTTAACGAGTTTATTCTCAACATTTTATCTCGACTTTTTTTTTTTTAAATTTAACGAGTTTATTCTCAACATTTAATCTCTTTTTTTTTTTTTTTTTTTAATTTAACAAGTTTATTCTCAACATTTTATCTCGACTTTTTTTTTAATTTAACGAGTTTCTCAACATTTTATCTCGTTTTTTTTTTTTTTTAATTTGACGAGTTTATTCTCAACATTTTATCTCGACTTTTTTTTTTTTAAATTTAACGAGTTTATTCTCAACATTTAATCTCGATTTTTTTTTTTTTTTTTTTTTTTTTTTTTAATTTATCAAGTTTATTCTCAACATTTTATCTCGACTTTTTTTTTTAATTTAACGAGTTTCTCAACATTTTATTTCGACTTTAATCTCGAGATGGTTTTATTTTTTTATTATTCCTTGGCCCTAATCCTCTTCTGTAGTTTACACACTGTTGCTGAATAAAGGTATTTTAGTTTTTTTTTATTGACCCCATATAATGTAATATAATGGTCTTTTCTCTAGGTCTTGCAGTAATTGGTTCAGTTGGCATTGATGGTTCTGGATACAAGGAAATAAAGACAGAAGGCAGCTTGATGGCATTTGCTTTGGTTAATAAAGTGCTTGTTTGGATTACTAAAAAAGGTAGCTTTGAGTGGGGAAGTTTTGTGCTCTTCCTGTGGGGAAAAATGGGTCATACCAGTTTAAGGTGGTTTTTACCTGATAATCTGTCCATTGTTGTTTAGACTCCACTAAGTGTTGGTTCAGTGATGATGAGCACACGGGGAAGCTGTGGTTCGAAGTGGACTCTGAGATCATCAGTCTGAAAGCATTCGCAAAGTCGAGACAAAAAGGTGAGCAGGAAATAATTTCAAACCTGGGTAAAATTCACTTAAAAGGTTAGTTTACCCAAAAATGAAAATTATGTCAATTAATTACTCTCCCTCATGTCGTTCCAAACCCGTAAGACCTTCGTTCATCTTCAGAACACACATGTAAATATTTTTGATGAAATCTGAGATCTTTCTGTCCCTCCATTGACAGCTATACAACTACCACTTTCAAGCCCCAGAAAGGTAGTAAAAATATTATTAAAGTAATTCATGTGACTCCAGTGGTTTAACCTCAATTTTATGAAGCGCTTTGTTTGCACAAAAAAAAAAACAATTTACTACTTTATTTACAAAATATTAATCTCCAAAGCGCGTTCATGAGAGCACCACAAAGCATACGTGTTGTTTTTTTTAATGTGCAAACAAATGTGCGTCACTTCATAAAATTGAGGTTAAACCACTGGAGTCACATGAATTACTTTAATGATATTTTTTACTACCTTTCTGGGTCTATGGCGGGACAGAAAGCTCTCAGATTTAATCAAAAATATCTTCATTTGTGTTCCGGTGATGAACGAAAGTCTTACGGGTTTGGAAGGACATGAGGGTGAATAAATGATGACACAATTTTCATTTTGGGCAAACTAACCCTTTAAGATAATTGTGGGCAATTGAGCATTGTAGGATCCATGATGCAGTGGTAGCAGAGAGTCTTGTTGCTCAAGTGGAGACACAGGTTTGATTCCGGACTGTCATTTCCTGATCTCATTCTCCCCTCCTATCTGTCTCCTCTGCCCTGTCCATTAAAGGCATAAAAACATATATGTAAAAAAATAAATAAATAAATGCATGGAATTTAATTTATCTATTTTGTATTTCAGGCACTAATCTGTGCTCTAATGGTAATGGAGGCTGCAGTCACTTCTGTCTTGCGTTCCCTGGCGGAATGACGTGCCATTGTGCCCACGATCACCGCCTGGTCAACGGCAAAGACTGCAGCTCAGACCCCCGCTGCCCTGAAGGCACCAAACCATGCCTGAGTGAAGACATCTGTCTACCTCTGGAGCAGTTCTGCAATGGCGTCGCGGACTGCCCAGATCATTCTGATGAGAACTGTAAGGAATCACAAAACCCAACCTTTTGGCTTACATATTTAAAACATTTAAGGGAGGAAAAAGTTAGCTTTACTAACAACGTGCATTATGCTGATGCAGGTGAACATTTTTGCTCCATAAAGAATCTCATGAGAGTGAATCTCATGTCACATTTCACCCTCAAATCAAAAGAGAAAAATAGAAAATTACATTTTTTCATAATGCAAATAATCTTGATGGTCCTAAAAATATACATAATTTTATTTTGGGACACTTTCTTGACAATTACGTTTTTATGATGATTATCCATTTCCCTTTGTTAATTTTTTATGGATTTAATTCGATAATTGTATACATTATAATGAGAACTGTAAAATAATTGGAATGGTCCTAAAATAGCCCTATATATCGTTGTTACTTTAGGGTACATTTACACAACAACGGAAACGTTTTTTTGCATACAAACAACAAAAAGCTTGCGTTCTAAGGCCCCTAAAACAGCGTTGTCGAATAAATGAACGGGCAAAATGCATAAGAGTTCTTAGTTAAACGGTGTTGTATAAATGGGCCCTTAGTATCCATGAAATACTATTATAGTTTCATTTAATATTTTAATCAGTTTCTATTTTTATATATTTTTTTTGTTTGTTTTAAAGTTTTAGTAGTTTTGTTGTTTTAGCATTTGTAATAGTTTGTTTAATGTCTATATAGTTAATTTTTATTTTAGTTATTTTAGTACATCAAGTTAAACAACATTAAAATGAGAAATGTTGCCTTGGCATCTAGCTGAAAGTTAAATTTTTTTATATTTTATCAAGTTGTTTAAATTTTAAGTTGTTTTAGTTAACTATAATAACCCTGATATAACAATGTGCTCTTCTGTTTTATCGTCTTAGGTCTCCAAGATACACAACATAAAAATGTTCGGATCAATCCTAAATCGTTTCGTCCAGGTTTGAGTGAAAACGTAATTCCAGAGAACGTGGAGTCTGAGGCGTGTGGCGTTACGCTGTGTAACGGCAACGGTAAGTGTGTGAGCCAGGACGGAGCGACCGTGTGTGTCTGTGAGGCGGGTTATGGTGGAAAGCGCTGCCAGGATGCTTCGGGTGGACTCTCACAGGGGCCGGTTCTGTACGGAGTAGTTGGACTGGCTGCCGCTGTGGTCGTCCTGGGGGTTACCGTCGGCATCATTCAAAAGAAAAAAGCCACAGATCGGAGGTACACTGTAATCTGCTTGCTTTCATTCACTCAGGAAGGTTGAAACCATATTGGTAATGAGGATTAAAGCATGTTTGGGTGTTTAGGCAAGCAGCACAAGCAGTGGATGTGCAGGAAACGGGCATGAAGGAACTAGAGAGACATGAGCCGTCTTCCGCAAAACCTAATGGAAAAGACACAGAATTGTCAGAGGTAGGAAATAATAGAATGGTAATGATATTAAAGGCACAATATGTAAGATTTTTGGATTAAAATATCCCAAAACCACTAGAACAATGTTATATATTTTGTTAATTTGTGTACTTGCATTATACCAAATGTTTCCAAGAATGTATAAATCCAGAGAAATAAGCAGGGATGCAAACAGGTAAGGGGGGAAAAGGTGAGAACATTGTGCGGGTCGGGGGGATTTTTTTTAGTTATTTGCTTTACATGCTCATTTGTAGTTATTTTTTATTACCCTATATGTCCAAAACTGTAATTTTTCATGAAAAACATATTAACATATTGTTGCAACATTTTACCAAAATCAACATTTGGTTAAAGGTGCCCTAGAATTAAATATTGAATTTATCTTGGCATAGTTGAATAACAAGAGTTCAGTACATGGAAAAGACATACACTGAGTTTTAAAATCCATTGTTTCCTCCTCCTTATATAAATCTCATTTGTTTAAAAGACCTCCGAAAAACAGGCGAATCTCAACATAACACCGACTGTTACGTAACAGTCAGGATCATTAATATGTACGCCCCCAATATTTGCATATGTCAGCCCATATTCAAGCATTACACAAGCCAGTATTAACGTCTGGAGCTGCACAGCTGAATCATCAGACTAGGTAAGCAAGCAAGAACAATATCGAAAAATGGCAGATGGAACTGACATGATTCATGATAACATATTTTTAGTGATATTTGTGAATTGTCTTTCTAAATGTTTTGTTAGCATGTTGCTAATATACTGTTAAATGTGGTTTAAGTTACCATTTGTTTACTGTATTCACGGAGACGAGAGCCGTCGCTATTTTCATTTTTAAACACTTGCAGTCTGTATAATTCATAAACACAACTTCATTCTTTATAAATCTCTCAAACAGTGTGTAATGTTAGCTTTAGTCACGCAGCATAGCCTCAAACTCATTCAGAATCAAATGTAAAACGCATGCATGCAGCATGCATGACGAACATCTTGTAAAGATCCATTTTGAGGGTTATATTAGCTGTGTGAACTGTTTTTATGCTGTTCAAGGCAAGCGCGAGCTCCGGGGTGGGGGAGTGGGAGATTTAAAGGGGCCGCAACCTATATATCGGTGCATAGTTAATGATGCCCCAAAATAGGCAGTTAAAATGAATTAAAAAAAATCTATGGGGTATTTTGAGCTGAAACTTCAGACACATTCAGGGGACACCTTAGACTTATATTACATCTCTTAAAAAGAAGTTCTAGGGCACCTTTAAAATATCATGTTATAAAAGACAAAGTGCTATGCAGGATATTTAAGACAATATTGGCTGATTAGATGGCAATACTGTTTGCCACATCTCAGACCTCAAATACATAAAATATTACCCATTATAGACATAGTAATTTGAAAGTAAAGAGTAAAGGAAACACTGTACAGTACTTACTGAAACAACCAGTTCTTTTATTTACCCTTGCAACTTCACAAGTACCCTTGTACCCAACTTGTACCCTTTCAGTTCTCACTGAAAGATGAGGAGTTTGCATCTATGCTGGTTGTATTTTGTAGAAACCATGGAAACACCAAAGACGCTTTAATATATTGTTTTATCAGACAGGTGAGCAACTGTTTGGATACGTTAATCGACAGAAAACTAATCGGTAATTAGCTCAACATGGTTAGTCTAATTGTTTAAATTGATTTACAGTGAGTACCATGTTTCACCATGACTAATATCGATCTAGCTTACTGCAATGTGCAATAAGAGTCTCACAGCAGCATCTGAGCAAACGCAGATTAGCATTATAACAACTTTCAACACACAAATGTATCTAATATGATAAAACAGCGCTGCGTTACTCCATACGCTTGACCAGAAGAAGCGGAAGTGCTCATCTGTGGCATAATAAAAGCTCTACTGCACTCAAGACGTGTCGTGCTCGTTTCTCATTGGCAATCGCTCCAGCGGCCTCGTTCTGCTCCACGGTTTTCAGCCACACCCTGCTTCATAAAACAGTAATGTTAATATATTAGCTCATCCATGAACATGATTTCTGCACGAGTCCCTTTGGATTCTTTTCCATCGGCTGAAGACAACACATCCCATGATTCCGTGAAATCAAAGCGTCATCAAGCTACGCCTTTGTTTTGAATAAGCAACCTCTAGCGGCGAAAAATTACATATTGTGCCTTTTAAAGATATAATTTCCCCAAAAATGTAAAATGTGTCATTTACTCACCCTCTTTTAATTCAAAAACCACATAACTTTATCATTGCTGATGAAAAATATTCCCATGAGGGAAGATGGTGTAATTTGCTGTGAAAATGCTTTAGAAGGTTTTGAAATAACTCGTCTTTGGACCACTTTTGTCAATCTTTTTTTTTTTTTTTGTCTTTGCGTACATGCGTTCATATGGAAACAGTATGAACATTCTACAAAATCTACTTTTGTGCTTCACAGAAAGAAATCTATATATTGTTGTAGAACGATATGAGGGTGACTGATTGACAAGTGTCATTTTGGGTGAACTGTTCCTTTAGCGTGAGGAGAGTATTGAATTTAGAGAATTTAAATTAATGTACAAGATTTGACATGCTTTATCTTTTTTCTGTCTTTAGGAAAATGTGGTAACGTCTGTGGACTAGCTTCATCATGTCAGCATCTTGGTTTCTATGAAATAAAGTCTTTTTGCATATTGAAAAGTCAAATTCACAGTTTAGTTTGCATAATTAACTTTGCCATCTGTAATCAAACTGTTTCATAACTAAAATTCCATTCTTAATCAATGGGTCTAAATGATGAAACTTCCCGACTTAGATGACGATATCTTGGTTTACCACATAGGTACAGCAGAAATTAATTTTTGCCACAGCACCACATTGTGTACCTGTCAAAATGAAAGATTAAAGTCAATTTTTAAGAAACCTGTTGTGAAATGATCCTCTTGACCACAAAAGTTTGGGAAGGAAATTAAAGGGATGGTTCACCCAAAAATGAAAATTGTCATCATTTACTCGCCCTAACCTGAGTTTCTTCTATTGAACACAAAAGAAGATATTTTAAAGAATGTTTGTAACCAAACGGTTGAAGCCATAGTATTTTTTTTTTTCCTACTATGAAAGTCAATGGCTTTTGTCAACTGTTTGATTACCTACATTCTTCAAAATATCTTTTTTTTTAGTGCAACAGGAGGAGGAAACTCATACAGGTTTGGAACAACATAAGGGTGAATAAATAATGACTATTTTCATTTTTGGGTGAACTAACCCTTTAATGGGCAGGGCTGCGAGGAAAACTTTGGCTCCACCTACAATGACAATGAGGTTTAATTTATTTAAAAACTGCATAGGAAGATAAAACACTAGAGGAGGTTGGTGAAATCTCAAGGTAACAATCTATAGTTTGTCAATTTTTACACTTGAAATTTTCTAATATTTGCACAAGAAATTAGAAGTCTATTAAAATCTCTCTTCTAAAACAGGATGAAGAATCTCATCATTTTTGTCGGCCTATTAAGCATCACCCTTGGCTTCCCAGTGGGTTCACCTTTACATAAGGTGAGTTTTACAATTGATCAAATTACATTGTTTTTACTTGAAGCAAAGAATGCAAAAGTAGTGCTGCACAAGTTCCTTGTCTCGGTGCTCTTTGGGTGCAAGGGATGGTTCAACTCGTAAAAATGATGATAGTCCAAGGCACTCGAATCTTATTGAAAAAGTTTTAAAAAGCCTTTTTCATCATGGCTATAAGTTTTAAAAACAAAAAAGTGCACACCTACGTATTGCGGAGTGTTTTAAAACTTATAGATATGATGAAATAAAGGCTTTTTAAAACTTTTTCAATAAGAATCAAGTGCCTTGGACTATCATTATTTTTACATTGTTTTTAGTTTTCAACTAAATTACATTTAAGTTTTTGTTGAATTTAATAATTGAATTTTATCAGAAAATATTATTAAATTAAATTTAATGATCTGCTACATCAAGACATGTAATGAAATGTTTCAGTAAACTGTTAATCATTTCAAATAAACCATTTTTTCTTTTTCAATATGATCCAGAGAGAAAGACGCAGACGTCACCTGGGTTTTGGTTATGGACATGGACCGGTTTATCCGTTCTATGATCCCTTCCTTCAGCCTGACCGCTACAGTGACTTCACTCCTGAAATTTACATCCGCGATCACGCCAGACCTTCCATGCCCAAGCCAGTGACCCCTAAGCCGCAACGTCCTACAACATCAATGGTGCAGCCGGTGACGTTTGGTGACCTCTGTCCTCCTCCTAGAGGTGATGATTTAAACATCGACCAACTACCAGTGTTCTTCTATGCTGACCCCAAGGAGTGGAGCTCGATGGGTGCCGACAGACCTCTTTCCCCTGGTCAGTCTAGTTCCAACAATCTACAGCCAGCTTTCATCATTGTCCCTGGTGTCTTTCTTCCTACATCTGAGGACAGCCAAGTAAGGCAAAATACCAATGGACTAAAAGCACCGGACCCCCTAAGCGTCACTCAATCTAACGGGAAACAGAAAGATTGTTAAAGGCGTTGGCGTTTGGCAAATCTCACAATAAAAAGACAATATATTCACTTTCATGACCTTTTGAGGCACGTTCACACCAAGGACGATAACTATAAAGTTTTAACAATCGCTCTAATCCTGTTAGTATAGCGAAATCCACACTGCAGCTATAACAATAGCGAAACCAATGAACGATATTGTTGGAATCACTTTCATAAACAATGTTACGGTTCATTGGCGTGGAAGCAAATTTATCATTATAGTTGTCGTTTAGTGCGAACAGGCCTTTATGAATACATTTGTTTTGCTGAAATTGGCAAACTTTTTTTCTTACATAATCACTTATTTTTTAACTGCGTTGGAAGATTTACCAAACTAGGTTATCTGTAGATGAAATTTCCTCACCCTCATGTCTTTCCAACCTAATTTTGAAGAATCTGTTGCTTTTTTTCATACAATGAAATCATATAGTGACCGAGTTTAACAAACTTATACATTTAATTATACATTTAGGTACTGAGTATTAATTAACTACATGTACTTACTATAGGGTTAGGATTAGGGTTTGGTTTAGGGTTAGTTGAATGTAATTATGCATATTTTATAGTTATTACTATATTATTACTACATATAATGTGCAACAATGATACTGTAAAAGAAAGTGTTACCAAAAACACCATTAAGTAGTTTATATAATATTATATTGCATATCCCAATTCTTTTTCTTTGACAAACAGACTGAAATGTATTCACTTTAATGTTATTTCAAACCTGTTTGACTTTCTTCTGCAGAACACAAAAGAAGATATAATGGAGTCCGATGTTGTAGATCTTTTTTGTTCCACAGCGGAAAATCATACAGGTTTGGAACGACACGAGGCTGATTAAATGGTGACAGAATATTCAATTTTTTGGATAACTATCCCTTTAACACTTAAATGCATACCTCGGGTCTTTAGTGACCCGGGACGTCATTCACTACCCTCCTCCTCGTTCATTTTTTAAAGTTAGACATCAACCTTCTTGGTATTCCTCAATCAATTCATTATAAAGAATATAACAAGAAAAAAATCATAAAATTATAAAAGAATGGCTATTTTTGATTTCATTTTTTGTAAAAATTGTATAGGGTCGCTAACGACCCGAGGTGTGTATGAGTGTGCGTATATTTTTTCTGCACAACAATAATTGAATCTTAGATGACGGAATAAGTGCAATTCACCTTTATTCCACAAGGTGGCAATGTCTGAAACGCAATGCTGAAGTGACGACTCATTCAGACAGAAAACAAAATAATAAAAACATGAAATGGCTCCGCGATTTACTGCAGAGCAAGTACTGAACGCAATCAAATATGACTGTAACTGTCACTGGATGGATCTGGTGAAGCTGTTAGCGATCGAAATATTGATTTTGAAGATGTTGAAAATTATATAGTTTTGAGAATACGTTTGAGATCGCGAATGGGCTCATATTTCGTGACCTCAAACATAAAACTAGCCCATTATTTGCTGAATTTACTGGGAAATGAGCTCTGACGAGGACAGTGATGATGGCATAAAACATCTGCTCAAACGGAGCCCTTTCACGCTCCAAAAGGTATAAAAATATAATTAATTTTATTCTTCTGTAATTGTTACACTCATATCAGAGGAGTTTTATATAATCGCGACAGGTAGAGATCCTTCCGTGTTAGATATAGATCCGGGTCGATAAAGACCCGAATATGTAAGAATGATTGGCGAAACAGCCATGCATTAAGGGTTAAATATTTACAGTCTTTTGTTTGTGGTTTTCATCCACAGTTTGTACTTTGTGTTGATTAAAAATAAAGTCTTGACACTGTTCCTGCTGTGTTTTTGTCCTTTGACTGGAATCTCTGCTGTAGGCTGTTTCCGTCACGCTGCGGCTCGTCTGATCATGTTTTCACCACAGACATGATTCATGTGTTTTCTTATAAAAGCATTTGAGGGTTTTAGATAAATTCATCTTCACCATAAGAGTTCACAATGACTAGCCCCTGGGTGTGTTTTCAATTAAGCTCATCCAACCGAACCAAAACATGTTTACTGGAATTAACAAACTTTTTTGTCTTCCATATGATCTCTTCAGTGGAGGTGTGACTTCCGTCTAAAACCTTGCAAACCAAATGGGAAATTACAGAGAAAAGGAGCATAAACAAATCAAAGATTTGACGGCAAGCATAAATTTGTCTGTGTGAAAAACTAAATCTCATATAAATATGCTCAGTTCTGTTCCACTTTCAGCGCAAGACTGTCGCACTTAAAATATTCTTACATTTTTTCCAAGGAGTTTGAACGAGGTAAAATTTTACCAATTTACACTTTTCATATTGGATGACTTTTAAAGCATGTGTTACTTCTTATTGTCCATTATTATGTCCACATTGTTTTGATCAATTTTCATTCTCTAACAGGGAGAGACATTTATTAAGAGATGGATGGTTTGGGACCAGCACTGTTTGGATTATTTTTAGTGTCTTTCACAGTTTCTAAACCGGTAAGGACACTTCATATTTTAATATTCACAACCAGACTATGTACTTATGTGTTCTCATATTAAGCATGTTTACTTGCATTTCTACAGTTTCTGTCCTTACTTGCTGTTTTTTAATCAATTTTTAATCCAATCTCTTTCTTATTCCCTGTATCATGTCTGTGACAAACACTTGACATTTTTTGTTGAAATTTACTTGCACATTTGTGATTAGCTGAGTTATAAATTTGTGAAATGGATTACCAATGGTTAATAAGATCCTTTACCTCTGTAAACATGTTTAAAACTTGTCTTAAGACACATCCGTTTAAGGAAGCCTTCACTACTTTATAATTAGTTTTGAACAGATCCCTTTGGGGTTTTATTTTAAATTATTAATTTGATTTCCTTTTTATATGTTCTTTGTGTAGACCTAACTGTACAGCACTCTGTATAGTACTTTACGAATGAATTGTGATCTGATGATTATCTATGTACAATCCTCCAACAGGTTAGTCTGTATCACCAGCTGACATTATCCAGTTCTGAATCCTCTGAATCGAATGAGTCGAGCTCTTCGGAGGAGATCGCTGTACCGAGAACGACCATACAACCCATTGTGCTGAACACCATGAGACCGGACAGCCTGCACCAAACCAGTGACCGTACTGCACATCCAGGCCTGGCGCAGACCACTCCTCACCCTGCCAACACGGAGCAAAAAATTGTGGAGTTGGACCCGAATACAAGCCTCGGTCCTCTTCCAGATCTTGTGGTTCCAGACATCACCACCCCAGAACTACGATGTTACACGGTAGACCTCACCAGTCCTGAGCCAAAACCTGCCAGAGGAGATAGCATTTAATTATCCAGCATAATTGTTTTACTAGGCTTGTCTATTCTTAAAAAAGAAAAAAAAGATGTGATGGTGTTTGTTGCACCCTGTATCCTTTTCACTGTTCTCCAGTAGAATTACACAATATGTTGCATGTATTAAAATGGTGCCTTTCATTTGCATTTTTCATTACTGTTATTAGTTGAAACAGTATTTTAGAAATATGAAATGGTTATATAAAGACAAATGCATCCTGACACTTATAAGAACAAGAGGTTTTTCAGGAACTTTGCAAATTCAAAAAGTAATAAAAATGTGCAAAATGATGTCAAATTTCATATTAACTAATAAAACATTTGGTTAAAGAATTATGCCATTTTGATTTTTTTTTTTTTTTCACATTTAAAACACAACGCTACAATTTGGCAATGACCCATAATGGGTTCAATACAAATTAAGATAATTACACAATTCTGACATCCTAATTTATCATCCCTTATTCTGGAAAATTTAAAAGCATAAATGCATCTTAGATTTTTGATAAATCACTTTAGTTTCAGTCTCTACTTTTCTAGGTGTAACTACTGATTTTTGTGGCTACATGCTTGGCTAGTCACGTAATGTCCATTCTGAATTAATGAATGCTAGTCTGTTAACATTTAAGCCTGTAACATGTAAAACGAGTGAAATGATTCACTTCACGTTTACCAAGTCACAATTATGAGATGAAAAATCGAAATTATGATGTATAATAATGACTTGTAGCATGATTTTTAATGCGGCGGAAATGGGATTCCCTGGCGTCTTGAATTTTTAAACTCGAATGTGAATAAATATAAAATACATGTGAATTTGGCCATTCAGTGAAGCCTCACTATTTGGTTAATCTGGACCTTTTTTATATGCAAACATTTTGTTTCACCTACCTCTTCCCCTGCACAGTAGGAAATAAAACATTTAAAACTTTTTTTTCAAACATTTTTCATTTTATTTTTTCATCACCATTAATTCTCACTCTAACACAGTAACACAAAATTATTTATTGAATGACTGAGGACATGGAGGAGTGCATGTATGTTTCAGACATCTATCGATTCAATACCATTTAACATCAACTTTTCAAAAAGACTGGGATCAAGATGTCATCTGTGTGCAAAATGCCAAAGAGAAGCAATTTCTATAATTATTTGACCAGGTAACACTGCAGCCTATTACTTGTGGTGAACACCACTAAATAAATAACATGTAAAACTGTGGGAACATTTCCTGCAATCTAACAAGGAGTAAGACTAGGTGATAAAACGGTGATAAATAAAGACCTAAAGGTCTGTAGACTTCAAAAAAAACTAAACAAATGAACCACTTGTATGCAACATGTTTTTTTAAAAAACAGCAACTTTAAAATTCACATGAGGTTAAAACTATTTTGAAATATAAGGTAATGTCAACCAAAGACAATGCCACTCGTAAATCCAAAAGCGCTTCTCTAAAAACCCAAAGGAAAAAACAGCAAGAACTTGTATTTCACATCCCTTTCAACAATGGTGAGCTCAACATTTAATGCTGCCTGCAAACATACGTGAAGATGAAAAATAACCCACAGGAGATACTGCAGATGTTATTCCCGCTATATCATAACAGGATGGTGCAACCTAATGGGTAATGAATGATCTCACTGAGCAAGTAAGGTGCGATAAAACTGCTAAATTCATGTTCAAAATGCCTGAGAGTCTGTCCTACAAATAACAATATCTGGAGTCACAATCAAAACATGAACTTGTAATAAAAAAAATATTGAGGACAAGATTCTTTATAGAAGGAAATCTTTAGGAAAATAAGATAATGTCCGTTTTTTTATTAAATGGGGGGAAAAAAAAATTATATATATATATAATATATTTTGCAACATGATCATTTGATTTTCTTTTTACAATACAAGGTTTGTTTCTTGCCCAGCATTAACCAATAAATAGCATTAAATCATTTTAAAATGAACAAAAGTTCAGCAACGATGTTAACTGTTCCCAAGCTCATGCTGATTCTTGGTAAATGAGGATTCAGTCAGCATTCACCCATAAAGCAGATAATAAATAATAGTTTATCCTCATAGCGCAGAATTATCTTTAAACACTCGTTATGACAAAATGCATGTGAAATATTAAAAAAAGTGAAATGTTGCAAATTTTACTGTGCTAGATCAGTCGGTTTCCATCACAGAAAATTAAAGAAGGCTCAAAAAAAAAAAAAAAAAAAAGTTCTCATCCAGTTTATTCCAGCAAAAAAGAAATGCGAGCAGTTGTACAAGCAGTGAGTGAGAAGAGTTTGTATTTCTATATGTCGGTTCTATAAAAGCTTAACTGGGAGGTGATTTCTGAGCCTAAACGTCACTCGTGGTGCTGCGCGTCGGTCTCTTCTTCAAGCGGCTGCTCCGCAGGCTGTCGTGCGTCTATAGCAGGGGGCGCAATCAGCCCGCCGTCCTGTGCCGTGTTGTAAGAGCCACAAGTGCTGCACTTCATGCCCAACACGTGGAAGGCAACCGTGCAACGAGCCTGGCAGTCATTGCATATGATCTGCGAACAAGCACATACAGTGAAGTGGACTTATTGGGGAAAATCTCACAAAAATAGGTCATAGTTCAAAGTAAAATCTAAAGAAAAAAAGTGTCATTTTTTAAGGTACACTATGTAACTTTTGGTGCTCTAGCGGTTAATAAAAGTCACGGAGGTACTGGGATACTCCGCAGCAGTTGTTGTCCCACCCAGTCTAAAATAGTCAGCACGTAAACACTTATTATAGAGGTATCGTAGTGATCCAGGATAAGACAAAAACATGGTATGGAAGATGGATTCATGATGTCGAACAAAAAAGTGACAGTGTACCTTAAAATAAATAAAGTGTAAAGAAAATGAAGACAAATTGAATGAAATTAGCCAATTTTAGGGTCATTTAGAATTGTTGCATTGTGAACCACTTTTTTTGTCATTCGCATTATTTTCAATCATGATTCTTATTTCTGTAAAGTAAAAACTACCATATCAATGTTTTTAATTAAAATCAGTATAAATTGAAGGCAAATTCTACAATGAGGTAAAAGTAACAAAATTCTTTCTTTTTTGCATAACAGCAATGAGAATGCAATTTTTATTTCAGAAATTAGAACTGGGGAATAAAAGGAAATGAGTTTAGTTGTCATGAAAACAAAAATAAAAAATAAAGTTCCTACAAATTGGTGCAATTTATATATGCAATACAATAATTCAAATATATATCATTTTAAATATCACTAATTAAGTAAACTTTCTTGACAGGTTTTAAGATTTTCTTCAGTGTTGTTAACTAAAACTAGAACCTTTAAAAATCATTTTTGTTCATTGAAATACAGCTGAAAAAAAAATAAAATTTTTCCAGCTGTATTCAATTAACGAAAATGATTTTAAATACATATAATGCAAATTATAAATGTTGCCTTAGAAACAACCTAAAGTTGAAGTATTACTTTACTAAAAATAAAACTAAACCGAAAATAATTTAAAGCTAAATAGAATTTTTTTTTTTAACTAAAAAAAAAAAAAAAAGCACTACAATTCATTTTACACAAAAAGCAAATAATACTAATAAATATTATAAAAAAAAAATACTATAATAGTATATAAAATAAAATACAAGATATTCACTCTTTAAATGCCAGGAGGAAAAAAACTAAATTACTGCAGCCACATGTTGCAAGCTAAAATTATTTTAAGGTTCACATTGAAATGACCAAAGTAGATTTCTCCACATCTGAGCTGAACTGTCATCATTTTACAACTGCAGGGTATGAGAACATCTTACGGACTCATAAATGAATATTCACTTCTGCTTGTGTTTGCATTACTCCTCATTTGCATGTCCGTTTGATAAAGTGTCTGCTTAGTGAATCCACGCAAATGAAGGCTCCGTTACCTTTACTTTAGTGTCCTGGTACTCTGTGGGCATGGGAGACTGGGCAATTTCCATATCTCTCTGTTCCCAGAACTCCTCCATGTTAAAGGCAGAGTGCATACAGAGGGGACAGCGGTAAGCACTGCGGGACAGACCGCCAGATGTAAGCACATCTCTCAACTATTGAACATTATCCTATTCAAGTCTATGACTAAGAATCAAAACAGGTAAATGGCTCAGAGAGGCTGGTATTGTGCATCACATTGGTGTGACTTAAGTTAGAGAAATGTCAGTATGAATACAAAACAACAATATTCCTTACCCAGTTCTGCACATGTCCTCAAAGCATGTTCTGCAAGCAAAAAAGAGTGTTTTTACATCAAATCACATTCATTTGATAGCACATGTAGGGTACCAGTACACATGAAGTGACCTTAAATATTTTATAGAAATCAAATATATTTTAAATATATTTTACAAAAAGTTATAGTGGCCATTTCATGTATGCATTATGGCAGACACTTTTATCCAATGCAATTTTTAATTAGTTAAGTTAACTTGAATTAATGATTAAAATACTTCTAAATTATTTATCTTAGATAATCTCAACATTTACTAATACATTTTTAAGATCAAAATCTGTTAACACGATCAAAAACGGTTAACACGAGTTAATGCATTGTGAAACAAATGAAGGTTTTTATTAAGTGACATTTACAAAGGTTAATTAATGCATTAATGTTAACAAATGACATCTTATTGTAAATAATCTATCATGACTGTAAGATTTAGGGAAAAAAGGCCACAGGCAATATGTTGAGCAATTAAAGGTGCCCTAGAATCAAAAATTGAATTTACCTTGGCATAGTTGAATAACAAGAAGTTCAGTACATGGAAAAGACATACAGTGAGTTTCAAACTCCATTGTTTCCTCCTTATATAAATCTCATTTGTTTAAAAGACCTCTGAAGAACAGGCGAATCTCAACATAACACCGACTGTTACGTAACAGTCGGGATCATTAATATGCACGCCCCCAATATTTGCATATGCCAGCTCATGTTCAAGGCATTAGACAAGGGCAGCCAGGATTAACGTCTGGATCTGTGCACAGCTGAATCATCAGACTAGGTAAGCAAGCAAGAACAATAGCGAAAAATGGCAGATGGAGCAATAATAACTGACATGATCCATGATAACGATATTTTTAGTGATATTTGTAAATTGTCTTTCTAAATGTTTCGTTAGCATGTTGCTAATGTACTGTTAAATGTGGTTAAAGTTACCATCGTTTCTTACTGTATTCACGGAGACTAGAGAGCCATCGCTATTTTCATTTTTAAACACTTGCAGTCTGTATAATTCATAAACACAATCTTCATTCTTTATAAATCTCTCCAACAGTGTGTAATGTTAGCTTTAGCCACGGAGCACAGCCTCAGACTCATCCAGAATCAAATGTAAACATCCAAATAAATACTATACTCACATGATCGACGCATAGACATGCAGTATGCATGACGAACATCTTGTAAAGATCCATTTGAGGGTTATATTAGCTGTGTGAACTTTGTAAATGCACTGTATTATAGTCGAGAGCTCAGGGGGCAGGGAGCACGCAATTTAAAGGGGCCGCAGCCTGAATCGGCGCATGTTTAATGATGCCCCAAAATAGGCAGTTAAAAAAATTAATTAAAAAAAATCTATGGGGTATTTTGAGCTGAAACTTCACAGACTACATTCAGGGGACACCTTAGACTTATATTACATCTTGTAAAAACTGGTTCTAGTTCACCTTTAATTACATTTTAGACACTCCTACTGATTCTTCATGGCAGCTTCCACATTTTAGATTAATAGTAAAGTCAAGACCAAAACTATGAAATAATGTGGAAGTATCAGTGACATTTAAAAATGTTCATATGATGGCAACAACTTCTTAAGTCAAATATTTTTAGTCAGTTGTGTCCAAACCTATAACTGGTAATGAATAATACTAGTGAATTATGTCTAAAGCCATGGTCACACTAGACTTTGATCATGCAAAATTTCTAATGACATCACACTCTGCAGACTCTTTTTAAAAAACATAATTTAACATAATATAGATAAAAAATGTGAGAACATGCAATCTACTCCTCTTTACGACAACCTTGCAGATTTAAAGTTTGGTTTCTTTAATTCAGCTGAAAGGTCAAGTTGTGCCATGTCAATGTTCTTTTGGTCACATGATACGATTTTGCAGGTCAGAGTTCACCAAACTTGAACTTTGGAATGCAGCGAAATGTGAAACTTCTTCGCTTGAGCATGTGTTTCCAGTCTCCCACATTCGCATGCGTATGAATGGAAGATAAATGGAATGAAGTGTAGTGTGACCGCACCTTTACACAACAGATTATCAAACACTCACTTGTGTAGCAGATGGCCGCACGAGAGCACATGAGCCCCTATTCTGGACGTGTGGATGTCCTCCATACACACAGGGCAGTTCTGCCTGGAGACATTTTCAACACACTGAAACGACAAGCACTGCTTAATATTTCACAAAATGATCAAGTACCGTACAAGAATCAGGAGAAGACTTTTCATACCTTGTGATTATCTTTAAGATCAGTGGCTAAACATAAATTGCACTTCGTACAATGGAAGTATTTCTCTCTTGGGCCAATTCTAAAAGTGACAGAGGAGACGAAGGAGGTCAATGAGAATCTTATTAAAAGAATTACAAATGTATTGCTTTCAATAATGAAGGCACCTCTCATTTGTAAGATGCACTGCATGAAAGCATGTGCTAAATTAATAAATGTAAATGCCATGCAAACCTGCATATCCCGCAGGGCTGGCAGTGGTACTGCTTCTTGTCTTTGTCAAACAGATGGCAGATGTTACAGTAATACTCTCCAAACTTGACTTCACATTCTTTACACGTCTGTTGAGCCTGATGGACACAGAATGAGCAAGAGTTTTAAATGTTATCAGAACTGAAAAGCAATTAATAGAAAAAAAATAAAATTTTGCATTAATAAAGCCTTTTTTAGAAGACCATTAAAATGTGTGTTGCATTCTGACATTTAATGTTTTATACAACAAATACCACCATGATGTGTAATTAGTTTAACAATTACTTGTTTTGCATTACAGTAAGATTTTATTAGATGGTGACTGGAATTGCAGTCTTCAGATTTGCTTGGAAAAAGTCTGTGAAAAAGGTCAGAGGGACTCAAATCGTACCGATTTCGTGGAATGACTCATATATGAGCTTTTTCAGTGTATTTTATCTATTTGGTCACCAAAATATTAACTGTATAAAATGTATGACATACATTTTATCTTATATTAGAAATTGTTTTGTTTTTAGTTGACACCACATATTTTGTCATTCCCTCAAGGCCTTCTATGAAAGTGTACTTGGGATATGAATAAAAGAAGTCCATTCATTTTGCCATTCCCATAAATATCCATCTGTGCTTTTTTTGCTGGTAATGTTTTTTAAAACAAAATAAATTCATGATTATCCATTAAAATCACATCATTTAGTTCCGTACCTCAGTAACCCCTCAACCCCGTTACACAAACCATTCTCCCCCTATAAAAATAATGAACTGATACTTATGTGACATCATTAATGGGAAGTGACATCATAGAAGTCTTCTGAACAACATTGTGAGAAGACACAGGCAAGTTACCACCTTCTTTAATAATTATAACTAAATTATGTTGTGAAATTGTGTTGGTCAAGCTTAACGACTCAACCCCGTTACATCGATTAAAGATAGAAAACTATTACTTGTGAAAATTATCTTTGTTATTTCAACATTATTCATGATTTCTTAACACTTATGTGTTGTTGGGGATGTTTTCATCCACTAAGGGGTGTTTTTGAGTCTTAATTTGGCCACAACTTTCTCTGTGTTTCAGCAAATGGAATGATTTTTGGTGACAAATCTTATTTTGATACATATTTTGGGAAAATGCTTTGAAAATTTTCAATACACTGTGGGCAAATTTACTACCCTGTATCACTGAAGGATTTTAAGGTTTTAAACTGGCTTTACCATCAAGAAAAGACAAGCATTTCACACATAGGCTGTCCGTACTTCTCACCCTCAAACGGCAGCAGGTGCATAAATACACTTACTTTGTTTTTGTTTACTCCATGTAGTTCTGAGAGCTGAGGTGCATATTTTGATTTTCTCAGACGCATCAAGGTAAGTGCGCAAAGGTCTTACTCGCTCACTCACACACACACACACACTATAATATGCTGTTATACTCCATATAAAAGCCAGTAACTAAGCTTTTTTTTGCACAGGCCTATCTAAAGGGTTAATGGTGCCACCTGGTGATCAACTGTAAAAATGACAAATTTTACCTCTTCCCAACAGGGAAAACCACCATCAATCAAGAATGCATGATTTTATGGTGTCATGGCTTTGCAATCAAAAAATGTCGTTATAATGGAAGTCAATGGGGCAAAAACAGCCACGAACAGTAAATGAGGGAGAAAAAATTTAAATCTGATGCTGCACAAAAACTAACAATGCATTGAAACCAATGTTGTTACTAATCTTTCACATGTCCAAGACTGTGATAAAAGGTAAAAAAAAAAAAAATCCAGTCCACAATCACTTTTTATATTGAAAATAAGTCATTGTGTGTGTGTTTTTCCCCCAAATCAGTGACATCATTTATAAACTTGGCAATAAATAAGTAAAAATCCTGTATTTTTTTTAAACATTTAGTAGTTTTGATCAGGACTGACGTTGATTAACAGATTTATGTAAAAAAAAATTGAAAAAAATATTTATCTCATACATTTTTACAGCAATTTACAGCAATTAATTTAGTGGATGTTTTCATCCACGAACATAACGAAAGGGTAGTAAATTTGAACAATGCACAAGGGTTAATATCATGCATGCCATGCGCCCTCCATTTATTCACTAGATTTAGAGCAGAGAAAAAAAATAAATAAAAATCACGACCCCGTCACACCTACATTTTTATTATTATTATTTTTGTTAAGTTTATGAAAAAGTAATTTAAGTTAAGTTGAACTCAGTCTGAAATGTTCAGAGCAATCATAAGAATTTAGTTAAGCCTTTGATCAAAATGATGAGATTGCTGTCACAAAAAGTGCCCATTTCAGGCTTTAGTATAGCAAAAGTGTGATATTTTATGTAACTTTTATATTTGCAATTACTGAATTAGTGTGAGGAACATCTGATTAATAGGAAAATGTTGATTTTATCACAAATACATTTTATAATAATATTCAGAGAGCTCCCATAATGTCCATAACTTAAAATAACGACCAACAATAATAGGGATTTGATGCCTGAGATGGGAAAATATGTTTTTCTGGAAGTTAAATATGTTATTAATGTTGTGGGGTGTACAGAGAAAAGTAATACATTTGGTAAAAATGTGTAAGTCCCAATCGAACCGGTTTCGTGGAATGACTCAAATATCTTGCCAGGTTTTGTGAGTTTCACCCAAGCAAATGATATGATGCGTTTAGAGCCAAGCTTAAATATGACTTTACCTCTTGAATAGTATTGCACGCTGCACATTTGACCTCTCGGACCTTAAATCGGTCCATTTGATGGTTCTCTTCACCATCATGACAGAGTCTGCAAACATAAAACTTCCCACAGCAGGGCGCCTGCAGAGACAGACCACAAATATATAATCCATCTCCATCAATCACATTAAATATGAGTCTCTACTGACTGACATCAGAATATGCTGCAAGTGCAAATCTATAACAAAACCCAAAACTGCCATTTCTTTGACCCTACCGAGCAAAGAAACAAGTCTAAACAAACATATCTTATTTGTTGCATTTAAACCAACAATTAATTTCACTTCATAAAATAATATTATATTACACATTTAAAATAGCAAATGGTGATGTATATTCCATACAGTTAGCTATATGCTAATAAGACTTGCTTCAATCACACGTTGCAACCAAGGAAAGTATTTACCAAAACAATCATGCTAACATTGGCAAGAGTATTTCAAATAAACCGTATAAATGCAATTAAATGTCGCTCACTTTTAACAAACAGCTGCGAACATAATGCTCACATCCGACTTCAGTGGCAGCCATGTTTCATTCAAACGCGAGAAAACTTTATTTAACAGTTGACCAGTGTGTGTGTGTTATCTATCACGTGTCTATAAAAATAATACAAAAAGAAAGAAATACGTTTTTCCTTTCATCCAAACTTTTCATTTTTGATTTGAAAATTGTTTCTGTCAGACAAGTTAGGTTTAGTGTTGAATTTTACATGACACCCCAGGTGAAAAAATACTATAGTAATTTATAGTAAATACTATAGTGTTTTTGAAGAACCATACTAGTTAATTGTAGTATACTGTATATATTATAGTATTTACAATACTTTGTTAATGAATGCTACAGTATACTGTAGTATTAACTACAGTGAACTGATAAACTGTAATAAATAGGCTACTGTAGTATACTTTAGTTTTTACTACAGTAAACTGTAGTGTATTGTAGTATAATATACCCTATAGTTGTAGAAAACTTTGTACAGTATAAAGTAATTTGATTATATTTCTATAGTTGTTATATTATCACAGCAACTATAAAATTACCACAACAAATTAATTCAAGTACTTTACTATAGTATGGTTCAAAAACACTATAGTATTTACTATAAATTACTATAGTATTTTTTCACCTGGGACAACTTTGATGTAAACAAAGATTACAATGTAGGAGTACATAATGATGTAGATGAGGGTCAAATCTACTATTGGCAGTCTTATGATGAATTATGTAGAATTACTTCATATCTCATGTCCAGTTTATAATCAATATATGTACATATCACAGGGAAGTTGTCACAAGGCTTATTTAATCTCAGGGTTTTGAGTCAAACATCCAACTAAACAAATGTTTGGTTTCTTATCAACATCTGGTTCTAATTCACCATCATATTAATTTTACAGCATTTTGAAAACAAATGCACAAGTAACACTAACTTTAATAACATTGTGTCCTCTACACTCTAAAAAATGCTGGGTTAAAAACAACCCAAGTTGGGTTAAAAATGGACAAACCCAGCGATTGGGTTGTTTTGACCCAGCTGTTGGGTTGAATCTTAAACCCAACCTGCTGGGTAGATTTATTTAACTCAACTAATGTTTAAAAATTACTTTATTGATCACTTAAAATGAACCCAAAATATGTTGGAAATTAACATTTATTAATATGTTTAATTAATAATAATTAAATAATAAACACGTATTAAATTGCTTTTTAATGAATGTTCACCTTTTGATATTATTGTTGCCTCTAGTAATTGTGTCTGATTTTTAATTTCCAACATATTTTGGGCTCATTTTAAGCCAGCCATATAGTCATTTTTAAACGATAGTTGAGTTAAATAAAACTACCCAGCAGGTTGGGTCAAACATTTAACCCAACCACTGGGTTAAAACAACCCAATCACTGGGTTTGTCCATATTTAACCCAACTTGGGTTGTTTTTAACCCAGCATTTTTTAGAGTGTAGTCTTCTCTTATAAGATTGGATTTGTATTATTGATATTGTCCCTTTGTTTTTATATAGCTAAAATCACCATGCCAATAACATTTGGTGGACAAATCCTTCATTACAACTGAAAATAAAATCACATCCATTCGTGGGGATTTGTCATGACCTGAGCACAGTGACAGACGGTGGCAGCATCTGCCCCTTTAAGATTAAAAACTTGCCCATTGTCTTTCCTAAAATTACTGCTAATCTGATCTCCCGTGGATTTAAGACCTTAAGAGTCTATAATCCACTGAACATGATGTAAGTATATTCATGTTACATTTGAAAACATGATTTACTAAGCTCTGCTTTTGGACTTGATGTTGTAAAACTTGCTAATATGCTCAGTATGATTTTTTTTTTTTTTTTTAATCTCTCTCAGATGTCCTTGAGATCTGGAGGGATGTGGATGTGTTTGATGAAGCTATTATTTGTCATACAGGCTTTTATATAGAAAAATCAGTTTTTAAGATATAAAATAAAGAGATATAATAAGAATCAAATCGAATTGAATAGAGAAGTGTATATGTATTATTTCTAAAGAAGAGAAAATCCAGTAGAGGCCTAGCCTAGTATGTGGATGATGGCAACGCAAGTTACTGAATACAGTGCACAGCATATCTGAACAAATAAAAAAGATGTATTTTCTTTATGATCACTAATACAATTCATGGAATGATGGTATTAAACATATACATAAAAAAATGAGAAATGTATGTCATTAATAGCCATAAAATAAGTAAATTAGCCAATTTTGTTTAAATTAAGGATTGCAGAAATGAGTACACCCTAGATTTAATTCAACAAATGTATAATATTCTAGTACTTAGTATGCCCTCCATAATTTTGAATATACTGCTCTGACCCTTCTTGGCACAGAGTGTACAAGTTCATGACAAATTGTCACATCTGTCCTGTTTAACTCCTGGATGATGAGCTTCTTAAAGGTGCCCTAGAATTAAAAATTGAATTTACCTTGGCATAGTTAAATAACAAGAGTTCAGTACATGGAAATGACATACAGTGAGTCTCAAACACCATTGTTTTCTCCTTCTTATATAAATCTCATTTGTTTAAAAGACCTCTGAAGAACAGGCGAATCTCAACATAACACCGACTGTTACGTAACCGTCGGGATCATTAATATGTACGCCCCCAATATTTGCATATGCCAGCTCATGTTCAAGGCATTAGACAAGGGCAGCCAGTATTAACGTCTGGATCTGTGCACAGCTGAATCATCAGACTAGGTAAGCAAGCAAGAACAATAGCGAAAAATGGCTGATGGAGCAATAATAACTGACATGATCCATGATAACATGATATTTTAGTGATATTTGTAAATTGTCTTTCTAAATGTTTCGTTAGCATGTTGCTAATATACTGTTAAATGTGGTTAAAGTTACCATCGCTTCTTACTGTATTCACGGAGACAAGAGCCATCATTATTTTCATTATTAAACACTTGCAGTCTGTATAATTCATAAACACAACTTCATTCTTTATAAATCTCTCCAACAGTGTAGCATTAGCCGTTAGCCACGGAGCACAGCCTCAAACTCATTCAGAATCAAATGTAAACATCCAAATAAATACAATACTCACATAATCTGATGTATGCATGCAGTATGCATGACGAACACTTTGTAAAGATCCATTTTGAGGGTTATATTAGCTGTGTGAACTTTGTTTATGCAATGATAGAGTCGAGAGCTCGGGAGGGGGCGGAGAGCGCGAGCAATTAAAGGGGCCGCAGCCTGAATCGGTGCATTTCTAATTATGCCTCAAAATAGGCAGTTAATTTAATTAATTTAAAATTAATTTAAAAAAATCTATGGGGTATTTTGAGCTGAAACTTCACAGACACATTCAGGGGACACCTTAGACTTATATTACATCTTGTAAAAAAACGTTCGATGGCACCTTTAAATGCCCTGATCTTTAATGGGGAGTGTTGCTCAACTCGTCTCTACAGAATCCCCCACAGGCGCTCAAGAGTGTTAAGATTGAGTGCAAAACATGTCCACAGAAGGTTTTTCACCTTGGGAGAATCACTGTAAAACATTTCAGCTGGTTAAACTTAGAAATGTAAGTTCACCTGCTGCCTTAAAAATGTGAGTTAACTCAACTTGAAGATAAGCTTTGTTTCAACTCAAAAATAGTCAAGACAACGCATTACTTTAAGTTAAAATTTAAACTTAAAGTAATGCATTGTCTTGACTATTTGTGAGTTGAAACAAAGCTTATCTTCAAGTTGAGTTAACTTATGTTTAGTTGAGTTAACTCACATTTTTAAGGCAGCAGGTGAACTTACTGTACATTTCTAAGTTTAACCACCTGAAAATGTTTTACAGTTTGTCATGTTGAAAAAATGCACAACAATGCAGGGAATGAGGAAAGGGTAACATCTTCTGTTTCAAGTTTGTGTATTAAATTACACAGTGGTTTGGGAATTCATGACAGCATTGATAAAGCACAACTCCCTCACACCTTCAGCACTGATACATCCCTATATAAGAGCTTTACTACCACTGAACTTTACTGTGGGAACCAGGCACTTCTCATTGTACTCCTCCTCTAGCAACACCATAACATTTTAGATGCTGTTAGATCCAAAATGACTGATTTAGTCTCATGAGACCAGAGTATTGATTCCCAGAATCTATATTTTGTAAATATGGGCTTTGGAAATGGCTAACTGACTTTATTGTGCTTTGGCTACAGTGAGAACAACAACCATGCATGTCATTTCTGCAGGCTGCATCTTACTCTGTGAGATAAACAGTCACTCTTTTCATAGCTTTTGCTGGCTCTGAGACACTCGCTTGGTATTTCTCCTGCTCTTTGTCTAGCAAAAAAATCCCTCATCACTAATGAAAGCTTAAAAGCTTAAATTGTCACAAGTCCATTGTTTTTGAATTTCTGTGTTACTTTTGCTATATTTTCACACTTAAAACAATGATTTGGTAATCCTGTACCACTGTCCTCTTTTGAGAGATAGGCCTAAGTCTCCTGACAGTTCTCTCCCAAGTGGTTCCATTGTTGTCAGCATTAAATCTGAGAATGATTCAGTGGGCTATATAACACTTTTAACTGTCAAGAAATTACTTCTCTTTAAATGTTTTGGTTCAACATACTTACCTGTTGATGTTGCCTTAAACTTACACCAGAACATTTTTATTTCGTTTTATTTAGTAACTTTTAGGAGGGTGTACTCATTTTTGCTACACAACATTTTATCACCTTGATAAGAAAATCTTATTTTCCTGAATAATTTTGACATGCTTCTTTGGTAATTGATTAAGCAGACTTGTTGGAACATTATATCTCTAAAGAACCCTAACATGTCTTCTAAGTAATTGAGTGATTGCTGACTTTCAGAGGTTTCAGAGGGGGGGTACTCATGTATGCTGTGCACTGTAAATACAAAATTCATTCTTTTATATATTTCCTATTAATATTCAAAGAAATATATAGCAATGAGGAAAAAGTCATAAACATCATGGGATTATACAAAGCACATGCCAAGAATATCTTCACAACCCTAGAAAGTTAATAGGAATAATTTCCCCAGTAACTGAACTTAACAATATGACAATATTTCCATATGAATCACATTGTATGTCTTCTCATGAGATCAGGTTGCAACCTAAATCTCAAAGGCCTTAGTGCCGGTTACCTTAAGTGACTTAGCATTATCTGTCCTGCTGCTCTTTCCGATGTTTATAACCCTAGATTCATGCCCACATGAATTTGTTTTGTTCTTGAAAGCAGATAAACACTGCATACTGTATGTTATTCAAAGAAATTCATAATCACATTTTTGAACCTGCATTCATCTTCAATAGTTTTATATTAAGTTTATATATCTTTAATTATTTTTATCTTAGTTTTTTAATTTTGTAACATTATAAATATCTTTACTGTCAATTTTGATCTATTTATGTGTCCTTTCTGAATAAAAGTATTCATTTCTTTTTTAAATCATATACCTCAAACTTTTGAATGTAGCAAAAGTATTAAGCAGCAAAAATATTTTCAACATTGATTATAATAATAAATGTTTCTTGGGCAGAAAATCAGCATATTAGAATGATTTCTGAGGGAACGTTTCCACGCCTAGTATTTTCCTTCATTCATGAATTCCTTCATGTCCACTAACTTCTGTTTGGCTGCTTGTTTAAATGTTACTATCATTATCCTCTTATAAATACTTGTTCTATCATAAACTAGATAAAGATGCCCCTAGTTTAGAAGCAGTTTATGAATAAGCCTTTGGATGTTGAAAGGAGTCTTGTCTGGGTAATTTGGGAAGAAGAGCCTTCATTCATTGACACATGGCAAGCATGCCATTTCAAAGAATTCAAAACAGACGCCACCCTCAAGCAAAAGCTTAACGGATAATGGCATTTAAGTTGAACTCTTAGCTCCTTATAGACGGCATTAGAGCACTGGTGCTTCCTCCTGCCTGTCTCTTTATACTTAAATAGGGTAGATTTAACTTCAGTAAAGCTCTGAGATTTACAGGCGCTCTGTACAGTTGCTATCCTCCTCTAGGAGGATAGTGGAGGACTGAGAAGATGTTCAGCTATCAGAGTAACAGGAGACAGAGCCTCTTTCCCAACTGCAAACTAGCAACCTCTGAGTCAACAGACGATGTCATTCCCTTCGCCAAAGAGTGTTTGGTGAAACAGTGGAGCTCTTTAAGCGAACTACAGACGGATATCTATGACATCTTTGGTGAGGTTGACGATGGGGAGGTTGAGAAGCATTCGGAGCCTTCGTTATGGTTTACCAGCATATCGCCAAGCAGGAACTGCACGCTCAACATCAACGTTGGAGGAAAGTCCTACCGCATCACCTACAAAATGGCAGCGAGATACCCACAGAGCAGAATTGGCCGTCTGGCCATCTACACCGACCATAACATGAAGCTGAACCTCTGCGATGACTACGTCGTGAAGGACAACGAATATTTCTTCGACCGAGATCCTGACGTCTTCAACAGCATCTTCAACTTCTACAGGACCGGTGTGCTGTGGATCAAGGACGAGCTTTGTCCGAGGAACTTCTTAGAGGAGATCAATTATTGGGGCATTCGGATCAAATACTCTCAACGGTGCTGTCGGATCCTGCTCGAGGAGAAACATGACGAATTGTGCGAACAGCTCAAGGTTGAGAAGGAACTGGAGGCGGAGCTGGAAATCGAAGAACACGAGGAGGCATTCGACGATATGTTTCTCGGCAAGATGCGACGGTCACTTTGGAACATCATGGAGAAACCGTTCTCCTCGGTACCGGCGAAACTCATGGCGGTCGCCTCGAGTATGTTTGTGCTGGTGTCGCTGGTTACGATGACTCTGACTACGGTGGAAGAAATGGAGAACATGGCATCTACTAACCAGCTCAGTGGCAAGACATACGGAGAGTTTGTAGAGACTGTGTGCATAACCTTCTTCGCCGTCGAGTACCTGTTGCGTCTGGTTTCAACCCCAGGTATCAGTCGCTTCGTTAAGAGCATACTGAACACGGTGGACCTCATGGCCATCCTACCGCAGTTTCTGCAGTTAGTGCTCGAGAGCTTTGAGACCTTCGGTTCTGGGAAAGAAAATGCTGACATGGAGACTGTAGGTCAGGTGAGCAAGGTTGGACAAGTGCTGCGAATCATGCGACTCATGCGTATTTTCCGGGTTTTGAAACTGGCACGTCACTCCACGGGGCTGAGAGCGTTTGGCTTCACGTTGAGGCAGTGCTATGAGCAGGTGGGATGTCTCTTTCTCTTTATCGCCATGGGGATCTTCACATTCTCTGCCATGGTTTATAGTGTTGAACACGACGTCCCTAATACCAACTTTACCAGTATTCCACATTCTTGGTGGTGGGCATCTGTAAGTAAACATTACATATATAGTTAATGTTACTCATTACTCACCCTAATGTCTTTACAAACACGTATCACATTCTTTTTTCTGTGGAAAACACAAAAGGAGATCTTAACAGAGTGCAACAGTCAGGTTCTGGAGGTAAAATCCCATTGATTTTCTCCATAGGGGAATTGATTTTGAATGATAAACCTTTAAAGAGAGACCTACTATGAGCTATGAGGTTATATGCAATGGAATTCCTGGTAAAAAAAAAAGACTTAAAGGATTAGTTCACTTTCAAATTAAAATTTCCTGATAATTTACTCACCCCCATGTCATCCAAGATGTTCATGTCTTTCTATCTTCAGTCGAAAAGAAATTAAGGTTTTGGATGAAAACATTCCAGGATTATTCTCCATATAGTGGACTTCAATGGTCTCTAAACGGTTGAAGGTCAAAATTACAGTTTCAGTGCAGCTTCAAAGAGTTCTACACGATCCCAGATGAGAAATAAGGGTCTTATCTAGAGAAACCATCGCTCATTTTCTAAAAAAAAAAATTTTTTTATACATTTTAACATAAATGCTCATCTTGAACTAGCTCTCTTCTTCTTTTCTATTTGAATTCCGACAGTGTAGACACTGCTAAGTGTATTACTGCCCTCCACAGGTCAAAGTTTGAACTAACTGTTATATACTTGCACTAGCATATTGTATATGACAATTTAGTTCAAACTTTGACCTGTGGAGGGCAGTAATACACTTATCAGTGTCTACACTGCCGGAATTCTAATAGAGAAGAAGAAGAGAGCTAGTTCAAGATGAGTATTTAGGGTTAAAACGTATATAATTTTTAATTTTTTTCTAGAAAATGAGCGATGGTAATTTTGACCTTCAACCGTTTGGAGGCCATTGAAGTCCACTATATGGAGAAAAATCCTGGAATGTTTTCATCAAAAACCTTAATTTCTTTTTGACTGAAGAAAGAAAGACATGGACATCTTCGATGACATGGGGGTGAGTAAATTATCAGGACATTTTAATTTGAAAGTGAACTAATCCTTTAACCATGATGCTGCAGAGAAATCTCTACCAATCAGAGAATAGCAACAAGCAAATTGCATCAAATTAACTCTTTAGCTCCGCCTCCGCCCACTACCATGAAGCACTGCAAATGATGTGATAGAGTCAGTCTTCTTTCACTCTCAAACCACTTAAAAAAAAGCATATTATGCATAATATTTGCAAGTCTGAAGACATATTATAGATTTGTGTGAGAAACTTTCACTGAAAAGTCATCTTTTTAAAAATCCCTATGGGTATCCCTTTTTTTCCATAAAATAAAAGTGAATGGTAATCATGTTTGTCAAACGTGATTCGCAGTGACTTTTCGGTGAAAGTTTCTCACTTAGATCTATTATACATCTTCAGACTTTTAAAATGGTCATTTTAACTACTTTTATGAAGTTTACATGGTGGTACTTTTTACTTACTACTACTACTACTACTACTTACTACTTTTTGGTGGTCCTGGTCCCCATCTACTTTCACTGTTTGTCATTCTGCTAAACGTCTCCTTTGGTTTTCTATGGAAGAAAGAAAGAAAGTCACAGGGGTTTGCAACAACATGAGGTTGGGTAAATGATTTATTTTGATCAGTTACCAATATCTTCTCATTCCAGGTGAGCATCTCTACTGTAGGCTACGGTGACATGTATCCAGAGACCCTTCTGGGGCGGATATTTGCCTTTGGCTGCATTTCCTTTGGGATCATTTTGAATGGCCTTCCAATCTCCATCCTCTTCAACAAGTTCTCAGATTACTACGCCAAACTGAAGTCTCACGAATACACTTCCAACATGAAGAACAGAGGGAAGGTTAACTTCATCCTGAGAGCCAAGAAGAAACTAAAAGAGTGTGGCTGCATTGAAACTAATGACACTAATTTCGTAGACACTTGATTTCCCAAAAATGTGCACATTATTTTATTGTTGGCATTGTTAAGATGTACTGAATCTTGTCTGAATGGGATTATTTTCTAAAAAGCCTCTTATGTAAAAGTGCCAAATGATTTAATCACAAGTATTACGTAACACTGATTTACAGTAAAAGATGAAGAGATATACTTACAGTCTGTAATTCCTCATCTCCTGTTCCTTGTGCATTATCGATTGTTTAGTTTTCATAGCATGAACGCATCTTTGGTAATGAAGGTGTACTACAGCAATACAGTACATTTTAATGTTTGGACATCAGGTTTTTGTAATTTGTTACCACTGTTTTGCTCTTTTTAAATATTTTCTGCTATTCACCTGGTTACAGAAGCACATTTAGCCACATAACACTGACGCTGACCTGCATTATCGTCACAGTTTATGGGTTACCTTACCTGCCCTTTTGAACTCGACCTGTCTGACAGCCACAATGGATTAAACTAATTTACAAATAGCATTAATCTCATTTACGAAGTTCCCATGACGTGTCCAATTAACTGAATTAATACTGTTTTTAGCCGATGACCGATTTTTAGAAAATGACCGATCGTTTCAGTAGATAAGACCCTTATTCCTCGTCTGGTATCATTTAAAGCCCTTTGAAGCTGCACTGAAACTGTAATTTTGACCTTCAACCATTTGGAGGCCATTGAAGTCCACTATATGGAGAAAAATCCTGGAATGTTTTCATCAAAAACCTTAATTTCTTTTCGACTGAAGAAAGAAAGACATGAACATCTTGGATGACATGGGGGTGAGTAAATTATCAGGAAAATTTTATTTGAAAGTGAACTAATCCTTTAAGTGTGACATATAGTGACTTAATACTTAAAAAACTTAAAAAATTGGAGTAGGATTAACTTGAAAAATGCTAGGAAACAATTTCCCTCGGTAATTGCTAGTAAATTTAATAAAAGATTACAAAGAAACGGCAAGAAAATTAACACATTGAATTAAACGTGAAATTCTGAAGTAGAAAGACTCCAAAAATCTTTGTTTACAACTTTTAAAAATCATGGTTTACAGTGCAATGGCTGTATGACGAAAAACTCCCCAAGATGTGAGGAAGAAAACATGGTTGGGAGGAATATACTCTCTCAAGACACATTTTAGGTACAAATATATTTATAATATTACATATTTCATAAATAAAACCTTTTTCTGACCCGTCGACGATAGCGCAGTTGCACTCCAGGCCTGTAGGTGGCGGCATGACATCAGCGAGCTCATAAGCGTGACTTCTTCTTGTTGTGCTCTTGCGCTTCTCTGACCTCTGTAGACTGAGTACGGTCCTGAAGTCCGGCGAAATGGTTCCTCCAGTGCAAGTGTCGCCGCTGATTAAGGTTTGTCTTCACAAATTCATTATTCTAGGTGTTTATTACTCGATTTAAACGTATACAGGACTCTCTTTCCCTCCAGTCAGAGCGGGCTGTGATGTGTTGACGTCTGTTAAAATGGCCTGCATGCTGAAAGTCATGATATTTCCTTCCTTCTCTGCTAATAAAAACCGAATTATTGATATTACTGAGATTTATTTTGTTTTTCAGACAGCCAGATGGTCTGCATTGCTTGTTGGTATTATCTATGGAAAGCGCAGATATGGTAAGAACGAGCAAGTTCAATGACAGGTGTTCAAATGACATTTAAATTTTTATATATATATATATATATATATATATATATATATATATATATATATATATATAAAATATACACCCTTTTTGCAGATTGATTTGTTTTAGAGGTTCATTCACTCTAGAGTGCATGTTTATGTAGGTCTGAACTACATATATTGGTTTAATTCATTAAAAATATATAAATAGGAATGAAAGATGGTGGCCATAATGGTGCTGCATCTGTTGCTGAAAGTTTAAAAATGTTTACACACTCGATAAAGACCATGCATTTGAGTTTAAAGCTTTTTCTTTATCTCCAGATAATCTGAAACCAATCGCAGAGGAGGAGAGGAGAATAGAAGAGGAGGAGAAGAAGGTGCGAGAGGAGAAGGAACGCATTGCTAAACAACTAGCAGAAGGTAAGGTTTCACCTTCACATTTTAATAGTGATTCTTCTGCATATTCATCAGTTGAGCTTTGAATTGTTTGCTCATGACACTTACTACTTTTCTTTTTTTAATTCAACAGCTAATGAGGACACAATCCTGAAGTGATCAGCCCAAAATGTCGGCTATATTGTGTTTATTAAGATCTTGTTATCTCTCTGGATAAAGAATGATACTTGTATTCTGCCATTTTGGTTTTACAGTGCCCTTTTCACACCTTTCCATGTTTTCTCTTATAAACAATGCCAGACGAATACCTCTTTTTGTCAAATAATCACTGAATACATGCAGATATTTGTACGACCTTGTATAAGTTTCCTCTGATCTGACTCTGTTTTGTTCTTTCATTGAAGAACCTTTATACAGGTGTAGTACATGCAATGTAATGTAAAATATACCCTGAATCAGAGTTTCACTTTGGTAAACAACATCCACACCAATATTTATTAATAAACTGTTAATCCCTATTTCTTTGTGTTTAATTTTGATGTATAAAAATTATTTAAATGTCCAGGTTGTTTTAAGTATGAACTGAGACCGCAGCATTTAAGATTAGACAATCATTTTTACTGTTGTAAAAGATTCATTACCAGGAAATACTGTAAAGAAAACTTAAGGTTATTCAAAAATTCATCATTCAATCAGGGTCCATTCAAACATTACCCAATCCATTTTTTTATATCTCAGATGGCATATGCCTGTGGATTCTCTTTTGTGCATACTGCAAACCAATTCTTCCTGTGGCAAGCTCTAATCTGATTGGCTGGCTTTATGCAACTTCAGTTTTGTGCTCTTTACAAACTAGTTACTATATTTGCCAAAGTTTGTCAGGTTAGTGCATCAAATATTTGATATTCAAGTTTTGTTTTAGGAACTTGGTAACCGTTATTTGAGTTTTTCTACAGTCTATTATTGTGGTATCAGGTAAACACCCCTAAATGACATGTAAAAACAAAATGAACTGTGGAACTATAATGTATGTGGAGAGTTATTGTGTCACTGAGATACTATTACAGTTTTTGTTTATTTTTTTAATTCATTTTTTAGTTTCAGTAATTTTGTAGTATGTTTTTGACATTAGTTTTAGTATATCAAGTTCATCAAAAAATCTTGCCTTGGCAACTAACTGAAATAAAATAAGTTAATTTGTGTATTTTTGTATATATTTTATTTCATGTAACAAAAATGTTTTTTTAATGGTTTTTAGTTAAAAGGTTAGTTCCGCAAAAAAATCTGTTATTAATTACTCACCCTCATGTCGTTTCAAACCCGTAAGACTTTCGTTGTTCTTCGGAACACAAATGATATTTTTGATGAAATCTGAGATCTTTCTGTCCCTCCATTGACAGCTACACAACTACCACTTTCAAGCCCCAGAAAGGTAGTAAAGACATCATTAAAGTAATCCATGTGACTCCAGTGGTTTAAAAAACAGTTTACCACTTTATTTACAAAATATTAATCTCCAATGCACGTTCACAAGAGCACCATGACGCATGAGTGTTGTTTTGACATGAAAGCACGTTGGAGATTAATATTTTGTAAATAAAGTGGTAAATGCACTTTTTTTTTTTTGCGCAAACAAAGCAATCGTATTGCTTCATAAAATGTAGGTTATAAGGGTGAGTAATTAATGACAGAATTTTCTTTTTTGGGTTAATGAACCCTTTAACTATAATAACACTGGTGGACAATAAAAAATCTGGCTGATCAAGATTGGTTCTCTGAATATTTCTCTGTGACAGAATATTCTCCATTTCTTCCCCAGTAATCCACAGCTCTCACTCTGTAGTAACCCCTCACCTCCAGACTCTCTGTGGAGGAAAAACACAAGCAGGTCAATATATGGATCAGTGCTTAAAGTCATACATTTTGAATCCAATTGAATTCATACCTGGAGAATAAGTGAAGTATGTGAAAATAGTGTCTCTGTGATTAATCCTCTGGAAAGTGGTCTCGTCTTTGGAAAATTCCACTTCATATGTCTTTATACACCTAAAATGACATGCAAATTACAATTAGACCCATTAAACAAACTGCTTTGATGAACTGCTGTATTTAAACAGTTCTTACTTCGTGCCGATGCAATGATCCTTCCAAATAATCATAACTTGTCCTTTAGTGACGGTGATGAAACGCACCCCGTTAACCTGCAGAACAATAACTGCAATATTAAAACCAAACAACAAGGTTTCTAAATCTCTGCAAAGAATAACATGTACCTGGAATGCAGATGTTTTGCAATCACACTTAAATTAATTTCATGCACAGACAGACATGTGAGTAACAGTTTTGGGGCGTAGGTAAACAGCAGAAGCTATAAATTCACTCCACATCTTGACTTCAACATTACACAATATTAAACTCTGGAACAGGTCCAATACTTAGAAAATAGTGCCTTACTAAGCTTCATGAGGTGCATCCTGGGATGCTTTTAAAGCATATTAAAGGATTTCACATACAATTTATATTTGTCTACAAAACTAATTTCAGGTATTTCAGCATCAACTTTAAGATGAAAACATTTTTAAAATCATGAGAAACGAATTCAGTCAAATGTGATTGGTAGTGTAACCTTTTGGTGTCAGATGCATCTAATGAGACGGCTGTGATGACAACGTTATGTCAAGTTGCCACTAACCTGGTTGGGCTTTTCTTTAGACTGGGCACATATGTGTATGAGCAGCACTGAGGGGACAGGAAGGACTGTCTTGAGCATCAGAGAGCCATCGGATGGGACCGGCAGAGGTCCATCAGTCTGAGGATCCTACAAAATACACATTCATTTAAAGACTTCATGGCATTTTTTTTACTCTTTTGATGTGCAATTTTAATGTTTTATGTAGATATTTATTTAAAATATGCTGCAAAACCAGCTTATTTAGAAACCATAATGGTAATTAAGTCAAAATCATAAGCTCATATGGCCACCCACACTGTAAAAAAGTATTTTTCTAAGATGTACAGTAGTGGCCAAAAGTGACGTCCTGCCTCATCTTCACTTTTTATTGAAATATTATTACAAATTTGTTAAGTGTAATTTTGTAAGTGTAATTGTGCTTGGAGTCAATTGTTTTATTTGTGATAACAAAATGAAACATGCCAAATTGTGCAGATATAATTTGTGGCCAGGCTGTCATACAAAGAAATTATGAACACAGGCAAAAACAAAAGAGAACCAACAAAATATCAATAACAGTTTATGCTGTAATCAATGTATGCTTTTTCCTGTGAGTTTAGTTTTTCTTTTTGCATAGTAAAATAAAACTTGTAGCTGTTGTTTGCCTTTTTTTGCCAAATAATTTTGTCAGATAAATAACGAGTTTAGTGTTTCTTCCATCATATTTCAAATATTTTGATGGTTTAATTGAACTTGTAGGGTCATTAAAAAACAAATATCCCATCCAGACATCACTTTTGGTCACTAAATAAAAAAGGCTACTGGAGTATCTTTCACTGAAAATTACTATTTCAGTCTTTCTACTTCAAAATTTCACATTTAATTCATTGCGTTACTTGCCGATTCTTTGTAATTATTTGTGACATTTACTAGCAATTTCAAAAAGAGTGAAAACTGTTTCTACACCAAAACTTTTTTTCAGTGCATATGAAAAACAGAGAAGTCTTAAAGGTACAATAGCAAAAACAGCCTGTTTAACACTCAAGGTCAGATAAAGGGTGGAATGTGGTCATGAAAAACTAAATTATGACTGTTTTACATTTACATTTAGTCATTTAGCAGACACTTTTATCCAAAGCTTTCGTGCAAGAAACCAGTAACATTATAAGCAAACTTCATGGAAGTCATCAATGTGTGTTATGAAGGTGCGTGCATGTGTGTGTGTGTGTGTGTTGAACCTCTTGGCTCCGCAGCTGTGTGAACTGCTGTGCAGTGGGATAGTCAGGGCTGCCCATGCTCTCCCACAGTTTAAACGGGTTTGTCACATTATTATCCATGTAGTGTGTCACATACATCAGACCTACAAACACAGACAGGATAGAACTATAAATACAATCATATTTAATAAGCGCTTTTCACAATACACATTGTTTCAAAGTAGCTTTAAAGAAAATCATGATGTTAATGTTTATACAGGGATGCAAACAGGTAAGGGGGAAAAAGGTGAGAACATTGCGCACAGATATTTTTTAAGTTATTTGCTTTACATGCTCATTTGTAGTTATTTTAAGGGATTTTTTCATTTATTTTTTATTACCCTATATGTCCAAAACTGAAATTGTTCCCTAAAAAAAGTAACATATTACCAAAATCAACATTTGGTTAAAATCTCGTGTTATAAAAGACGAAGTGCTATGCAGGATATTTAAGACAATATTGTTTGATTAGATGGCAATACTGTTTGCCACATCTCAGTCCTCAAATACATAAAATATTACCCATAATAGACATATAATGGGTAATATTATATGGGAAAAATCTATGGATCTATGCAAATCCCATTGGTGACCTATTTTGATCTCAAAAAGGTGAGTTCTCACTGAAAGGTGAGGAGTTTGCATCTATGTTATAATATCTTAATATCTTCATGCCTCAAAGTCGCATTCACCAGATTAGAGCTGGGCGATAATGTAGTTTACATTTTTCAATGATATAAACAATCAAGCAGTTGAGATTTGCTATATAGTATATATCACCCGACGCGAGTATAAAAAAACTTCATATAAAAAGCCGGACGATAACATAGTTACGTTTAGCAACAAAAGCAAAAAAAAGTTGAGATTTGCTGTATAGTAAAAAATTTCGCTTTACATGAGTGTACTGCATGTATGAGAATACAGGTATAATATATATCCAACTTTATATGTAGAGCTGTGCGATAATTTAGGATACATTTTACGTCGATATAAAAAATAATGCAGCCAAAATTTGCTGTATAGTATATATTGATTTATGTGAGTATACTGTATAGTATATGCAGGTAAAATTGAATGTTTTACAAGTAATATACTATATATCCAACTTTTAATATATCGCTGGGCAATAATATAGTTTACAAGGATCAAGGATCAAGGCTGAATATACTAAGTTGTATAATTTGTTACTAATTATTAAATTGTTAATTTAATTATGTGCCAATATTGAGTATTATGAAACCTGTGAGGTTTTGTTCAATTTATAACATTTTGGTGTAGCGTCAAGCCTACGTTCTATTCAATTGTGCATTGTTGAGCAAATATAATAGTGTATTGTTTTTTTGTGGTTACTGACCCATACGTTGAGGTATTCCAGTGAGGCGCAGATTGATGATGTCAGCAGCTGAGGAGGTCTGGTTATCTCTGCTGTTATACAGCAGGACGGTGGTCTGCCAGCTATCGGCGGTGTACGGCACCTGAGGGACGTGAACCGTGGCCAACACACCCACTGACGAATTCACTTCAGAGCTGTCAGTCAACACCTGAGCCTGCACCTGAGTCTCACCTGAGGAACAATAAATTATTATACCAATACATTTCTAGATACAGTTTGATATACTTAACTGGTATATCACCATCACTGATGATTCATCATAAACGTTCATTACCTAACAATGCCAACAGGCCCATCACAGTCAGGACCGGTTTCCGTAGTAACTGCACGTGTGGCGGGTTTGTGTTGTTGATCTGGAATCGAGCGGTGAGCGTGCGCTGGGTAAACGGGTGTGGGTGGTAACTAAGGAAAGCATTGTCGTTGCTAAGCAGAGTGTAGTTGACAGTACTGTTCTGGTCAGCGATGAGCAGGTTCTGATGCTGTGAGATGACCTACAACACACCAGAGGCATGAAAGGAGACTGTAATACTGCACCAAATATACCTGACTCACTAAATTAACAAGCTTTAATGAATCTTTAAGGAATGCAAATAATTTAAGAAATAAAAATAAAGACCCCATTAAAAATAAAAATATTTTGTGTCTTTAAGTTTGAGGTAGGGCTGCACAATTTGGTGGAAAATAGTAATAATTAATATATATACACTACCGCTCAAAAGTTTGGGATCGGTAAGATTTTTATTGTTTTTAAAAGATGTTTCGCCTGCTCACCAAGGGTGCATTTACTTAATTAAAAATACAGTAAAAACAGTAATATTGTGAAATATTATTACAATTTAAAATAACTGTTTTCTACTTGAAAATATTTTAAAATGTAATTTATTCTTGTGTTGGCAAAGCTGAATTTTCAGCATCGTTAATCCAGTCTTCAGTGTCACATGATCCTTCGGAAATCATTCTAATATGTCAATTTGCTGCTCAAGAAACATTTATTGTTTACAGTTGTACAAAATATTTGTGTACAATATTTTTTTTCAGGATTCTTTGATGAATAGAAAGTTCAAAAGAACAGCATTTATCTGAAATCTAATCTTTTGTAACATTATAAATGTCTTTACTGCCACTTTTGATTGATTTAATGCATCCTTGCTGAATAAAAGTATTAATTTCTTTAATTTATTTTCAAAAAAATAAAAATAAAAATTCTTACTGACCCCAAACTTTTGAACGGTAGTGTATAATGTTACAAAAGCTTTGTATTTTAGATAAATGCTGTTCTTTTGAACTTTCTATTCATCAAGGAATCCTGAAAAAAAATATTGTACACAAATATTTTGTACAACTGTAAACAATAAATGTTTCTTGAGCAGCAAATTGACATATTAGAATGATTTCCGAAGGATCATGTGACACTGAAGACTGGAGTAATGATGCTGAAAATTCAGCTTTGCCAACATGAGAATAAATTACTTTGTAAAATATATTCAAATAGAAAACAGTTTTTTAAAATTGTAATAATTTTTCACAATATCACTGTTTTTACTGTATTTTTAATTAAATAAATTAACCCTTGGTGAGCAGACAAAACTTCTTTTAAAAACATTAAAAATCTTACCCATCCCAAACTTTTGAGCGGTAGTGTGTATATATATATATATATATTATACTATTATTAATATATTATACTATTATTTAATTATTATTTAATAATTTTACTATATTATTTTATTATGATTATCGTTTTATATATATATATATATATATATATATATATATATGTGTGTAATTTATTTTAAATATTTAAAATATTATAAGTTATTATTTTATTATTATGTTTTTTATTATTACTAAATAGAAACATTAAACAAAACAATAAATATTACTATATTAATAATTACTATAACAACTATAATAATAAAAATAATAGTTTTGTTTTACAGTACAAGTGTATTTATATTAGTTAGCTGTATTTTTGTTTTTTGTTTTAATTTTCAGACATTAAACAATTTCAGTTTTCAGTAGCTACTGGCTAATAAAAATGTTCATTTGTCCTGCCCCAACTTTCTGTTTTAATAGGAAATACATCAGCTGAGGAATAACAATATTATTTGTCAAACCATTTGAAGGAGTTTTTGCTATTAAGCAATGGGCTCAGGACAATATGATTGGCTGACTGCAATTCTGCTCCAGGACCAGCAAAGCATGTTGAATGCTGTCCTCATGTAAAACACATTTAGGTACTGAAACAGATGGTGAAATGAGATATTAGAGTGAGAACAGAGAAACACAGCACTCTCGTCTACCTTAACCACCATGGCTGCGTAGGTGACATCCGCTCTCCAGGTGAGTGGTTTGTTCCAGCCAACCAGCGGATCAGCCTCGTCATTGAAGATCGGCACAGAACGAAACTGTAGAAACCGCTGCTGGATCTCCCGCACAGTGGCCACTTCCTGCTGCAGGATGGGTAACGAGCTTCCACCTCCCTGAAAAACAAAGAAATACATACTACAATAATCAAAAATATAATTACTCATTTGTCATTTGTTTGACAGGTTTATCAGAAGCGACTTGCAGTATACTAATTAAAGGAACAAGATTAAAGTCGACATGTAAAACTTTCTCTACACATTTTACTTCGGTTCTGGTATGTAATGTGATATTCAACAAGGTATATTAGCATTTTATTATCACTTATTACATGGCTCTCTGTAATGCATGATTCTGATCGGTTTATTTTGCAGCTGGCCTTACTTATCATAAACTTTCATGTACCTTCTTGTGTAATGCGATATAGTCTAGCCTTACGCCGGTCTCTCCAGTAAAGTAGTTTGTGCCGTTGTAACAGTGCTGTAGCATCTCCCAGCAGTACGGCGAGCGGGGCGGAGAATGACAGGAGTCTCCCGGACCCCCGAACTTCAAGACCGGACTCGCTGCACGAAGGCCCTCAGAGCAGGCATCATAATAGTTCAGAAACCCTGGAGGAGTGGAGCAGGAAAATTGACTGTCACCACAATGAGACTGTTCTCAGTAGAACCACTAATTCTTCTATGAGGTAGCATTAAATTAAAACTTGTCAGACACTTTCTTGTTTTGTCCACACCACAAAGGCACATAATTCCTGTGTTCGAGAACACCATGTGTGGAAATACAACACAAAAACATGCTATATAAACTGATCAGTAGTAGTGTTACAGAAGATTTCTATTTCAAATAAATGCTGTCCATCAAAAAATATCTCAGTTTCCATTAAAATATTAAGCAACACAGCTGTTTTCAACATTGATGATAATAAGAAATGTTTCTTGAGCAGCAAATCATCATATTAGAGTGATTTCTGAAGCATCATGTGACACTGAAGACTGGAGTAATGATGCTGAAAATGAAAAAAATAAAGCCTATCTGAAAGCAAGACAGGAAAGAGAAGTTGGTGTGCAGGTGGGATAGTGCTGTGTGACTGCTGTGGTCTCAGAGTTAAAGCTTAAAGGGTTAGTACACCCAAAAATGAAAATTATCCCATAATTTACTCACCCTCAAGCCATTCTAGGTGTATATGACTTTATTCTTTCAGCCAAACACAATCTAAGTTATATTAAAAATATCCTGGATCTTCCAAGCTTTATTATGGGAGAGAATGGTACCTTTTTTTATCTGAAAAAAGTGCATCCATCCATCATAAAAGTCCATCATACGGCTCCAGGGGGTTAATAAAGGCCTTTTGAAGCGAAGCAATGTTTTTTTGTTAGAAAAATACCCATATTTATATGACGTATTGACGAACACGGAAGCATAGAGAATAGAGCAAAACAAAACACCGGTCACAAATTAGAAATCTAAAACAAGAATTTATAAAGAGAAATGTCAGAGGAGCTTGAGTTTGTTGCCCAGCCCTATTTGTTTGAACCACGAGAGGTGCCTACTCTCAACTAAGCTTACGCTACACCTACATGCGTTGGGTCATAGGTCACTCTTCAGACGAAACTCGACTTGCGTACGGATGTTACCAGACTTTATTCACCCCCTAGAGCCGTATGGATTACTGTTGGATAGATACACTTTTTGGGCTTCAAAAAAAAAAAAAATGGTACCATTCACTCCCATTATAAAGCTTGGAAGATCCAGGATATTTTTTAATATAACTCAGATTATGTTTGGCTGAAAGAAGAAAGTCATATACACCTAGGATGGCTTGAGGGTGAGTAAATCATTTTTGGGCGAACTATCCCTATAAGGCTGCCCAATGAGCTTAATTTAAATAGAAATTTTACATTTAACACTTCTCCAAAACTTCATATACAAATTTCCCCAAAATACAGACATAAACATAGATCCTAGTTCAGTTTGGTGCAAATTACAAATGTCTATTTCAACATCTTCCCTCTACATGGTACAATAAAATTGTTGATTACCAGTTAACATATGAACATAAAAAATATAGCTGCAATTACAGGGCCTGAGGTTATGGTACCCGCAAGACAAGGTCCCAATGGGTCTCAAGACATTTTTAAAAGTTGGGCATCTTGGACTATTATTAACTTGACATGGCATCTTAAATATGCAGCACTCAGTGCGGGATGAGCAAGAGATGCAATGCAACGTGCATGTCTATAAGAACACTAATAAAAAGATCGACTTTAGATGTAGGATTTCGAAACTGTATGTTTAGACAAAATGTCAGAAAATATCATTGGTGCAATTACTTCAGCAGCATGACCCAAAGAATGTAACATTTTGTTTCTAGCCTATTTGGATAAAAACTTATAAGCAGAAATGACAAACTTACTGCAAGAGCAGGTTTGATTTTTTGGTGGTGCTCGATGCTTGAGACCACTAATTAAAATCAATTCCAAATGATTGAGACAAACTGACAGGGTTTTGGCTCAAGACAACAAAAAAAAATATTAGACTGTACCTTGGATTGACACAGTGATGTTGTCAAAGTCGTGGTTGTTCGGCTCGTTCCACGTCTCGAAGTTCCACTGAGAGACAAAGCTGAGGCCGTATTTCCCTGCACACATATAAAACAGCAGGAACAAACACAGTCAGACCTTTTGGAGTTAAAAGATAGAGTAAACAAAAGGTTCAAACTGCACAACTGCTTCATGATCTATCATCACCATCTAAGACATTACAACTTCACTCTCATACTCACATATGTATCTTTTGGCGATCAAATAGACCAAATTTCTCCATTCAGTAACTTGTCTTTTGTCTTCAAAGTTGGTGAAGGTGTTGGAAACACTGCCCATCAGTTCAAACCCTTTAAAAAGAAGCAATCCTCTTTGACACAATTCAAAGTTGTGTTAAATTAACCCTAATGGCAGAATCCTAATCCTACATTACGCAAGCATGGATTACATTGTAATATTTAGAATTTGAAAAACAACGTTTTAAATCTTAGACCTGCTTAGTCAAGAAATAATGCAGGACAGTAAAGCCAGCAGAAGATCAATACTCCCTGATCTGAGCCTTCTTGCACTGTTTCACCAGCTCCGTGTGCACCCTGTGTGTGTTGCATTACATACCCGGCTGCAGTCCATTCTGCCAGAGAAGGTCAATCAGCTGGTCTAAGTGAGTGAAGTTGTACTGATATTCTCCATTGTAAACTCTACATGAAATCCAGAGACAAAAATATTAGTACTACAGTACATTACAACCATATATTTTACATGGAGATGCATGGAGAATATAAATAATGCATTTAAGTAAAGATTATTTGTTGATGCACAAACAGAAAATCAGATACTATGTCAAGCAGGTTCCAAGAGAGAAAAGAGATTATATGAGACATTTTATAGCATTCATGTGATACAACTTTCATCTAATGAAATCTTGGTTACACTTTACAATAAGGTTTAATGTATTAACATTAGTTAATATATAAGTTAACATTAACTAATAACAAACAATACTTCTACAGCATTTATTAATCTTAGTCAATGATAATTTCAATATTTACTAATAAATTTGTATTTGGACTGTGAACTAACATTAACAAACAACAACCAGTTTGATTTTTACTAACTAACATTAAAAAAGATGCTTTAAAAATATATTGCTCACTTTTAGTTCATGTTAGCTAATGCATTAACAAATGATAACAAATCTTTAACAAACAATAAGCATCTGCACGATAAATGCTTGATAACATAAATATTGCAACTTAAACAGTAAATCATTTGAATTTTCTCTTAAAATGTTGAATTTAAATTTGACCCAGATGTTTATAGACAAAAAAATATCTTTTGGAAACATCACTGCTTACTTGCGAGGTCACAGATTTTTAAACAGTTACTCTAAAAATAAATTAATTACATCTTCAAAAGTGTATTTAGATTACTGTACTAATTACTCTCTCTAAAAAGTATTGGATTACTTATTACTAATTACTTTCTAAATCAACCTCGACCAGTTGAACAATACAGTGATAGACATGAAACATTTTAACAATACATTTTGATGTTAAATCCACTATTGTTTTATATAGAATTGTTGTATAGTCTATACAGTATTTAAGTAATAAAGTAACTAATTAAATTACAGTAATTATATTACTTGGTAATTAATTCCACCCAACACTGTTTTTAAACAGAAAGAGATGAATGAGCATATTAAATACTAATATCAATCTTAATATTTGCATATTATTTTTTGTGTATGTTATTTATGAAAATATTTCATATTCATCAAACGGAAGAAGAGAAAGTCTCTCTCTGGGAATATGGAGTAACTGACCGTGCGGACACCAGCTCCAGCATCCAGTGTATCCGCACCTGCTGGATTCCTCTGTGCGGCACAGAGCCGATCAACGCCAGATTCATCTGCTGGTCCGGACTGAGATCATACAGGTGTGCATCAGTGTGCGGCTGTGGAGGGCTGCGAAAACACGAGACAAAAGTGAACGCTGTGATAATTCATTTAACAATTATAAAGACAATGTTTTCCTGGAAATGCTGGGGTAGATGTCACTAACAAAAGAGTACAAAAAGTATAATGGTATTATCACACTTTATTTATTCATAATTCTTTCTTTCTTTCATTTATTGATTAAATAAGGTAGCAGTTCATACACATATCAAGATACCATTATTAAAACTACTTATAATTAAACACTGGTTATTGGTTTCCAGATGGGTTTTAATATCATTACTGTGATGCAATGTTTGTAGTGCAACATGTCTGAGTATGTTACGCAAGTGGATTTTCCTTATATCGAGGAAAAAACTAAGATGGTAAGGAGTGGGAGGAGAAATAGAGGAAAACACCCAAAAACCCCTCTTTTAAATACATGCATATTGCATTGACTACCTGAAATCAAATGATACAGCAGGGGTCTTTTTTAGTTATTCATTTATTTATTTTTATAAAAACTTAAAATGCATTAAACAAAAAGAGTCAACTTTATGATACTACTACTAGTTTACTACTACTTCTTTACTTTTAAGTATAATGTACACAGTGTCATATATGAATATGTAACCATGCAGTGTTATGGTTTCCCTTACAATAGTGTGGCAGTACCATTATGAAAGTGATTATATCAGAAGTTAATACCATGATCATATATGTACCGTGGTATTTAAATGTCCAAAGCAGTACCATGGTACTTTTTGCCGTTGATACTCGCTGTACCATGGTATTATTAGTAAAGTTTAGTGTATAACATCACAGTTTTATCCTACCAGAATCCAGTGCTTCTCCAAAAGTGCTTGAAGTTTCGTAACGGCTTGTCAACATTCACTTGAACCTCCACAGATGAAGATATAACAGACTGCTGCTGTTTTATCATCAGGACTAATATAAACACTGTCCATCTGAGCGAACTTTGTTTACATCTATACATGCTGCTGACGTCACGTATAAACACACACGTTCACTGTACGTGACTTCATTGATATATTATCTCATGTTTAAAATTTCGGAAATCGTTAAAAATATTTTCCCCCAACTTATGTGCTCATAAAATATACGAGCTTCCATCAGCTGTCTTCAGAAAAGTTGGTGCTCTGACGTCATTGACTGGCGACTTTTGTTTTTAACAGCTGAATGTCGCGGCCTGCTGGTTTAAATGTGAAATGACTCGAGGCAACGAAAAATACTTTTTTCTCATCTACACTGCATTTATATTCATATAGTATACAGTACAATATAGTATAGTGACAATATAATAGCCCAACACACTCGTGTTAATGTTTAAAGGGTTAGTTCACCCAAACATGAAAATTCTGTCATTTATTTCTTACCCTCATGCCATTCCACACCCGTAAAACCTTCGTTCATCTTCGAAACGCAAATTAAGATATTTTAGTTGAAATCCTCTGTGAGGCCTGCATAGGGAGCAATGACATTTCCTCTCTCAAGATCCATAAAGGTACTAAAAACATATTTAAATCAGTTCATGTGAGTACAGTGGTTCAATATTAACATTATAAAGCGACGAGAATATTTTTGGTGCGCTAAAAAAACAAAATAACGACTTATTTAGTGATTTCAAAACACTGCTTCAGGAAGCTTCGGAGCGTTATGAATCTTTTGTGTCGAATCATGATTCAGATCGCGTGTCGGTCAAACCGCCAAACTGCTGAAATCACGTGACTTTGGCGCTCCGAACCGCTGATTCGATACACTGATTCATTGTGCTCCGAATCTTCCTGAAGCAGTGTTTTGAAATCGGCCATCACTAAATAAGCCGTTATTTAGTTTTTTTGGTGCACCAAAATATTCTCGTCGCTTTATAATATTAATATTGAGCCACTGTACTCACATGAACCAATTTAAATATGTTTTTAGTACATTAATGGATCTTGAGAAAGGAAATGTCATTGCTCCCTATGCAGGCCTAACGGAGCCATCGGATTTCAACTAAAATATCTTATGGAATGACATGAGGGTGAGTAATAAATTACTTATTTTGATTTTTGGGTGAACTAACTCTTAACTCTTAAGGACATTTATTTTGTTATTATTTTATTTTATCAATCTTTGTTTGTTTGTTTGTGTGTTTTTTGAAAGCATCTGAAGTAACATGACTTTTAATGCTTTAGGATGATTCAAAAAAGATGTGGAAGACTTTTTTATTAGGATCAATGAGTTTTATACTGGCAAATGTTGTTCTAACAGGCAAGACTGAAATATAGCACATTTAATACAAAGTGCATAATATAGCAAGAAGAAATAGAAAATCATATAAGATACTATGTTAATTTAAAAATGAATGAAAATATAGGAACAAAAAAAGAATAACAACATAAAAAGTTGCATTCAAAAGAATTATAATAAAAGTAAAATATGACATTACATTGTTTTACAGATTGCAACTACTGTAAAGCTAAAGAAAAGAATGTATTAAATGAGATCAAACAATAAAAAAGTCCCTCATCCATCTGCCTGGCAGTGTCATATACAGGTTACAATCTTAAAATTACCCCTGCGTAGTAACTGTCTGCCCGCGCTCCCTGAATATGATAGGGGGTGTTACCGCCACATTAGGCATACCATAGTTAAAATAGGGATTGGGAGGATACATCTGTGGATAAAAAGGGTACGGACCAAAATTTTGAGGACCTTGAAGAGGATTTACAGGCTGAAAGTATGGGTTAGTCTGTGGGCCGAAGAAAGCAGGGTTCTGGAGAGGACCGATCATGTGTGGATATCCCTGAGAGGGAACGCTGAATGGTATTACTACGGCATTCTGAGGCAGGATGGAGCTGTATGGAGCCGGAAGTGCCACAACCTGAGCAGGATTTTGAAGAGCAGGCATTGACTCTGGATTGGCCAGCACTAGCTGCTGTAGGGGTGCTTGTTTAGGAGGTTCTGCTGCTGTTGCCCTGTCCTGCTGGGGAAGGCCGGAGATGAAAAGGTTAATCTGTGGCACAGAGGGTTGCTGTACTGATTTGGGGTCTACAGGAGGGCCAACAGGAACAGGAGATAGTGGATTGAGGATATATGCTGTCTGGAACTGCGGAGAAGGTTCTTGTAGCTGGAGACCTGCAGGTTTTGGGGTTGGATCAGCGATGGGGGGTTTATTGACATTCGCTAGAGTGTCCCTCATCTGAGTAATCAAGGCTTGCAGCCCCTAAAGTGGGTAAAAGCAATATATTGTTAGGCTATTTTGACAACCAACCAGCAATGACCCAAGCCATATCAATGCCTTAAAGGGTTTGTTCACCCAAAAATGAAAATATTGTCAACATTTACTCACCGTCATGTCATTCCAAAGATTTTCGTGCATACACAAATAAAGATATTTTTGATGAAAGCTCTCAGATTTCATCAAAAATATCTTCATTTGTGTTCTGAAGATGAATGAAAGTCTTATGGGTTTGGAACAACATGAGGGTGAGTAATAAATGACAGAATTTAAATTTTTTGGTGAACTAACTCTTTAACAATGGCTTAGCAGATATTGGTAAAGCTGTCAGGTTTAGCATGGGAAAGCACATTTTCTTCAGAAAAGTTTAGTTTTTATTATCAAGTTTAATGCACAAAATGCAATGAATTTCAGAAATAAAATGAGGTCTAGTTTAATTAAATGAATGCCAAAATAAATAATACTCACCTCCTCTTCACTCGCAGATCTGGCTTCTCTGTCATGATTCTGATCCACCTGTGAGACAAACACACGCTCTTTAAAAACACCAGGGTTTTGTACATGTTGAATATGAAATGACTGAAATATGCACTTACTGGTGCAGCAGTTATCAAGAATAAGTTGCTTATTATCAGCACTATTGTCTTCATTCTTCCAATATATCTGCAATAATATTACAATAGTATGCATATAAAAACCTCTAAATGAACAGGTGCTGTTAAACAAACAAATAAAAACACATTTGCATTAACATTTTATGTTATTTTTTGTATTGATTGATTGATTAAAAGCAAACATCTGATGATCAGCACTATTGTCTTCATGCTTTCAGTATAGTATCTGCAATAGTATTATATTATAACAAAACCTTAAAGTGCACAGGTGCTGTTAAACAAGCAAATACAATTAAAGCAGTTTATGAAATACACAACCAGCTGATAAAACTCTTACCTTAGTTTTTTCCCCCCAATATACCTGAAATAATATAATAATATTATGTATATTAAAACAACTGCAGCATCAAATTTCCATTTATGTCCTACAAGTCTTACCTTAGTTCAGTGAACACGTGAAGTGAAGTTCCCTCAGATTAGAGTATTAATGGTGTTGAAGAGGCTTTTAAGGACTCTTAGTTTTGTAGGAATTGGGATTCATCCAATCAGTGATGCTGTTTTTTCTCATTTCTCCTGAAATTGCAGAATGTCTCAATATCTAACACCATTACCACTAAAAACTCCTTATAATTAAACACTGGTTATTGGTTTCCAGATGTGTTTTAATATCATTATTGTGATGCAATGTTTGTAGTGCAACATGTCTGAGTATGTTATGCAAGTGGCTTTTCCTTATATTGAGGAAAAAACAAAGATGGTAAGGAGTGGGAGGAGAAATAGAGGAAAACACCCTGAAAACCCTCTTTTAAACACATGCTTATTGCATTGACTACCTGAAATCAAATGCAATGGCAGGGGTCTTTTTTATTTATTTATTTTTTAGAAAAAGACAGAGTCAACTTCAACCAAAGCTGAAGAAGTTGTTTCATTGTTCTTTGAAAAGTAAGAAGCAAAATTAAAATGCACAAGTATGATTCTGATCATCAATAATGGCTTTGCTATTTATAAGAAAGTGTATGAATATGGTTCTTACACATTACTTTAGACCAGACTTAAAAAGTTATTGTGAAATGTTGTAGATACTTGAGGTAACTGTCACAAACCAATGCGGCGAGGCATTTCTTCAGAACTCAGATTCTTTAATTAATTTCAAACCATGTAGATTCATTTAAAAGATTAAGCCAAATTATCTGTTCATCAAACTCCACAGCACTCAATTGTGGGAAAGAACCACAGAATTGTATGGGGTGAATGAGAGAAGGTTGTCATATAAAAACACAAGCAAGAACTGGATGATAAAAGATATCGACAAAGCAGCATATGTGAAATGTGAAAAAGACGAACAGGTAAGTGAAAATATTATCTTTATATAGTAGTCAACATTTGAAGTGGATCAAAACCTTTCATCAAAGTTGTCCTAAAACCTTCTTCTTAACTTTTTTTCTTAACTTTTTTGATCCACTTCAAATGTTGACTACTGTATATATTTTAATTATTAAATAAAATATCAGACATAATATATATATTATTATTATATTAATATTATATTATTTACTAGTAATAAAATATTTTATATAGCATGTATTTTATATATATATATATATATATATATATATATTTATAAAATTAAAATAGTAATAGTAAATAATATAATATTAAAATAATTTAATATTATCAGTAATATTATCATATATATATTTATATTATTGCTATTAATTTAAGTTCTGAGTGGGTCAAAAGTCTGTCTAGAAAATAAAATTATGGGATGAGCAATCTATGATTTTAATGGCACATGGTTTACTTTGCAGGTCAGAAGCAGCTATGACAACCCTAATCTTGGTTTTCAGTCTCCTGTCTGCAGTCTGTCTGAGTCTGGCTGTTCCTGTGAGTTGAAAATATGACTTACATAATGTAAATATGACATATATAATGTTACCTGTTTAAGGGATTTTGTCTGTTGGATATACAGTCAAACCAACATTTATTCAGACACCTTGAACATTTCATTCATTAATACAGTTTATTCACTATAGTTTAAAAAATGGTAATTAATATAGCAAGATCTCAGAGTTCAACTGTGTCCGAAAATATTACTCTTAATTACGTCGGATAACATGGTCAGGTCAAAGTGTCTGAATAATATTTGGTCCCAAATTTTTTATCAGTTTTACTGGTAGTCCACTGTATGAAGAATTTTTGGGTATGTCACAGTTTACTTTATTTTGCTATCCTCACTTAAAGTGTCAACTATAGTTTCCTGCACCCACTAGTAAAAAAATATCAAAAATGTCTGAATAATTTTTGTTTTGACTGTAGGTGGAGAACACCAGGGGCAGGAAGACAAGAGATTTGAGTTTTGAGGTAATTGTTTTCAGTTCTTAGTTCAATCTTCAGTTCAGTAAACATTCAAAATGCTCTTTTTAAACCCTTATTCAGAAAAGATGTTTGCATGCTCAGCAGCTGTGAATCATAACTTTGTGTTTTTCAGGACTTCTATCGGCCAGTCTTTCCAGTTCAAACAATGCCTTCATTTCCTTTTCTCATGACTATGGATCAGTTCCGTGGACTGCAAATTACACCCTACAGATTTCCAAGTATCCTACGCCCCTGTCCACCTGGTTTCTACTCGCATTCATATCCACATCCACATCCACACTTATTCCGCTTCAGGCCTCCAGTGGCTGTGCAGCCGCCCATCATTGTGCTAGAGAGGGTCCCCCCCACTGCAACCCCTACAGCCAGACCTCAAGTCACAGTCATTCCCATCGGATGATGACATCTATCAGGAGCCAAAAATAATCAACTATGACATATAACAGGAGAATGGCTTGATTTTGATTCAGACTTGAATTTGATATATTTTTATTTGTAATCTTTTCTTTTTGTTAATTCTCAGATGGTGGTATTGAGCACACCCTAAGTTCTATGTCACACAACCCTGGATATTTTAAATATTAATAAATACATATTTTTTAGCAATACACATTTTTATCTTTCCAATTTCTACTGTAATTTCTGACAATCTGCTTAGCCCTTGTACGTCTAATCATTTAGACTTGCATTAGCTCAAAATATACTTCCATGTTCCAGTGCATTTATATTATTTCACATCATTTGTACTGAAATATTCATTTTTCATATCATGTGATTGCTTGTGATAAATAAAGCTGAGTAGCGTATTAAAATCCCTGTTGCATTTACATTGATATGTAAAATGGCTGTGCAGAAAACACTTTTTGCAACTCAAATCCTAAATTAATGTACAAATAAAAACTATTAGTCTATTTTCTACATTTTCATGGAGATTCACAATGACTTTCCTATGAGGTGATGTTTAAGTAACATTTGAATTACAGTAAATATGTATTATTAGATACCATTTACATTACTTTTCAAAAGTTTTTTTTTTTTGTTGAAAAAATGAATACTTTTATTCAGCAAGGATGCAATAAATTGATCAAAAATGCTGTTCTTTTGAACTTTCTATTCATCAAAGAATCCTGAAAAAAAAATGCAGCACAGTTTTTAGCATTGATAATAAGAAATGTTTCCAGCAAATCATCATATTAGAATGATTTCTGAAGAATCATGTGACACTGAAAACTGGAATAATGATGCTTTGCCATCTCAGGAATAAATTACATTTTAACACGTTAAAATAGAAAACAGACATTATAAATTGTAATAATATTTTTTATAATATTACTATTTTTACGGTCATCGTTTATTATTTTTAATCCCCTTTGCAATTCCAGCTAATAATGCTGAGACTAAATATAATGAAGGCAATACCATTTCACATGAATAAACGATCAAAAGCAAGTGAAATGAATGATTCCTGTTGATGAGATTTATTTAAAAGAAATGAACAGACTCAAAAAAAAAAAAGTTCCATTAAAATACAACTCAAATAGCATCGTTAAACAGTCAGTTTTACATGTTTTCTTTATACTACCTGTACATTAGACTTCACAATTGCAACTATTTTCAAATAACTTAAGTAACTTGTTTTTAAAAGTGCAAATTCATAATTCATACATGGGAATTCCATGGGTAAGACGTGGGTACATGGGAAAGTTCACATTTCCTTTGTGCAACAAGAGAGTGAGAAAGAATGAGTGACTGTGTGAGCGAGTGAGTGAGTGAGTGTAGAAACGCAGTGTGCTGACTATGACTTCTGCTCTGCTCCTGTGGAGGACTGAGGCGTGCTGTCCGGCTTTATTATCTGATAAGTGATGAGATACTCTGGGTAGGCCTGGAAAAAAACCAAACAAAAAAAAAAAACATTAAAACACAACACACAACGCGTTTTTCCATTCCACCGCTCTACTTTTCCATTGTTTTTCAATGTAAACACGCTAGACAGATATTTAACCATTGCGCTCGAGTCTTTTGCTGTGTCTCGCGCATGGCATGCAGTTCTAAAAACACAGCGCTCAACTTAAACAAGTTCAACTTTTTAAAAATGCACCTGGCCTGTGGCTCATGTTTTAACAGCAAAAATGCATTCTGTGTGACCCGGCCTAGCCGATTACACTAAAGGCCCTGATATACCAAAATTGAAGAACGAACTGGTGTGACGTTATTTCAAACAAAATCAGGCTAAAATGACATTTGTTTTGGGAGTTCAAAACAACTTACCAAAGCAAACTTTACAGAAAAGTTCACCCAGTCTGGGTAACACCTTCGAACTACCATTGGTCCTTGGTGATTATGTAATAGGTAGATGTGGCTCTGAGGCTAGAGTTCATTTATCTAGTGAACTAATATGCTGTGGACACTAAATGACATGCCTGATGTAAATATACCTGTTCTCCGCGGTAGATCACATACTCCGCGTAGGCCAGGCCGTTGACACTGGGACGGCCGATCACAGAGTGATGACCAGGGGGAGCGTGGGCCATCTTCATGGCGCTGAATTGCAGAAAGGACTTTCCCAATGTCACACGACAGAACAACATTTGCCTGTGGGAAATCAACACAGAGGAAAATATAAAAAAAAAACATCCATTTGTGCAATTGTTTATGTTGCATCTCTTCTTGTATCAGGTGTGTGTTCATGTACCTGTGGCACACGTAACAGGAACGGTCTTTGTGAGTGGGGCAGCCAGTGCCGCCACCGATGCCGTAGACGTACTGGTTACTCTTAGAGGAGTTCTCTGCAAAATAAATGCCAGCTCCAAACATGCCACCAATATATGCATGACGCTCATCGAATCCTTTATGGATGATGGCATTTATGAACGGAGATCCTGAAAAACAAAACATGCTTAGGATTATGATCATGAAAACTACTAATATTAAACCAAAACCACAATTCAAACAAAACTAAATGTAATGCATGGCTACATATAGCAGCAATTATGTATTTATAGCACATTTTTCTTTTATGCCAAAAATCATTAGGATATTAAGTAAAGATCATGTTACATGAAGATATTTTGTACATTTTCTAACGTAAATATATCAAAAATGTATTTTTGTGAGTGGATATTGTGGGCTTTGCAAAGGACTTCATTTGGACAACTGTAAAGGCGATTTTCTCAATATTTTAATTTTTTTGCACCCTCAGATTCCAGATTTTCAAATAGTTGCATCTCGGCCAAATACTGTCCTATCCTACGCTTATTTATTCAGCTTTCAGATGATGCATGAATCTCAATTTCATAAAATTGACCCTTATGACTGGTTTTGTGGTCCATGGTCACATTTGGTAATAATGATGTAATTTGTATAAGTAGATGGTAAGGTTAGTGTTCTTATAATGGATAAAAACATTAAATAAAAATAATGGCCTACCAAAACTAAATAATTAACAATAAGCAGCTCAAACATTAGAGCATGGTCAGTAAGATTTTTTTTTAAATGTTTTTGTCTCTTATGCTAATCAAGGCTGCATTTATTTTAACAAAAATACAGTAAAGACAGTAATACTTTGAATTATGTTTACAATTTAAATTTATTCTATTTCAATATATTTTAAAATGTAATTTATTCCTATGATGCAAAGCTGATTTTTCAGGAGCAGTCAGTCAAATATATAGTGTATATATATTATTATGTTGTGTTCTTTTTTGTTGTCGTTTTCTTTTTAGGATTTTTTTTTTGATAATTGCAAAAATTCAAAAGAATTTAATGTATCCTTTTTTCCGTTTTTAATATTAAAAAGATATTAATACTTTTATTCAGCAATGCATTGATGCATTAAATAGAAAACAAAAATGAGCAAACATTAAAAAAAAAAAACGTTATAAATGCATAAACACAATTATATTTATTCTTTACGTTTCATTTGTTTTCAATTCATAGGACAAGCAAGTTCAGCACTTACCATGAAACAGCATTCGCTCATTGTGGTGATTGTGATTCTCGTCTGCAATCTCTTTCTGCCTGTGTGTATATCGCTCTCTCAGTTTCTTATTCACCACCTTCTGGATCTACAGGAGAATTTCAGTTAGATTTTGCTCAAGAGTAAAACAGACACACTTAAAGGGTTAGTTCACCCAAAAATGAACATTCTGTCATCAATTACTAACCCTCATGTCGTTCTAAACTCATAAGACTTTTGTTCATCTTCGACCACAAATGATCAGCAAAAAATGTTTACAGCATTTAAATATGGTCACGAAAGCTCGAGCATGAGAACCAATGAGGGTTCATTCTCATGTGTTAAGCAGAATGTTTGAGCTTCCACGAGAAACAATGCGTTTTTTCTTTTGCTCACGCATCAACCAAGTATGTTTGCGCTTCCGTTTATGTTTGCTGATCAATGTTTATACGTGAATAGAAGCCTAAATTAAATCTGTTCATCATATAAAGTGATCTATTCTCTTCAGAAAATTTGGACTAAACCGCTCAATTCATATGGATTAGTTTTACCATCTCTTTATAAACGTCAGAGTTTTGGGTTAATAGAACTTTCAATGGAAGGAAAGAAATCTCTCAGATTTCATTAAAAATATCTTCATTTGTGTTCCAAAGATCTGGAATGACATGAGGCTGACAATTTTCATTTTTGGGTTAACTAACCCTTTAAGATATCAAAAAAAAAAAGATGTTATCATACAACATGTTTTATGCAATACTTTTTTGGACAGCAATACCTACTTTTGGATTAGTTAAATATGTCACTAATGTTGAATAGATTTGGTGTGTATTTACCTTGATGACATTATATCGACTGAAAACGCCACCCGCGTTTCCTCCATCCCTGTGCTCCCGAATTGTGCTTTGCATCTGTGACCAAAAAACAAACACTCATCACACAGAGCCGAAGCACACGGCATATGCCACAGCCCAGAAGTGTTCATGTTTTACCTCTTCCTCAACAGACTGAAACTCTTTATCATCCACAGCCAGGTCAATCAAAACTGTGCCCTGATTGGTGCAGTGGAAGGTCAGGTATGGGTTGGCACCTGCGGCGTTAACAGATAACAGGATTCAAATCGAATCGAAAAATATACCGACGCAAGCAGCTGAACTGATGTTTTATGAGATAGACATTCACCCTGCTGTCCTCCCAGCAACCTCTCAATGCCTTTGATGAGTTTATGACGGTGTCCGTAAGCATTGATGCCGATCTCCTTGAGTTCCTCGTGACCCATGTCAGCCAACACGTCCAGAGTGATCTAATGGAAAATGGACACAGTTACAAACACAATGAAACCTTTCAAAAGAAATAAAAAGAGTTCAAAGATGGTCTCTTTCTCACCTGTTCTCTCTCAAAGATGTCCCTCAAATGTTCAAGCCCCAGACTCTTCAGGAATTGTGAGATGTTCATATCTAGGACAGCTATGGAACAAAATGATATTTTAATAAAAATGACAAAAATAGAATATAAAGCAAATAATATGAATGATATAAGATTCAATCTACCAATGCGGATGAAACAATGATCTAAAATAGTCTGACAGTGTTTACTAAAATACTATTCAGCAGCAATCCAACACCGTTACTGAATTACAGAATGAATGACTCTTATGAACTGATTCTTTTTAGTGAATCAAAGCACAGCACAATCAGTGAAGTCTGATTCCTGAACAAATGACTCTTATGAGCTGATTCTTTTAGGGAATCAAAGCCATACAGCACGATGAGTATAGTTTGATTCCAGAATGAATGACTCATGAGCGGGTTCTTTTGAATGAATCAAAGTGCGATCAGTGTATTACAATATTGTGTTACTTACTTTTAATGAAAAGTAATGAGTTACAATGAGTAAAGCGTAAACCCAAACACTGGTGATCAGTCAAGAACAAATGACTCCACGAAGTGATTCTTTTTTTAGAGAATCAAAGCCATACTACGCAATCAGTGTAGTCTGATTCCTGCATTAATGACTCATATGAGGCGGTTCTTTTGTTTCTTTTCACTAACTTCTTTTCATAACATCTTCATCTTTCTCACCATCTCCTTCCTTCCGCTCCGTTCCGGAGGCTCCATCAGCGGGTCCTGTAGCCCCTCCACTGGCCCCGTCGCAGAGGGGCCCGGCCAGGTTATCGATGCTGGAGGCAGCGGAGAGGCAGGAGGGTGTGGAGGCAGGTGATATCAGAGCGGCGCTGAGTACGGTGGCCTGTGGTTTGAAACAGCTGGGAAGGGCATCAGGAGGCATTGCGTCCATCAGCAACGCACGAATGTCATCGGCCTGATAAACACAGAGAGATGACAATGAACTTGATACTACAGTTGACACGAAATCTAAAAATCAAAATCAACCTTTTTTACTTTCTTTCAACATGTTTCTGGTCGTATTTTGTGTGATTTGTCTGCGTAAGAAAGTAATGTTGGTTACACTTTACAATAAGGTTATGTTTGGCAACAGTAGTTAACATGAACGAACGTGCTTGAGCTTCCGTTTACCACAACTGATGTGCGTTTAAGAATGTTTTTATGCGAATTAAAGCCTAAATTCAAACTGTTCATCATATAAAGCGACTGAGTCTCTATAGAAAATTTGGTCTAAACAGCTTAATTCATATGGATTAGTTTTACGATCTCTTTATGAACTTTTTGAAGTGTCAAAGTGCTAGTTGAGTAGCTGTCTATGGAGGGAGAGAAATCACTCAGATTTCATTAAAACGTGTGTGTTTCGGAGATGAATGAAAGTCTTAAGGGTTTGGAACGACATGAGGGTGAGTGAATGATGACAGAATTGTCATTTTTGGGTGAACTAACCCTTTAACATTTTCAATGCAATGCTATAATGTTTATCTTTCAGGATCAATCTCTTATCTTAAATTGAAGCCAACTTTGATCTTTTCTTAACTAGAGTATTATCTAACAGTTCTGGTAGGGTAGTTTACCGTGGCCAGGTCCAGAGCCGTCTGTCCCTCCTGGTTCTTCATGGTTGGGTCAGCACCGTGTGCCAGCAGCAGTGCACACAGCTGTGTGCGGCCCTTCTGCGCAGCCTCATGCAGCGGAGTGAACGCCCACTTATCCGTCGCATTCACGCACGTGTTATACTTTATCAGGAGGGCGGCGATATCCACATGCTGGACAGAACGAGAGAGACGGCAATTATAGAAGAAGTATTAATGTCATGATTACGCCACAATATTACTGTTCAGCACTGAGTACAAATTCATATGATCTACTGCTAGACAGACCAATCATCTAATATTTAAACATTTTGAAAATATGTGCATTTGCTAATAGCTCTGACCACTTGAATCATTTACAGAACTCGTTTTGTGTTTTCACATATAAAACTTGAGTAAATACATAATATTGTTAAATGCTTAAAAATGTATGAATATTATGTAAAATTGTATATATTTGTGCAACTCTACGCAATCTCATATGTTGTCATTAAATTAAAATTGTAATATAGTATATAGGTATTACAAGCACTATTGTTCTGTAATGACTTGGGGTCAGTAAGACTTAATTTTTTTAAAGAAATTAATACTTGTATTCAGTAATGATGCATTAAATTAAACAAAAGTGAAAGTAAAGACATTTATAATGTTACAAATTGTTCCAATTTTAAATAAATTCTGTTCTTCTGAACTTTCTATTTGTCAATGAATCCTGAAACAAAAATTTTATCACTGTTTCCACAAAAACATTAAGCTGTTTTCAACATTGATCATCATAATAATAAATGTTTCTTGAGCATCAAATTAGCATATTAGACTGATTTCTGAAGGATCATATGACATTGAAGACTCGAGTAAGTACTCTATAAAACACTTCCTTCATAAAGTCATTTATGCAGACTAAAACCTTTGATCGTCCCACACCCCCAGTTCTCTCACCCCATATGAAGCAGCGTTATGCAGAGGGATCAGTCCTCCTTTATCCTGAGCGTTCACATCCGCTCCGTGCTCCAGGAGATACTCGGCCACCTCCAGGTTATTGTAACCAGCTGATCGAAAACAAATTAATTCCATCATTAAAACACCAGATAGACGAGATGAATGTGTGTTCAATGCGAGTAAACACCTGGAGGTATGTTACCTGCAAGATGCAGTGGTGTGGAGTTCCTGCCCTGTGTGTCTCTGCAGTTGATGTTTTCAGGGCTGCAGAGTTTCTGCACTCGAGCCAAACAGCCCTTCTTGGCGGCATCCAGCAGGGCGGCGTCTCCACGCAGCAGGTCCTGGATGTCCGTGTCTCCGTCCTTCACCATGTCCAGAGCCATGTTGCCATCACGGTTCTTCTTAGATGGGTCAGCGCCATGCTAAAGAGAGAGTTGATATTAATAATAATAATTAATCCTAAGACTGCAAAGAAAAAAAAAATGCAAAACATCACTTTAAAATTGATGCTAAAGGTATTTCAGACAATTTCACCTTTAACATAGACATGAAGTGAGGAAAAAGAAGCATGCACTTAAAATGACTGGTGAAGAATGGTTTCATTGGATTTAATCGAAACAGCAGCTAAAATGTTCAATTAGATTCAACAACAACAAAAATTATTGAACAAATCTGTTCAAATCTTAAATCTCAGTTTGTTAACAGAGATATTTTTAGGACACAGTTTTTTGTTTTAATACTATTAACAATACATTTAAATAATATATTTACAGATATTTAAACATTTATATACTTATTAATATAAAATACTTATATCTGTAAATATATTATAATATTTACAGTCTCATTTTTATCTATAATTTGATATACATTTTGAATAAATAAATAAATAAATAAATAAATAAAGATTTCAAAGAATTGCAACAAATCTATTCAATCGGAATCCAGACATCCCATCCTGCAAAAACTGGATTTTAGGTCACTGTTATTGGACATCAACAACAATAATAAAAATAAATTTAAATAATATATTTCAAATTAACAGACATGTAATATATTTAAATATTAATTTATATAATATTTTAAAAATATATAATATTTATAGAATTTATATATTACAAAACTTTTGGATTTCATACCAATGTATCTACAATTTTGTACAAGAATTAAAATACATTTTGGTGCATCAATAATAAATTATTAATGCATAATAATAACTCATTAACCACTAAACATGAAATTCCCACACATTCACTACATTCATCGGACCCATGATGCAGCAGGTATTCCACCACAGCCATGCGGTTGTAGCCTGTAACATGTGCATGATTTCTCCATCTGATGTATCAAACCTTGAGCAGTAGTTTGCAGATCTCATATTTGCCCTTGGCTGCAGCTTCATGTAGTGGTGTGAACTTCCAAAGGTCCGCCACGTTCACAGACGCTCCATGTCTCACCAGCAGCTCCGCCACCTCATAGTGACCATACGAACACGCGTTGTGCAAAGGAACCAGACCACTGATCAAGAGAAAGAGAGAGAGTCGTCACTGATAATGCTAACACAGGGCAATGATAGTCACATTAATGATGATTCAGATTAAGATGATCGTACCCTTTATCTTTAGCGTGCACATCGGCCCCATGATGCAGCAGGTATTCCACCACAGCCACGCGGTTGTACCCTGCAGCGAAATGCAGCGGGGTGGAGTGACGGCCCTCCAGATCACGACAGTTCACGTTTTGAGGGGAGCACAGTTGCTATGGAAGACACACAAACATTTTCCTTTACATGAACTAATTTGCATCAATCGGACTGAACATATTGACATTTGTTTACATGTGCATTTGAAAGCAGGTGTCTATCAGCGGACCGAGATAGACAGTCAGAGGTGTTTAAGAATCAGCTCAACAGCGCTTAAAGCGTCACATTTTTTGGTACCAAAGTCGGTACTTTTGACAAAAGCAGCCTGTGGTAAACATAGCATAAAGTAAACTGCACACACTCACACCCCAAAATGTCTTATCTAGTTACTTATTAGAAACCTCCATTTTCAAAAATAAACATAACTGCTTCAAAATTCACGTATTCGGTATGAGTGTGTGTAATTTACTTGTGTGTAGAACAAGTATTGTCAAGTTACCACAGACCTTATTTTACTCAAATCGAAAAAACCCATTATAAAACCCCACAGGAAAATCTCGAAGGAACCACTGGCGAATTAGTCTTCCGGATTCAGATGTCATACCTGCACCATTTAGCACCATTTATATTAATTTAGGTTGACAGCATCCCTTTCAATCTGATCAAAATTTTATTCAAATCGAGCTCAATCAGATCGGTAGAGGTGTTTACATTAAGCCATCAATCTGATTATAAACATTATTTTAGAGCAAGTGAACATAGCTATTGATATCCTGATGGATAAAATCTTAAAAAAAAAAAAAAGAAGTTATTTTTATCATTTAAAGGTGCCGTAGAACATCTTTTCAAAAGATGTGATATAAGTCTAAGGTGTCCTCTGAATGTGTCTGAAGTTTCAGCTCAAAATACACCATAATTTTTTTTTAATAAATTTTTTTAACTGCCTATTTTGGGGCATCATTAACTATGCACCGATTCAGGCTGCGCTGCCCCTTTAAATCTCTCGCTCCCCTGCCCCCCCGGGCTCTCGACTACAAGTGCAGTTATACAGTGCATAAAGTTCACACAATATAACCCTCAAATGGATCTTTACAAGATGTTCGTCATTCATGCTGCATGCATACATCGATTTCTGTGAGTATAGTATTTATTTGGATGTTTACATTTGATTCTGAATGAGTTTGATAGTACTCCATGGCTAAAGCTAACATTACACACTGTTGGAGAGATTTATAAAGAATGAAGTTGTGTTTATGAATTATACAGACTGCAAGTGTTTAAAAATGAAAATAGCGACGGCTCTTGTCTCCGTGAATACAGTAATAAACGATGGTAACTTTAACCACATTTAACAGTACATTAGCAACATGCTAACGAAACATTTAGAAAGACAATTTACAAATATCACTAAAAATATCATGATATCATGGATCATGTCAGTTATTATTGCTCCATCTGCCATTTTTCGCTATTGTTCTTGCTTGCTTACCTAGTCTGATGATTCAGCTGTGCACAGATCCAGACGTTAATACTGGCTGCCCTTGTCTAATGCCTTGAACATGGGCTGGCATATGCAAATATTGGGGGCATACATATTAATGATCCCGACTATTACGTAACAGTCGGTGTTATGTTGAGATTCGCCTGTTCGTCGGAGGTCTTTTAAACAAATGAGATTTATATAAGAAGGAGGAAGCAATGGTGTTTGAAACAAAACGTATGTCTTTTCCATGTACTGAACTCTTGTTATTCAACTATGCCGAGGTAAATTCAATTTTTGATTCTAGGGCACCTTTAACATCCTAATTTATGTCACATTGCAGAAGTGAAATGAATTTTGAACATGTTAACTTTAAAGTTGCTAAACTGTTATTTACCTTCACTGTGTCAAGGTCTCCGGCTTTAGCAGCCTCGAGAAAGCGGTAATCCACATCCGAATTACGGGGAGGAATGTTCTCTGGAGAAATAAATGCAGGAAAATCATAACAGATTAA